>QRFJ01001477.1:32068-225801 GCA_006176705.1 Cocos nucifera | reverse complement strand
GTTGGACGCAGAATTTTTCTATAGAGAGTCAAAGTTTCTAGTTAGATTATTGTAATTAAGACTTAACCAATTTATTTAGAGATTTTATTTTTAAATAAATTAGCTCCCACTATTTTTCTTGGATCCCTACACTTCTTGTAGAGATGCAAAAATCTCCATGATTAATGATTTCTAGTGGATGGTGCGGTCCCACCAACTGACTCATCACCTCACCTAACAGTTATTGGTGATGGGTTAGCCAATGAGTGGAACAACTCTTGTTCAATGATTCTCTAATCATGGTGCATCCAAACTTGGTCTCTAATTCATGAATCTCACCATGCCCAAAATATTGATCCACTTCCTTAGTTAAGTCAGACCCACCATTTGCATAGATTGGATTCCTAATTGAGTCTCTCACCGTATCCAAAATATTGAGCCCAATCCATCCTCCAGCCCATAGCATCCAATGCCTAATAGACATGGTTGCATCTTTTGGTGCAACTGAACCACTGTAACCAGTCGAGAACAATCAACCCCGGAAAAGGGCCCGCACATCTACAATGGTGGAAGACCTTTAGACTTAATCTTTTCTTAGGAAGATTTGATTTAGGTCTCATTAAACTAGACTTGACATAGTCATAACCATTATGACTAACCTAGTGGCATGGGTTAGCTCGGATTATTGACCACCTCAGATCAGAACTGAGATCAACAAATATGGCCAGGTAAGTGAGATCGGTGGAAGGGATATGCCATTAACTCGATAAGAATGCATTCGAGTCGAGTAGCTTCCAATTAAAAATCAAGTCGATCGTATCTGCCAAACTTACCTTAGACACCAAATTATTGAGCCAGAACCAATCGGGTTAGCCTACAATCCAGACTCTAACCACTGAGCCTAATTAGGTCTTAGCTTTCGATCACTCATGTGACTCGATCTTGATCCAGACTTAATCCTATTAGGCTGGTCAATTTAAGCACTGTTGATCCATCACCAACTCTTGATTCGGTTTGATCAACCGCTTAGACCTAATTGAGCTACCCAAGCCCGAACCCAATTTTATGAATATTCTTAGATCTAAAAATTCTAATTTTAGATAATATATTTCATAATCTTAATTCTTAATTAATTTTAGGTTCATAAACAAAACATGTAAATAAAATCCTAGGATTTTAGGATCTAGGATTTTGCAAAAAGTAATTTTTGATTTCTGATTAAGGACGAATGCACCCCCTACACATCATAAGAACATCCCATCGAATGGAAGGAGAGGGCATTTAAATCCTACTTTGTTCTTATGATCGGACGGCCAAGGAGAATGCCTTAATCAGAAATATAAAAACTACAAAACTAGTTAGATCTACATCATATATCATATATAAAAATTGATCTAACTTAAACATGTTTTGCATACATCTCATGTATCATATATCATATTTTTTAGATCTAAATTATCTCATATAATATCTAAAAAATTAAATTTAAATTGATCATATCAAAATAAAATTCTATTCTAGATAATTATGTAGAACTATTTCTACAACTAGTCTAAACATGCATTCTATCATATCTCATATGAATAAATTAAAAATTAAAATTTTATTTTATTTTTTAGATTATTATAATATTTATAATATCAAAAAAATAGTAAATAAATAGATCTAAAATTATATTTAATCAAATTAAAATTATGATTACACTAGACTACACATAGAATATTCTATTACCTAGTCTAGTCATGCATCTCATACATCTTAGATCTAAATTATTTTTTTTTTAATTTTTTAATTTTAGATCTAATCATATCTAATGTGACATCTAAAATTATTAATATTAGATTAAATAAAATAAAATTAGATCTAAATAATTTTAATGAACCTAGCTCTGATATCAGTTGAAGGAAAAATCTATTTTCTATTAGGATCATTCAGATCTGATTGGATCTGAAGAAACATTTTAAAAAATTTTCTAAATATCCTACTCAGATCTAAAATATCTAGGATCTGATCTTATACATTTGATATTAAAACTAAAAACTAAAATTAAACTTGATTTAATTTTCTTACCTTGGTTAGGTAAACAGCTTTTACCCTACCGATGATCTGTTGTCACCCGGGGTTCTAGATATAGCCATGCAATTTTCTGGCCTCTACCAAAGTCCACTTAGACAGGATCTAGACCTGCTCTCCTTGTTGATCTAATCTCAAAAGATTAAATCTACATCTAATTTATGAAGCCTTCAAACAAACTTTGAAGGTAGCACTCTGTCTCTTGATCTAGATCGTCTTATCTTGTTTTATCTTCAGCTTTTCTCAACTTTGGACAGCTGAAAGCTCACCAACTCTGGTGTGGACGTGGAGAAGAGAGGGAGGAGCTCTAGATGGGGCATGGAGGAGGTTTATGGTGGCAGCATATGGGCGTGGTGATCAAAGGATGAAAGCCCTAGGATGCAGGATCTTTAAATAGACTCTTGCGCCACCTTAGAGTCCCATTTCATCAAGCCCATATGAAGTCTGTATGAATTCTAGTACCCACTAAGGAATTAATGTAATTTCTTGAATTGAAGGTAGAGGCTATCAATTTGTATAAAATAGTGGAAGAACCTCTAGGCTAAAGTCTAAGTCTTTAGGATTTAATAATTCATATACTAATAGGTCTTGTATTCTCTTTTCAGCAAGATGACTAATACTTTATCATTTCGATCACTATTGGATAGTGAAAAGCTTATGGAACCAAATTTTGATTTTTGGTATCGAAAGCTCAAAATTATTTTGGAGCACGAACGGATCCTACATGTTCTTATGGATCTGGCACTTGATGAACCTATTGCCAATGTGCATGGTATGGCTAGAGATACTTATTAGAATTGGCTCAATGACTATACAACTATTCGATGCATCATGAGGGCTACCATGAATGATAAGTTTAGTCAAAAATTTGAGGATGCTCAGCTGAAGAAAATACTTCAAATATTGAATGAATCCTTTGGTACCTCGGAGGATGCTGAGAGGCACAAAACATCTTGTGCCATCTTCAATCCACGTATGTGAGAGGGGGCATTGGTTACTGATCATCTACTTGATAGAGCACGATGTTGTTGTTAAGACATCGTATTTATTAGTTTAATTTTGACTTCTTAAATAATTAAAAATACATAGAAAGTAGTGAGTTGGATCAAATCCATGAAGAAGATAGTGCATTAATTTTAAAATATTTGATTTTATAAAAAAAATTTAAAATAAAATTGAAGTCAAAAAATAAGATTAGAAATAAGAAGCATAAATTAAATATTACAGAAAGATAATCTTGGTACTAAGATCTACTATTTAGATCATAGCATCTACTTGTAATAAAAAAAAATTTATGATTAGAAGTAAAGAGTTGGAATTTAAAGAGAATAAAATAAATTTTGCATTAATTTAAAGTTTATAATTTAAGTATAAGAAATGAAAAAGAATAAGAAAAGAAATAAAAACTAGAAATAATAATTTTGATATTAGATCAATGGCGTGAAGATGATGTAGAAAGCAGCTCTTCTTCTCGGCACCTGTTGCTTTGAAGCAGCCATCAACCCAAGCATAGCTCCTACCTTATACCATACCCTTCCCTTTGATTGAAGATAGCTTTCTTTGAGGCCTAAGATTCTTTAAATAGAGTGGAGGGTGGGCGTATGTGAAGAATTTGTGTGTAAATAGGTTTAGAACTCCTGAAATCGAATCAAATAGGGCACTGTCCACTGTTTGAAACTTGCTAGCTGTTGGATGCTGATCAAATAGCTCAAAAATCCCAATAGCCTACTAGAAAAGCTTAGATCAAGTTAGAATCCATTCTGACCATTGGATTGTGTGATCAGGCACTTTTGGACCATTGGATCACACCAAATAGAAGCCTAAATCAACCTGGAAGTTTTCTCGGCCATTAGATTTCATAAAGGAGCTTTCAGGACTATTAGATCGAGATAAATCATTGCCAGACTCCTGAATCAAGCCAACAACCAACCCCAATCATTGGATCTCGATCGAAAATGAGTGCAGCCATCTGATCATGCCTTCACTATGCTATCGGACCATCGTAGATCGGGTGCCATGAAGACCCATCTAATTAGAGTGTAACACACCATCAAAAATTATGAAAAAGCCCCTATGAGCCATGTTGGAAATTTCATGGACCCTTTAAGAGTCCATGCCTACTGCATCAGCTATTGGTCCATCATGGATTGTGTAGTTTCTTGACATCAAGGTGACGTTAGCGCTAAGGGGGTGGGCCATTTTGCACTGGGCTGGGCTTAGCAAGCTAGGTGCACTAGTTGAGCTGGGCATGGTAGTTCGACTAGGCCAATTTGCACGGGCTGAACATTGGTTTGCAGGTTGGGCCACGTTGAGCTACGCCTTCTTATATTATATTATATTATATTATATTATATTATATTATTTTTTTCAGTCTTCATATCAGATCCATTTTAAATCTAATTTACTCCAAATTTTCTTCATTTAAACCAAAAAATTAAGCTCTTTTATTGAAGATATTTTTTTTGAAAAAGATAAATAAAAGTATTAATTTTAAAAAATAAAGATAAATTAATTTATAAATTAATGCTTTTATTGATGAATTTATAATACTTATCACATCCCACAACTTAAGCTTTGCTCATCCTCAAATAAAGAAGAAATTTACTTTTAGATACCTTCTAGCTTAGTGTTTTGAATTTTACGGAGCAATTTTTAAAAGGGTCATTGATGTTTAGTGGAGCATAAGTGAGATATGTTATTTGTAGGATTTGATGTGGTGCTTCAATGTCTTGGAAGGCCATAGGAGGAGCTAGAGTGTTGGCTTCGGAAGACTAGGATGGGTATAAGTCCTAGGGCTAGGATAGGAGTTGTCCTAGGTAAAGACAGCATGTAGCCTTGCACAAACTCAAGATTTAGGTGTGAAGACCTTAAGGAGCTTGGTAGATGCTCCAAAAACCTGGGACATAAGGTGGAGCAAGGGACCAAAGCTAGGAGAAGAATCAGCCAAGATAAGGGCTGACACAGGTGAGTTGGCTTGGATATGCAGTCAAGCTGGCTCACGCTATGATCGAGTTGGCTCGAAATGCGATCGAGCCAGCTCGAAATATAGTTGAGCCGGCTTGAGCTGAGATCGAGCTATCTTGGAGAGCAGTCGAGTCAGTTGTCTTAGGTAGACAAAAGTTAGGGTTCGGATGAGATGCAGCTGAGCCAGCTTAACTCCTGACAGTGCTAGCTCAACGATGGTGAACAGAATTGGATGGGATTTTCAATTTGAGTCTAGGATAGGCTTTTATCCTAGGGTCTTAAGGCTTAGACCATTAAGGTCTTAAGAGGGCTAACTCATGTATGGGTCGGGTTTAGATCCAGGGGATGAGAGCATATGAGACATATGTACCTGGGCTCAGTGAGTGCTTTCATATATTGGGTTAACCTAGTAGAGTTTTTCAATCAAGATTTGGATTTATTAGGGTTCATATGGTATAGCAAAAATTTTAGGGTATATAAATCCATGTATTGTATCTTTTTAATAGAGTGGAATATAATTGATTTTTTTTTAAAAAACTCTCTACTCTTCTCTCTATGGTTCCAACTTTAAGCCCTAGGTACCGGCCATCTACTTTATTCTTCTTCTCTGCAATAATTGCTATCAGAGAGGTACCAAGATCCAACAAGTGGCATCAGAGTCTGGTTGAGCATAGAGGAGGAAGAAAATCATATTTCAGCAGAGATCAGCAGTGAGGTTCAGATCTAAAGGCTTTCTCCAAGCTTCATGATGAAGAAAGAGATCATAGGGCTGTTGTCCACCATCCCTAGTTAAGGTATTTTTTTAGATCTACCTATTTGCTATTTTTGATTCATACGATCATAGAGAATAGCGGGTTGAAGGTAGGATTTGAGAAGTTTGATGAAAAAAAAAAATTTCATGATGTGGAAGGTTAGGATGGAGGATCTGCTGGTTCAGATGAGACTGGATTTAGTCTTGAAAGATAGGCTAGAGGAGATGATAGACAAGGAGTGGGTGTCCTTGAAGAAAAGGGCATGTACCATAATTAGGGCTTGTCTGGCAGTGAGATGTTGTATGGCATGTTGGAGGAGAAGACATCCAAGGGTTTATGATCGAGGTTATGCTAGTTGTACATGGAAAAGAACATGTATAATAAGTTGATGCTGAAAAAGCAACTGTACAGCCTTCGGATGCAAGAGGACGAGGATATTACAGGGCATATTCAGCAGTTCGACTAGATAAGAATGGATTTGCTCAACATTAGAGTGGATCTCAAAGAGGAGGACAAAAGTTTATTGCTATTATGTTTGCTATCTGGGAGCTTCGATCTGTTGGTGACGACATTGCTGCATGATAAGGAGATGTCGGTGTATGAGGAGATCGTATCAGTGCTATGGTCCAATGAATAGTGGAAATGGATGACAAAGAGGAAGGTCTTCTAGGAGGATCTCGTGGTTTCAGAGAGGCCCAGGCAATGGAAGAAGAAGGGTCAGTGAAGGGGAAACAAGGGATCCAAGAGATGCTTCAAGTATGGTGAAGCAAGGCACTTTAAGCAAGAATATTTGCTTTGGAAGAAGTATGAAGAAGGAGAAAACTCGGATTTCATTGGTTCAATCACTGCAAGTGAAGAGTCAGATGAGCTCTTGATGGTCTCAGTGGAGCCCACAGGGTGCAGTATATTTAAGATGATTTTGGATAGGTCTACGGAGTGCGGAGGGTCCGAAGGGGTAGCAACGGTATTCGAGGTGCAGCGGCAGGCTCTGCAGTACAGCATTAAGTGGTTGTCCTCGAGGGACTCAGTTATAGAGTTGGCTTCTATAGCATCAAGAGAACTTTGGTTTTAGATGGAGCATCGGGCAAAGGTGGCTTCATAGATGGAGAGAGATATGACACGAGTTCAGAGCAGAGCAGTGCAGGAGGACCAATATTCTAGCATCAACATCGGAGATGCATAGTTCCAGGTGGAGTAGCACGTGCTGGAGGATAGGTGAAGTTCTAAGGACACCATGTCAGGGTATGCAGCAGGCGCCGGCATAGGATTGCTACAAATTCTCTAGAAAAGTCCATGATAGTTGATAAGACTATCAAGCAGAAGGATGCTTACAACTCCAAGGGTAGTGCATAGAAGCAAGCCAAGATCTTTAGCGGTGGAGACGATCATCCCAAAGACCTCAAAGAAAGCTCAGCAGCTAAAGAAGAATGGCAGTGGCAAGGTGTGCATAAAGAGTTGTCAGGGCATGCATTGATAGCGGGTTTGTGTAGGAGAACATTATTAGGTGTGCCAAGGCTTGGGCGTACTAAGATGGAGATTATAGGATTTGATGTGGTGCTCCCAAGGCTTGGAAGGCCACAGGAGGAGCCAGGGTGTTGGCTCCAGAAGACTATGATGGGTCTGAGTCCTAGGGCTAAGATAAGAGTTGTCCTAGGTGAAGACGGCATGTATTCTTGGACGAACTCGAGGTTCAGGTATGAGGACCTTAAGGGTCTTGATAGGTGCTCTGGAAACCTAGGGCACAAGATGGAGCAAGAGACCAAAGCTAGGAGAAGAATCAACCAAGACAAGGGAATGACACAAAGATGAGCTGGCTTGGATATGCAATCGAGTTGGCTCAAGCTGAGATCGAGCCAACTTGGGATGCAGTCGAGCCAGCTTGGGCTAAGATCGAGCCGACTTGGGGTGCAGTCGAGCCGGTTATCTCAGGCAAATAGAAGATAGAGTTTGGATGGGATGCAGTCAAGTCAGCTTGGCTCCTGATAGTGTTGGCTCGATGGTGGCAAATAAAACTAGATGGGGTTTTCTATTTGGGTCTAGGATAGGCTTTTATTTTAGGGTCTTAAGGCCCGAACCAATAAGGTCTTAAAGGGGCTAACTCATGTATGGATCGGATTTAGATCCAGGGAATTGAGAGCATGTGAGACATATGTCCATGGGCTTGGTGAGTACTTTCATATATTGGGTTAGTCTAAGAGAGTGTTTCAACTAGAGCTTGGGTTTTTTTCGATTCATGTGGTATAGCAGAAACCCTAGGGTATACAAACTTAGGTATTGTATCTTTACAATAGAATGGAATGCAATTGAGCTTTTCTCCCTAAAAACTATCTAGTCTTCTCTCTCTGGTTCCAACTTTAAGCCCTAGGTACGGGCCATCTACTTTGTTCTTCTTTTTTCCAATAATTGGTATCAAAGAGGTACCAGGATCCAACAAGTCATTGGGGTATTAGTAATTATCAATATAAAAATTAAGTGAAGATCATTAAACTTTCTTTAAACTTTTTTTAAATTGATCTATCTTTATTTCTAAATCATCTAAACATTCATATGGACAAGTGTATTATTACTTCTATCCTTCATTTATTGATAATTTTTTATTCATAATATTATCCATTTTTTGACATGAATATCATTGCTTACTTAGGCAATGAGACCCGGTAACTTGATAGAAAACTAATATTTTTTGTTTTAACATTATACCACTATTGAGTATCTTAACTCCTTAAGCTTTCTATTTGATTTATATCATGAGTTTTGGACTAATGACTTCCAAACCAGCTAGATTTAAGGCACTAGGTATAAAATACCTCTTGAGCTTATTAGCTCGAGTTAAATAGGCTATAAGTTAAGACTAGCTTCACAATGAGCTTCTTTGCTCTTACTATCTTTTGATGCAAAACTTAATGCTTGCTTAGGCAAGAAGGCCTGATTATTCAATGAGAAGTATTTGAAAACTATTTTATTTTAAAAGTATTTTTACAAAGAGATGTACAGTTTCCCTATAGAAGCCCAAAAAGTAAACTCTTCTTTGATTCTAGTAGAAAAAATAAAAAATTCGTAAGAAAAAATTATTTATATTTTAGAATTAACTCTTTATTGCATTTTCTTAATACTTGATTATTAGATGTGTGCCCTAAAAGCCAGATTGGCCAACGCTTGTAAAATACTTTCTAGAAATATTTTCATAATTTTGACTTAAAATTAATAAATAAATTAATTATTCTATCACATTATGTATTAAAGTGTCTATGATACATTCTTTGAGTTAACAATCATGATAACACGTATTCCAAAGAGTTAAGAATTTAAAGCATGTGTTATCATAATTAACTCATAAACTGCTCTCGATCGTAGGATCATCATGAAGATGATAATTGATCCATAAGATTGGTGTATGATCATTTTTTTTGGGATAGATATGTCTTGAGTCTATGGTATGGAGACACCGAAGCGAGAGTATAGGTACTCATTGAGAATGAGGGCATTGAGCATGACCACCTCGAGTAGTCATAAGGGAGTCTACCTTCTCATCGATGACTAGCTCAATGCTACAACATGTGTCTGATTCTTTGACCTGAGGTGTATCAACATTTTACATTGAGAGTGTTATAGTTTGATTATACCATAACTCAGTCTGCTAGCCATTCAAAACCCTGAGGTATATGTTGGCTATAGCATGTTCATTATTGGAATTAGATTGCTCCAAGATGGGATCTATCAACCTCGGTAGAGGAGTGGTCCTATGATGATTATGAGATCGAGTCCTAAAACCCATGGCCATGGTAGTGTAAAATAATAGAAAGAAATTTCTGTTAGAATTTTACATCGAATTTCTGTTAGAATTTTACATCGAACTCGAATCGAATGATTTATTCATATGATGGGAGTTGGGTTTGACGAGTTCACCTTAATCCTAATCCAATTGGAGCTCATGATAGAAGAACCAATCACATAGGTAGCTGCATCGAGAGGTTCGCATTCAGTTCTGATGGATTGCCACCATATACTACTAGGTATCGTTGGTGGATTTTGGGATCGATTAGAATTGTCTTGATGATCGATAATTCTAATTAGATAAATTGAAAGAGTTTTGGTTTATCAAAAGATATTTTGATGATGTCGATGATGGAGATCATGACATGTCCCATTACCATACAAAGCTAAACCAACTAGATCATACAAATAAGGATTTAGGTCTAGATGTCATAAATTAGGCTAACCCAGTTTGATTGATTTGGATTAGATCTAATTAGGTTCAAAGAAATTATGCTAGCATACGATTGAGCCTAATATTCTCCTTCTATCATCTTTCTGGTTCATCTCGACTGCGCCAAATTAGATTTGGCTCATCTAGGAGCCTTATATGGATTTGTCCTGATGAGAACAGACCTTATTTTGATAAAATAAGGCTTATCCTAATGAGATCAAGGCTTGTCATAAAATCATGAGATGAAATTTGGACAAGGCTCATCCAAAAATTCTATAGGAATTTATCTTGATCTAATTGAAGATCATGGCTTGTCCTGAATTCCATAAGATGGGAACAAGACAAGGGTTATTTTTGCCAGATTAGGGCTTATCCT
Source organism: Cocos nucifera (assembly GCA_006176705.1). Lineage (NCBI taxonomy): Eukaryota > Viridiplantae > Streptophyta > Magnoliopsida > Arecales > Arecaceae > Cocos > Cocos nucifera. Next base: position 215,450 of record QRFJ01001477.1, on the reverse strand, counting down.
AAAATAATGAGATGGAATTTGGACAAGCCTCTTCCAAAAATTCTGGATGAATTTCTCTTGATCTGACTAGATCTAGTTCTGGTCTAATCAAGGATTGTTCTAACTTGATAAACACTTGCTTGAAATCCATTGTATGGGACTTGAAAAGGCTTTGTCTTAAGTCCCATAACATGGGACAAGATAGGGTCAAAGTTGACCCATCTTTGCAGGAAAGAAAGAGGTGCCGCACGCCCTTGGAATTTTCTCTTAGACACACACCCCTAGTTTGTTTGTGAGGAGAGAAAGCCCCAGGAGGGTGCACGCCCATCTTCTCTTGGTTGTGCGCCCCATAAGGATATAGATTAGAGGTGGCATCCCATTCAAATACGATTTGAATGGGTCAAGGGTGCTTGATGAGATCAAATACCCTATAGATAAATTGCTTGTGCCTAGCCATGTGCTTATCTCTTCTCCATGCCATTTTTCATACAATTTTGTGTGACAAAATTAAGTGAAAATTTAGGTGTGGGCATGGAGATCAGATATAGAGTCCTTCTGCATGTTATCTTTAACCTGATCAAAGTCACATGTGAAGGGACTCTTAGTTTGGTCTATTAAAGGGCCCTACGTAAGTTATTGTGTCTGAAAATTAATCTACGGTGAAGCTCTGCCAGTTTCTCCACTTCCATGCCATTTATTTCTAATCCTCTCCCTCTTCTCCATGCCTAAGGAGTTGGATGATTCAGCCATCAAGCATTGACGACTGCTGCTGCGAAGACCGAGTCTAGAAGACCTTGATTGAGAGACGAACATGCTGTTGCTGGAGATTAAATCAAAGACGCATCAAGTTGATTCTAGATCTGATATTTGAAGATTAGATCCAGTAGGAGATGACATCTAATAATATGGTAGAGGTTGAGCATGTGCGCAGCTAGATCCAGAACCTCGGCAATAATAGATCATCACTGCAGGGTTAACAGTTCACCTGATCAAGTGATATCAGATATCACTATTTTTATTTTATTTTATTTATAAATTTTAGATTAATCTAATTATATCTAAGAACTCTTAGATTTAATCAAATTATAAAAAAAATTTTAAATTATTCCACTACAAATCTGATCAGATCAAATGCATTCTGTAGTAGGAAAAAATAGATTTTCCTTTAACTGGTATCGAAGCTAGGTTGCTTGTTCCAGATCTATCTTTAGATTGATCTAAAATTACTTTTTATGATCTAATTTTTTAATTTTTAGATGTTCATTGAGATGTAATCAGATCTGAAATAAAAAATTGTATGTTTTAAATTATGTATTTGATATATACAATGCATGTTGTTGTCTAGATATGTAGTTCTATATCATGATAATTTTAAATATTTTTTAGATTAGATCTAATTTTAATGATTTGATCATTTAAATTTTAGATTTTATATTAGATATAATTAGATCTGAAATATAAGATCTAATTTAAATTTTGATATACATGATATAGGCAATGCATGTCTAGACTAGATCTATAGTTTTATGTCATAGTCTAGATCAAAATTTTTTATGAAATATTCATTTAATTTTTTGAAGATAATATGATTTTATTAGTTAAATTTTAGATATTATATGTTACATAATTAGATCTAAAAGCATGTGATGTATTGAAAATTTCATGTGTATGATATATGCAATGCATGTCTAGACTAGTTCCATAGATCTATGTCATGAGTAGTCTAGATTAAAATTTTTTTTATGATGAGATTATTTAAAATTTCATTTTTAGATATTATATTAGATGTAATTAGATCTAAAATATAAATTTAAATATTAAATTTGATACATGAGATATATGCAAAACATGTATAGATTAAATCTTAAATCATGTAATAGTTATATGCTTTAGATTTAATAGTTTTGTAGCATAGTTCATATTTTTGATTAAGGTATTTTCCTTGGCCGTCCAGTCATAAGAGTAAGAAGGGTTTAAAGGCCCTCTCTTTCTATTCGATGGGGTGCTCTTATGGCGTGTAGGGATGCTGCGTGTATATCTTTAATCAGAAATAAAAATTTACTTTTTTGCAAAATCCTAAATATTGAAATCCTAAGATTTTTGATACATATTTGTTATTGAACCTTTGGACTTAATTAAGAATTAAGTTTATGAAATTAATTAGATCTAAAAATTATGAATTTTTAGAACTAAGATATCTTTATAAAACATGGGTTTGGGTATGGGTAGCTCAATTAGGTCTAGCAGGTTAATCAAACCAAATCAAGAGTTGGTTAGGTGAGATCAAGAGTGCTTAGAATTGATGAGCCCAATAGTTGTAAGTCCTGGTTTAGGTTGACTCACAATCTCATGTGGTTAATCAAGTTAAGAGCTAATTTGGCTCCATGGTTCGAGCCTAGATTGTAGGCTAACCCAATCAGTTCTGGTCAGATAAGTTGGTGTCTAAGATAAGTATGGCAGATACGACCAGTGGTCTTTAATTGGAAGCTACTCGATCTGAATGCATTCACGATGAGTTAATGGCATATTTCTCCCACTGATCTCACTTACCTAGCTGATTAAGTTGACCCAATTCTGGTTTGAGGTGGCTAACGATTCGAGCTAACTCATGCCGCTATGTTAGTTATAAATATTATGACTAGTTAAGTCTAAGAGACCAAATCAAATCTTTCTAAGAAAATATTAAGTCCTAGATCTTCTACCAATGTAGATGTATGGACCCTTCTCGAGGTTGATTATTCTTGATTGGTTACAGTCGTTTAGTTGTATCAGAAAGATACAACCATATCTATTAGGCATTGGATGCTATAGGTTGGCTGATGGATTGGGCTCAATATTTTGGATATGGTGAGGGATCCGATCAAAAATTTAATTCATACAAATAGTGGGTCTGATTTAATTAAGGAGTGGAGCAATAATCCGAGCACGTAAGCTTCATGAATTAGAGATCAAATTTGGGTGCACCATGATTAGAGAAACATTGGACAAGAATTGTCCACTTATTGATTGACCCATCATCAATAAGTGTTAGGTAAGGTGGTGAGCCAATTGATGGGACCGCACCACCCACTAGAAATCAATAATTGTAGAGATTTTTGTATCTTTGTCATGTAGGGATCCAAGAAAATAGTGAAAGTCTAATTTATTTAAAAGTGAAATCCCTAAATAAATTAGTCCAGTCAAATTACAAGTTTAACCCGAAACTTTGACTCTCTATAGAAAAATATCTGTATCAAACCTCCTAACTCGAATCCTAGATACCTACAAGTTGACTAGACCAATTTACAAGAATTGGCTAAAGAACTTCAAAATTATTTTGGATTCAAAAAAGCTGACCCATGTATTGGACTAGGACCAACCCCACTTTACCAGCACGTTCGATCATGGATCAGAGAGCGTCCCATGAAAAATGGTCAGACAATGATAACAAAGCTAGGTGCTATATGTTTTGCTCAATGTCAGATGAGTTGTAGCACTAACATAAAGACACTAGGACTGCTTACCAAATGTTGGCGCACCTACAAGAGTTGTTCGGTGAGCAGAGTTGCATAGTGCATTATCAAGTTTCGAGGAAACTTCTTAAGATATAAATGCATGATGGGCGGTCAGTCCAAAATTATTGCTTGATGATGATTAAGGACCTAGAAGAGCTTGAGAAGCTCGATCTCTTGATGGATAAGAATTTGTAGATTAATGTGATTCTGTAGTCCTTAACTGATTCGTATGGATAGTTTATTATAAACTTCTATATGAATAAGCTCCAGTGCACCTTGGCAGAGTTGATGAATATGCTGGTTACTGCTAGCTGACTTTGAAGGGTTCAAAGGGCTCATTCTTGCTATGGAGCAGACTTCTTTCAAGAGAAAGTCTTTTGAAAAGAAGAAGAAGTCTACGAGAAACCAAAAAATAGATGCGGAAAAGAAGGTGAGCCGAAAATGAAGGCCATGGAGAAGAAAAAGTATTTCTACGCAACTCCGATGGTCATTGGAAGCAAAACTACCCTGTATGCCTGGCCAACCTAAAGAACAAGAAGGAAGGAGGACCAAAATAGTCTAGAGATAGTACTAATGAAAGGTATCTTAGGACCTTGGGCTAGGTCATATAGTCGAAGATAGGTTTAACAAATTGAAGAAATCTGAACTAATGGGTCCATTGATTTTTGAGTCATATCTGATTTATGAATCATATCTTCAAGACAAAATAACCAAGCTCCCTTTTGTAGGACATGGGAAAAGGGCCACAAACCTACTTGCTCTGGTACATATAGATATGTGTAGTCCATTCGATGTATCGGCCAGAGGCAATTTTCTCTACTTTATTATCTTTATCGATGATCTATATCGGTACAGGTATATGTACCTGATGCGACATAAGTTTAAAGCTTTGAAAAGTTCAAAAAATTTAGATATAAAGTATAAAGCCAAACCGAAAAGCCCATTAAGATTCTTCGATCAGATCAAGGAGGCAAATACCTTAGCTAAATATTTTTGGACTCTCTCAAGGACAATGGTATAGTCTCATAGTGGACTCCATTTGTAATGCCTCAACTCAACAAGTTTTCAGAATAAAGAAATTAGACCCTATTAGATATGGTTCAATCCATAATGAGCTTCACAGATCTTCTTGAGTTTCTTAAGGGACATAGTTTAATGATAAGTATTGATTTACTAAATAGGATTCCATCTAAAATCATTCCTACCACATCGTATGAGATATGGCATGGTAAAAAGCCAAGTCTGAGTCATCTCAGAGTTAGGATTGTCTGGCGGTGGACAAGTAAGAGTCTAGGTCCTTTAAAGCTTGATTTATTGGATATTCTAAAGAGTCATTAGGATATTACTTCTATCTTCCGGAAGACCACAATATGATTATGGGTTGACACACCATTTTTCATGAAAAATAGTTTATTCAAGATGGTGGGATCGAAAGACAGATTAGGCTCAAGGAGAAATTCTCTAAAGAGCAACGAGCCAAGAAACCTAAGGAACCCATCAGTGTAAACCAATCCTTATACAACCTCCTCCACCTCGTAGGTCAAATAGAATTTTTCATCCTCCTAAAGGTACTTAGGTACTATTTCAGAGGATGTAGAAAAAATATTCTCCACAAAAAATGGGGTTCATGATGATGATTCTAGAATCTATGATAAGGCGATATCAGATATCGACACCGAGAATTGGTTAGAGGTAATAAAGTCAAAGATTTACTTGATGCATTCAAACCAAATCTAGATCTTGGTAGATCCACCTAAAGGTATAGTACCTATTAGGTATAAATGGATCTTCAAGAGAAAGATACCTATAGATGGGAATATAGACATTCAAGGCTAGGCTAGTGGTGAAAGGGTATCAAGATACCTTCTCGTCAGTGGCCATCCATCTGCACATTACTTGCCATTGTAGTATATTTCAATTATAAAATATGGTAGATGGACATGATAATGGAGTTCATAAATAGATATCTTAAGGAAGATATTTATATGGAATAGCTATTTATTTTCACATGATGGTGATCATAAATGTCTGCAAGCTGCAAAGGTCCATCTATGGACTCAAGCAAGCATCTCGGAGCTAGAATACTTGATGTAATCAAATTGTTTAGTTTTATCAAGAACGAGGAGAAATTAAGTATGTTCAAATTGGTCAGTGGAAGCACCATTGTCTTTCTTATACTATACATGGATGACATCCTTCTGATCGAGAATGATATTCCCATGTTGACCTCGGTCAAAGTATGGTTATCTAAGAAATTTTCTATGAAAGACCTAGGTAAGGCATCCTTCATTTTTGTTTTTTTTTTAGGTCTATAAGGATAGACTAAAGACAATATTGGGTCTCTCACATAGAGGAGGTGCTTAATAGATTCAGCATTATGAACTCCAAATCCAGGGGTATGTAGACTCAGACTTTATGTTTGATGAAGATGATCAAAAGTCGATGTCTAGATGTTTGTTCTTGTCCATTGGTGGTACTGTAAGTTGGAAGAGTCTAAGAAGATGGTTTCACCTTATTCGTGATTACCTTAAGAAGGATACATCGAGGTTAAGAGAGTCAACATCATAAATAATGCGGTTGACCCATTGACAAAGCCTTTGGGCCAATAGAAGATTGAAGCCCACCTTGGGAAGATGGGACATAGATTTATAGCCAACTGGCTTTAGGTCAAGTGGGAGTTTGTTAGATATGTGCCCTAGAAACCAAATTGGCTGAGACTTGTAAAAATACTTTCTAGGAGCATTTTCATAATTTTAATTTAAAATTAATAAATAAATTAATTATTCTATCATATTGTGTGTTAAAGTGTCTATGATACATTCTTTGAGTTAATGGGCATGATAACACATATTCTCAAGAGTTGAAAATTTAAGGCATGTATTATCATAACTAACTCATAAACTGCTTTCGACTGTAGGATCATCATGAGAATAGAAATCAATCTAGAAGATTAATGTACAATCGCTTTCTTAGGATAGATGTATCCTAAGTCTATGGTACGGAGATACTAGAGTGAGAGTATAGATACTCGTTGAAAATGAGGGCACTAAGCATGACCATCTTGAGTAGTCATAAGGGAGTCTACCATCTCGTTGATGACTAGCTCGATGCTGTAGCATGTGTGCACCATAACTTGGTCTCCTAGCCATTCAAAATCCTGAGGTGTATGTTGGCTATAGCATGTTTATTGTAGGAATTGGATTACACCAAGATGGTATCTATCAACCTCGATAGAGAAGGAGTGGTCCTATGATGATCATGAGATCAAGTCCTAAAACCTATGATCATGGTAGTGTGAAATAATAGAAAGGAACTTCTATTAGGATTTTACATCGGACTCGAATCTAATGATTCATTCATATGATGGGTGTTGGGTTTGACGAGTTCACCTTAACCCTAATCCCATTGGGGCTCATGATAGAAGAACTCAATCATATAGGTAGCTATACCAAGAGATTCGTATTTGATTCTGATGGATTGCCACCATATATTGCTAGGTGCCACTGGTGGATTTTGGGATCAATTAGAATTATCTTGATGATCGATAATTCTAATTGGATGAATCCAAATAGTTTTGGTCCATCAAAATATATTTCGATGATAAAGATTATGACATATCCCATTACCATACAAAACCAAACCTAATTGGATCATACAAATAAGGGTTTGGGTCTATATGTCATCAATTGGCCTAACCTAGTTCGGTTGATTTGGATTAGATCCAATTAGATTCAAGAAAATCGTGCTAGCACATGATTGAGCCTAATATTCTCCTTCTATCATCTTTCTGAATTATCTCGACTGAGCCAAATTAGATTTGGCTCATCTAGGAGCCTTATATGGGTTTGTCCTAATGAGAACAAGTATTGTCCTGATAAAATAAGGCTTGTCCTGATGAAATTAGGGCTTGTCCTAAAATCATGAGATGAAATTTGGACAAGGCTCATCTAAGAACTCTATAGAAATTTATCTTGATCTGACTAGATTTCATCCTAGCCTATTCATGGCTTGTCCTAAATCCCATAAGATGGGAATAAGATAAGGATTGTCTTTGCCAGATTAGGGCTTGTCCTAAAATCATGAGATGAAATTTGGATAAGCCTCTCCCAAAAATTTTGGATGGATTTTTCTTGATCTGACTGGACCTAGTCCTGGCCTAATCAAGGGTTGTTCTAACTTGATAAAGACTTGCCTAAAATTTATTGGATGGGACTTGAAAAGGCTTTGCCTTAAATCCTATAAGATCAGAAAAGACAAGGGCCAAAGTTGATCCATCTCTGCAGGAAAGAAAGAGGTGGCATGCGCCCTTGGAATTTTCTCGTGGGCATGCACCCCTAGTTTGTTCATGAGGAGAGAGAGCCCTAGGAGGGCGCAAGCCCATCTCCTCTAGGCTGTGCCCCATATGGATATAGATAAGAGGTGGCATCCCATTCAAATAGGATTTGACTGGGTCAAGGGTGCTTGATTTGATCAAATACCTTAGAGATAAATTGCTTGCACCTAGCCCTATACTTATCTCTTCTCCATGCCATTTTTCATATGATTTTGTGTGATAAAATTAAGTGGAAATTTAGGTGTGGGCATGGAGATCAGATATAGAGTCCTTTTGCGTGTTATCTTTGTCCTAGTCAAAGTCACATGCGAAGGGACTCTTAGTTTAGTATATTTAAAGGGCCCTAGGCAAGTTGTTGTGTATGAAAATTAATCTATGGCCAAGCTCTACTAGTTTCTCCACCTCCATGCCATTTATTCCTGATCCTCTTCCTCTTCTCCATGCCCAAGGAGTTGGGTGATTTAGCCATCAAGCATTGATGACTACTGCTATGAAGATCGAGTCTAGAAGATCCTGATCGAGAGACGGACATGCTATTGCCGAAGATTAAATCGAAGGTGCATCAAGTTGACTCCAAATCTAATGTTTGAAGATTAGATCCAGTAGAAGATGGCATCTAGATCTGACCTAGGTGGATTATGGTAGAGGCTAGGCGTATACGCGGCTAGATCCAGAACCTCAACAACAATAGATCATCGTTGTAGGATGAACGATCCATCCGATTAGGTGATATTGGATATCACTATTTTTATTTTTTTTGTTTACAAATTTTAGATCAATCTAATCAGATCTGAGAACTCTCAGATCTGATCAAATCATGAAAAAATTTTTAAATTATTCTGCTACAAATCTGATCCGATCAGATGCATCCTATGGCAGGAAAACCTAGATTTTCCTTCATTGATCCTTCAGTATCTCACAAATTTTCTGATATATGCATTGATTTTCTTTCCTAAAAATACTTAATTCAACTCGATTCTTAAGCATAATAGGTGCCTAAATAATAAATACTAATTTTTTTGAGGATTTTAAAAAAAATTTGAAAAATTTTATTATTCTCTCCTCCAACTTAATCGACATTGTCCTCAATGGGCAGAAAAATAAAGAATGTAATAAAGAATAAGATATAATACACCAAACTCAATGTATTTGTGGTCTAGTATAGGTCTTGAAGATTTGGCTCTCCCTCCATCTTATTCAACATAGGCCTAAAAAGAAAGTAATTAAAAAGATAAATTAGATGCAAAAAAAATAAGTATTTAGTTGCCTCCTAATAAGCACTAAGTTTACTATCTTTAGCCAAACACAATATAGCTTATCTATTCTATGTCGAATATTGGACTGATAAATTTTAATGGTTTTAGATTGCCAATCTCAGGAAGATAGCTTGTGATCCTAAAATTCATTACTAATTTTGAAAACATAGGTTGCGATGCATTTCTCGGACCTTTGTTCATTAAGAATTTCTCCTATTTATTCTTCTAAAATGCTCATGTATTGAGTTTTTGAGTTAGGAGTTAAGTTTGATGCAGTAGGTATTAGGAGGGTGTCTTTTGGTTCTAAATATTCATATTTAGATGTGACTAGAGACAGCTTCAATTCTGGAGGTAGATTAATATTAACTTGCTTAAATAATTCCATTGGCTTCTCATTGTGTGATCCTTGTTTTTTGTAAGAGAACTGACTTTTAGGGCTAAAGAAAATGGGACTCTAGATTTATAGGTTTTAGGTAAACCATCTATTCTCTTCTTCCCTTTATCTATCTTTAAATTGGAACCAGCATCAGTGCCAGTTCCACACTCAGGTTCTTCTATGTGGTTTGTTTTAGAACTAACCTCTTCTTCTAAGTTTTTATTTTAGCTAACATTAGTATTAGCTTCTCTCATTTGGTCCTGGCTCCTTAAGAATCCTGCTACTTTTAAATTTAGAAATTGCTTTGGCATTCTCAAATTAAGGATTCTTAGGTGGAATATTGGATTGATAACTTGGTCCAAAAGGTTGGTGGATGTTGGATGGGTTGTTTGTAGAATTTGTTATTGGTTGGCTCGGTAATTGACCAAGTTCTCTCCTCATAGTAGACTAAGCTAATTATCTTATTTATGCTTCTAGTCTGGCGATGGATTGCTGTTGGGTCAAATCAATTATTACAGTTGATTAAATCTATCGTTAGCTAGATTAGTCTATTAAGAAGGTGGGTATGATAGCTGATTGTAATATGATGACTAGATGGACTGACTAGGATGACCTCTATTATAGGTACTGTTCTAGTATTGGGGCCTATTTTCGTAGTTTTGCATAGATGAAATTTGGATTTGAGGCTAAGTCTGTTAAGATCTCCAAAAAAAATTAGGATGGTTCCTCCATCCTGAGTTATATGAATTTAAAAATGGATCATTAACCAGCTTCGAATAGCCTTGTGCAGTTTGGAGTAGCCTTGTACAACTTAGACATATTCTTGAATGAAAGAGAAAAATTATGCAACCATGGGACATTCACTCACATGATGGGCTGGGCTAGCATAGATACAACAAATCTTCTGATAATTAGAAAGTGATATGTATTATGTAGGAGATTGTTGATCTAGGATTAGAAATTGATCTAATTTCTGGATGAGAAGATTAATTTTATCTAATTTCTGAGCTATCAGGTTCAAGTCAGCCTTAGAACTAAATTTTGGATGTTTAAACTCATAGATTCCTACCCACATTTGGTGAGGAATTGATCTTTTATAGGAAGATAGTGAAGTATGGTTGATTGAGTTTTCACTCAACGTTTCAAATAAGGCATAGGCTTCGTTCTCACTCTTGCTCATGAATGCACTTCCATAAGATGCATCTACCATCTATCTATACTAATCTCCTAAATTCTCACAAAAAGCTTGAACAATTTGTCATTTAGATAGACCATGATATGGGTACTTTCTAAGAAATTCCTTAAGTCTTTCCCTTAACTTATGAATTTGTTCCTCTAGAAGTTGAGCAAATCTAGTGATGGCTTGCATCATGGTAGTGGTTCAACCTATGGGATAAAATTTCTTAAAAAATTTATGTTGCAATTCAACCCAAGTTTTGATTGGTCTTTCTATTATGCCAAGCCAGTACTTAGTTTTGTCCTTTAATGAAAAAGTAAATAAGATTAGTCTAAGATATTTGATTATCAGGTTTAGTATGAATCAGCTGTTTAATTTCATGATTAGTTTTAATTAGGTCAGGAAAAGCAATCTCCTACCATGTATGTACTAATGCAATCCTAACATGTGGTTTAATAAAAAATTTTAGATTTTTTATTTTTTATTATTCTATTTTTTAATTTTATTTTATTATTTATTATTTTATTATTTTAATTTTTAATTTTTTATTATTTTAATATTTTAAATTATTTTTTATTTTATAATTTATAATTTATTTTTTATTATTTTTATTTTTATATTATTTTTTTTATTTCATGTATTATTTTTAGTTTAATTTAATTTAATTTTATTATGATTTTATTATTTTATTTTTTCAAGAGGAGAAGAAAAAAGAAGAAAGAGAAAAAATAATTCTGAAGAAGAAAATCTAAGGAGTCCTAAAGCTAAGAAGAGAGAGAAGAATTAGTTGCGATTAGATTCGATGTTTAGTTAGCAGTTAAGTTAGGTAATTAATCCTAGCTAAAGGTTGTCCTAAGTTTACACAGCTTCTAACTACCAAGATCACCTTCACGCCCTCCAAGTATAAGATCAACCACTCAACTGGCTAGATAAGTATAATGTTGGTGGAAATCCCTTTATTGCTTTTCTTAGGCATCAATTAAATTGATCGGATAAGCTAATAAAATCAATTATATAACCACCTTCCTTTAGAACGTGATCCCTGAATACTTACCTTAGACACTAGTCAAACTGACTAACCCTAATCTAGTCCAACTCTAGAGATTTCTTATCCTAATGAGCTCGAGTTCTCAGGGCCGATGTATAATTGATTTTAGGAATTAAAGGCTTAGATCAATGAGGGATACTGGTTGGCTGTCACTATAATAAAATTCATTTTTTTTGAGGCAAAAAATTCATCATAAATAGTTATTGACCCTGAGATTGATTTTGATGATTCCAAAATATTGAGTATATTATGTATCTAATCATGTATTTCAAGAATGTGTGTAAGATTTTTTAAGTATCCAAAATAAAGAATTTATCTCAAGAATAAATTCTCTCAAGATGCCATGCCAAAATACTTAAAAGAGTAAATTCACATATATTTGGATGGCTTGGTATGAAGAAAGTATGATTGAAAGAAGAAAAATTAAAATTGAAGGAAGCAATTATATTTAAAAGAGTTTGGGGTCAAGAAACTCAAGTTTGGAAGGTCAAACATTGAAGAAAAATGAAGTCAGAATTTTTTGAGACGTCTCAAATTTTTTTCGAAAGCTCTCGAGTGGTCTAGCACAATGAAATAGTATTCTAACACAGTCTTGAGTTGAACTCGAGATGTCTCGTTCTCAGGAGATAGAAACTTTATTTCTATATTCTAAGAGCGAGAGGTCTCATAGATTTCTCAAGAGGTCTCGCGGTTCTAGCAAGACGTCTTATGAAAAATTGAAAGATCTTGAAATTTGGTGAGAGGTCTCATGAAAAATTGAGAAGTCTCCATCTGCGCGGATAGCCTTCAACGGATAGTTTTTCAATGGCTATTTTTCGACCCCAACAACTATTTCAAAGCTTCCAATGGCTAGAACTCTTACTCCAACCTTCTCTAAAGGTATTTAAAGATGGAGAATCAATTGAAAAAGAAATAAAAAAGAAGAAGAAAGAGATTAAGGGATTTAGAGAAAGAATCTTTCAGATTTTGTGAGGAACATTGAATATCCAAAGAAAAGGAAAAAGAGAGGAGTGTTGTGCACAGATTTCAATGAGCCTTCGAAGCAATCTTCTCCAACATCTTCCACATCCTCTCAAGCATAATTTGAAGAAAAGCCAAGTTTCAATCGAGCACATTATCGGGTTGTTCTTTAGGATTTTAAAGAGCTTATACTCTATTTTTTATATTGTGCTAAAACTTTATTTATATTTTTTGATTTCCTTACAAGTTTCTTTGGAGGAAAGAAAGTTGGGGTTTAGGCCTGTCCAAGCCTAGAATTGGACATTGTAGGTTTTGGTTGGTGATCTCGGAAAACCAACTGGGTTGTTAGTGAATCCGAAAAACTAATGATGTTAGGTTTTGGTTGGTGCTCCTATGAAAATCATCTAGGTTTATTTGTGAGCCTAAAAAAATAAACATACTGTAATCAAGGATAGATTATAGTGAAATTCCTAAGAGAAACTTAGGGAGTGGATGTAGGAGCGGGTTGCTCCAAACCACTATAAATCTTTGTGTGTTTGGGTTATGCTTTTTTCTTATATCTCTCTATATACTTTGCATGCTTATAATTCTTACTTTACCTTTATAGTTTGATTTTATTATCTTAATTCCACTGCTCATATTATATACATCTCATCCTCACCACATAGATTAAAATCAAAGCACATAATTGAAGTAAAAAATCCTATTTTGGGGGTCAGGTTCGTTCAGATCTGACTGGATCAAGAGGGATATTTCAAAATTTTTTTTTCTGAGATCCTAATCAGAACTAAGACTCCTCAAATATGATCTTATTGATCTGATAATAAAAATAAAATAAAAATAAAAAATTGAATCTAATTTAATTATACCTTGATTTTGGATAATCCTATTATCCTGTGATGATCCTGATGTTTGCAGCGGAAGGTTCTGGATCTAGCCATGCAAGCGCCTGGCCTCTACCGGTATCCACTCAGGCTGGATCTGGAGATCCTCTTCTTCTCTATCAATCTCCAAAAATTAGATCTGGATCTGATCTTGGAGGATCTTCAAAACTCCTTTTGAAGATCAGCAGTTGTCCTTTTGCAGCAGTGCAGCCTTCTTGCTTTCCTGATCGCCTTTCTCTTGATCTGGATCATGCACCAATTCAAGCCCAAAACCCCTTTGGGCATGGAGAGGAGAGAGAGGAGAAAGGGTTGGCATGGAGGAAGGAGGGAGAGGCAGCCTTTGGGGCATGGGCTAAAATTAGAAGCATTTCAAATTGGGCGACAGGGTCTTATTTATAGACCCTACTGCGCCATGATCCACATCTTCTTCCCAACCAATCACAACCCTTTTGAAATCAGATCTAAATCTGATTGGTGGGATGAATCCCTGGATTCCAATCAGATGAGAGACCCTCAAAATCCTCCTTAAGGTGGTGCCTAAGAAAGTCAAACAAGAGTTCTTGGGTCAAAGGTTTGGAATCCCCTGAAGGCAACCCTGGAGTCCCATCTGTATGGGACTCCTCCTATCCTCATGGGGTGCACGCCTCCCTGGCGTGCGCCCTCTTCCTTTGCCAGGTTCTGGCAGGGGGACAAGGCCCCACCAGCTCTCCAATAGGTGCATGACATATGGGTCAAGAATGTCAAAGGTGTCAATGGTCAACATTTGACCAAAGTCAAAAACAAGAAATTGGCAGGTGACCAAAAATGGCAGGTGTTGTCTTAAATTTGTCTCATAAATAAGACAATCCTTTTCTGACTGGACAAGCTCCAGTCAGACCAAGTGAAGGCCTCTGATTGAGCACAAACTCCTTTGGCTCAGTCGAGGACAACTTATTTATGATAGTAAAAGAAGAACGTTAGGTTCAATCGAGTGCTAGCACGATTTTCTTGAACCTAATTGAATCTCATTCAGATCAATTGAACTGGATCAGTTCAATTGATGATCACCAGATTCAAACCCTTGTTTGTGTGACCCAGTTAGGTTCAGTTCTGTATGGTAATGGGATATGTCATGATCTCTATCATCGACATCATCGAAACTCCTTTCGATGGATCAGAACTCTTCTGATTCGAACAGCTAGAATGATCGATCATCTAAATCATTCTAATTGCTCCCAAAATCCACCAGTGACACCTAGCAGTATATGGTGGCAACCCATCAGAGCTGAAATGCGAACCTCTTGGTGCAGCTACCTGTGTGATTAAGTTCTTCTATCTTGAGCCCCGATCAGATTAGGGTTAAGGTGAACTCGTCAAACCCTAATTTCTGTCATATGATGTAATCATTCGATTCAAGTCCAATGTGAAAATCTAAATAGAAACTCTTTCTATTATTTCACTCTGCCATGGCCATGGGCTTCTGGACTTGATTCTCATGATCATCATAGGGCTGCTCCTCTACCACCGAGGTAGATAGATTCCATCTTGATGCAATCCAGTTCCTACAATGAACATGCTATAGCCAACATACACCTCAGGATTTCCGATATGGCTAGGAGATCGAGTAATGGTGTAGTCAAACTATAACACCCTCAAGGTGAACTACCGATGCACCTCAGGTCAAAGAACCAGACACACCACTGCAGCATCGAGTCAGTCATTGACGAGAAGGTAGACTTCCTAATGACTACTCGAGGTGGTCACGCTCAGTGCCCTCATTCTCTAACGAGTACCTGTACTCTCGCTCCGGTGTCTCCACACCGTAGACTCAAGACTCATCTACTAAAGAGAAGCGATTGTACACCAACCTTTCGGATCAATCACCATCCTCGTGATGATCCTATGGTCGGGAGCATTTTATGAGTTAATAATGATTATTCATGTCTTAAATTTTCAACTCTTGAAAATATGAATTATCATTACCATTAACTCAAAGGATGTATCACAGACACTAAATACACATATGTGATAGAAAATAACCCATTTTATTGATTTATAGTCAAAATTATAATTTTGCCCTTAGAAGTGTATTACAAGTGTCAGCCAATTCTGGCTTCTAGGGCACATATATCTAACAATCTCCCACTTGTCCTAAAGCCAATTGGCTACAAGTCTAAGTCCCATCTTCTCAAGGTGGGCTTCGATCTTCTGCTGGCCCAACGGCTTTGTAAGTGGGTCTGCCACATTATCTGTGGAGTTCGACTCTCTTGACCTCGACGTAACCCTTCTCGAGGTAATCGCGGATGAGGTGGTATCGCCGCTCAATGTGCTTGGATTTTGGTGAGACCTCGGCTCCTTAGCAAGGGCTATGGCGCCATTGTTGTCGCAGTATAAAGAGGAATGGCATCTGATGGCATTCACTCCTGATTCTGTGCAGCAAACTTCTTGTACCAGAATGCTTCCTTTGCAGCCTTCTGATGCAGCGATATATTCTGCTTCCATGGTGGAATCTGCTATCACAGTTTGCTTGGAAACTCTTCCAGCTGACAGCACCACCATTGCACACAAACAGACTCCCAGATGTCGACTTTCGATCATCTATATCGGACATAAAATCCGAGTCTGTGTATACCCCTGGACTTGGAGTTCTCCATTACCAAAGACCAACATCATATCCTTAGTTCTTCTCAAGTACTTAAGGATACATTTCACAGAAGTCCAGTGTTCTTCACCTGGATTTGACTGATATCTGCTTGTGACACTCACAGCATGGGCTATATCAGGTCGTGTACATAGCATGGCATACATGAGGCTCCCTATTGCAGAAGCATAAGGGATCTTGCTCATGCGTTCTATTTCCTCAGGTGTGCTAGGGCACATCTTCTTGGAAAGATGAATACCATGTCTGAAGGGTATTAATCCCCTCTTAGAGTTTTCCATACTAAACCTCTTTAGTACTTCCTCTATGTACATCTTCTGTGAAAGTCCTAGCATCCTATTCGGTCTATCCTCTATAGACCTTAATTCCTAGAATAAAGGATGCTTCACCTAGGTCTTTCATGGAGAATTCCTTTGGACAACCATATTTTGACTGATGGTCAACATGGGAATATCATTCCCAATAAGGAGGATGTCATCCACGTACAATACGAGGAAGACAACAGCGCTCCCACTGACCTTTTTGAAAACACATGGTTCCTCCTTCATTTTTGATGAAACCAAATATTTTGATCACATCATTGAAATGAGTGTTCCAGCTCCGAGATGCTTGCTTAAGTCCATATATGGACCTTTGCAGCTTGCAAACCTTGTGATCAGTATCACTGGATGTGAAACCTAGCGGCTGTTCCATATAGATATCTTCCTCAAGATATCCATTTAAGAATGCCATTTTCACGTCCATTTGCCATATTTCATAATCGAAATAGGCTGCAATGGCAAGCAATGTGCGGATGGATTTTAGCATAGCTACTGGGAAAAGGTATCCTGATAGTCAATGCCTTCGCGTTGACTATAACCTTTTGCCACTAGTCTAGCCTTTGAATGTCTCCACATTTCCCATCTGCACCAATCTTTCTCTTGAAGATCCATTTACACCCAATAGGTACTATACCTTCTGGTGGATCTACCAAGGTCCAGACTTGGTTTGAGTGCATCGAGTCAATTTCTGACTTCATTGCCTCTAAGCCATTTCTCGGAGTCGATATCTGATATCGCCTCGTTGTAGGTTTTGGGATCATCACCATGAACACCATTACCTACGAGGAACATTTTCCTCTACTTCCTCTGAAATAATACCTAAGTATCTTCTCAGGGGATGGAAAAACTCTTTCCGATCTACGAGGTGGAGGAGGTAGTTCTTATTGGCTCAACCTGATTTGGTTCCAATTGGTCCTTAGCTCGTTGCTACTTGTGAGACTTTCTCATCAAGCTTAATCTGCTTTCCAATGCCGCTATCTTGAATAAACTATTTTTCAAGAAAGATGGCATGTCGACTCACAATCACATTGTGGTCTTCTGGAATGTAGAAATAGTATCCTAATGACTCTTTAGGATATCCTATGAATCGAGCTCTAAAGGACCTAAACTCTAACTTGTCCGCTTGTTTGTCTTTTGACATGAGCCGGACAACCCCAAATTCTGAGATGACTCAGACTTGGTTTCTTACCATGCCATATCTCATACGGTGTGGTAGGAACGGATTTTAGAGGGAAACCCTATTCAGTAATATATTGAAGTTAACAAATGATGTCCCAAAAAAAAAATCAGGGAAGGTCTGTGAAGCTCATCATGGATCGGACCATATCCTAATAGGAGTCCGATTTCTCCATTCTGAAATTCCCGTTGAGTTGAGGTGTTCCTGGTGGAGTCCATTGAGAGACTATGCCATTTTTCTTGAGATAGTCTAGGAATTTCCTGACTAAGGTATTCACCTCCTCGATCTGATCGAAGAACCTTAATGGGTTTTTCAGTTTGCTTTTTCTACTTCATGTCTGAATTTCTTTGAACTTTTCAAAAGCTTCAGACTTGTGTCTCATAAGATACACATACCCATACCTAGATAAATCATCGGTAAAGGATAATGAAGTAGACAAAATTGCCTCTAGCCGGCACATCAAATGGGCCGCACACATCAGTATGTACTAGGGCAAGGAGATCTGTGGCCCTTTCCCCATGTCCTACAAAAGGGAGTTTAGTCATTTTGCCTTGAAGACAAGATTCACAAATTGGATATGACTCGGAAGTCAATGGACTCAATAGCCCATTTTTCTCCAATTTGTTAATCCTATCTTCTGCTATATGACCTAATCTTAGGTGCCATAGATATCTATCATTTGGACTATCCCTAGGTCATTTTGATTTTATGGCATTCACATTTTGCTCGATAGTTAAAATAGATACATCAATATGTAACTGATAAAGACCATTAATAAGGAAAACCATTTGCAATTTTATTTCTTTCATAAAGAATGTTACAATGGTCCTTAAGAAAACTAATTACATAGCCTTCTTAGTGCTAAGCATGAAACAGAAATCAAATTTCTGCTAGCTTGCTGTAGGCACATAATAACAGTCTTTTAAAACTAAGTCTAAAACCAGATGGTAAGTCGAAGAGGGTATGTTTCCATGGCCACTGCAGCAACTCTCTTGCTCCATTTTCGATGCGTAGGATCATCTCACCATCCCTCAGCCTCCTGCTATCCTCAAGACCCTGCATGGAAGTGCACAAATGAGCACTAGAACCAGAGTCAAGCACCCAACTGGATGCAGAAGAAATCGTAAGGTTAGACTCAATAACGAGCATACCTCCAGAAGGACCTTCTCCTTCTTATTCTTCAGGGTGGCCAGGTAAGTAGGGCAGTTTCCGCTTTCAAGTGGCCGTCAGCTGTTGCAATGGAAAATACTTTTCTTTGTCAGCGGCCTTCTTCTTCAGCTCTGCCTTCTTTTTCTTTCCTCCTTTCTTCTTCTGCTTTTTCACAGACTTCTTCTTTCTTTCCAAAAGACTTTCTCTTGGAAGAAGTCCATTCCATAGCAAGAACTGAGCCTTTAGAACCTTTCATAGAAAGCTCAGCGGTAACCAGCATATTCATAAGCTCGGCCAAGAGAATTTTGAAGTTTATGCATATGGTAAGTTCATGATGAACTGCCCATATGCATCAGTCAAGGATTGCAGAATTATATCATTCTGCAGATCCAAGTCCTAACTTCACTCCGAGCTTCTCAAGCTCTTCCAAGTCCTTGATCATCATCAGACAATGATCTTGGACTGACTGCCCATCATGCATCTTAGCCTTAAAAAGTCATTTAGTGACTTGATATTTGGCTGCGCGACTCTGTTCACCAAACATCTCTTGCAGGTGAGCCAACATTTGGAGGCAGTCCTTGATATCTTCATGTTGGCGCTGGAGCTCATCAGACATCGAGCCCAACATGTAAGTATCTGGCCTTATTATCTTCGTCATCCATGTCCATTTTTCAAGAGATGCTCTCTGTTCAGTGGATGGACGAGCTGGTAAGGTGGGAGGGATCCTGGTCCAATACATATGAGTTAACTTCTCAGAACCCAAAATAATTTTTGAAGTTTCTGAGCCAATCCTTATAATTGGGTCCGGTCAGTCTATGGGTGTCCAGGATACGTGCTAGTGGGTTGGATGCAGACATTTTTCTGTAGAGAGTCAAAGTTTCTAGTTAGATTTTGTAATTAAGACTTGACCAATTTATTTAGGGATTTTATTTTTAAATAAATTAGCTCCCACTATTTTTCTTGGATCCCTACACTTTCCCTCTGTAGAGATGCAAAAATCTCCATGATTAATGATTTCTAGTGGGTGGTGCGGTCCCACCAACTGACTCATCACCTCACCTAACAGTTATTGGTGATGGGTTAGCCAATGAGTGAACAACTCTTGTTCAATGATTCTCTAATCATGGTGCACCCAAACTTGGATCTCTAATTCATGAATCTCACCATGCCAAAATATTGATCCACTCCTTAGTTAAGTCAGACCCACCATTTGCATAGATTGGATTTCCTAATTGAGTCTCTCACCGTATCCAAGAATATTGAGCCCAATCCATCCTCCAGCCCATAGCATCCAATGCCTAATAGACATGGTTGCATCTTTTCGGTGCAACTGAACCACTGTATCCAGTCGAGAACAATCAACCCCGGGAAGGGCCCGCACATCTACAATGGTGGAAGACCTTAGACTTAATCTTTTCTTAGGAAAGAATTTGATTTAGGTCTCATTAAACTTAGACTTGACATAGTCATAACAATTATGACTAACCTAGTGGCATGGGTTAGCTCGGATTATTGACCACCTCAGATCAGAACTGTGTCAACAAATATGGCCAGGTAAGTGAGACCGGTGGAAGGAATATGCCATTAACTCGACAAGAATGCATTCAGAGTCGAGTAGCTTCCAATTAAAAATCAGTCGATCGTATCTGCCAAACTTACCTTAGACACCAAATTATTGAGCCAGAACCAATTGGGTTAGCCTACAATCCAGACTCTAACCATCTGAGCCTAATTAGGTCTTAGCTTGATCGATCACTCATGTGACTCGATCTTGACCCAGACTTAATCCTATTAGGCTGGTCAATTTAAGCATTGTTGATCCCATCTAACCAACTCTTGATTTCGGTTTGATCAACCGCTTAGACCTAATTGAGCTACCCAAGCCCGAACCCAATTTTATGAATATGTCTTAGATCTAAAAATTCTCAATTTTAGACCTAATTAATATTTCATAATCTTAATTCTTAATTAAGTTTAGGGTTCATAAACAAAATATGTAAATAAAATCCTAGGATTTCAGGATCTAGGATTTTGCAGAAAGTAAGTTTTTTTTTAATTTTTGATTAAGGACGAACGCGCAGCACCCCTACACATCATAAGAAACACCCCATCGAATGGAAAAGAGAGGGCCTTTAAATCCTTACTTTCATTCTTATGATCGGACGGCCAAGGGGAACGCCTTAATCAGAAATATGATAAATCTACAAAACTAGTTAGATCTACATCATATATCATCATATATAAAATTAGATCTAACTAAAACATATGTTTTGCATACATCTCATGTATCATATCATGCATATTTTTAGATCTAAATTATCTCATAAATATCTAAAAAATTAAGATTTAAATTTGATCATATCAAAATAAAATTTAATTCTAGATAATTTTGTAGAACTATATTTCTACAACTAGTCTAAACATGCTATCATATCTCATATGAACAAAATTAAATAAATTTATTTTTTATTTTTTAGATTTAATTATAATATTTATAATATTAAAAAATAGTAAATAAATAGATCTAAAAATTATAATTAATTAAATTAAATTATGATTATGCTAGACTAACTTATAGAATAATTCTATTCCTAACTAGTCATGCATCTCATACATCTTAGATCTAATTATTTAATTTTTTTAATTTTTTTGATTTTAGATCTAATCACATCTCATGTGATATCTAAAATCATCTAATTATTAGATCAAAAATAAATTAAAATTCAAATCTAATAATTTATGAACCTGGCTCTGATACCAGTTGAAGGAAAAATCCTTATTTTCTGGTCAGGTTCGTTCAGATCTGATTAGATCAAGAGGGATATTTCAAAAATTTTTTCTCTAAGATCCTAATTAGATCTGAGACTTTTTAGATCTAATCTTATTAATCTGATAATAAAAATAAAATAAAAATAAAAATTTTATTTAATTTAATTATACTTTTATTTTGGGTAATCCAATTATCCTGTGATGATCCTGATGTTTGCTTGAGGTTCTGGATGTATCCATGCAAGCACCTGGCTTCTACCTATATCCACTTGGATAGGATTTAGAGATCTTCTCCTTCTCAATCAATTCTCTAAAAATTAGATCTAGATCTAATCTTGAAGGTATTCAAAACTCCTTTTGAAGAACAACTATTGTCTCTTGCAGTAGTGCTGCCTTCTTCCTTTCCTAGCGGCTTTCACTTGCTTGGATCACACCTTATTCATGCCCAAAATCCCTTGGGCATGGAGAGGAGAGAGAGGATCGGAGGGTGGCATGGAGAAGGAGGGAGAGAGGCTTTGTGGCATGGGCTAAAGGCAGAAGCATTCAAATCTAGGTGCAGACAGGATTTATATAGACCTTGCTGCGCCATATAGTGCCACATCATTCCAACTAATCACGATCTTTTAAGCAATCAGATCTAAATCTAATTGATGGAATGACATCATCTGATCCAATCAGATGAAAGACCCTCAAAACCCTCCTAAGGTGGCACCAAGACTAGGTCAAAAAAGAGTTCTTGACGCCACAGAGTTTAATCCCCTGAAGCAACCCTAGAGTCCCATCTGTATGGGACTCCTCCTTTATCCTCATGGGGTGCATGCCTCCCTAAGTGTGCACCCTCTTTCTGTCTGCTTTTAGTAGGAGGACAAGGCCCCAAGTACTCTCCTATAGGCGCATGATACATAGGTAGATGTCTAAATGTCTAGGGTCAACATTTGACCAATGTCTGAAAGCAGAAATTAGTAGGTGATCAAAAATGATAGGTGTTATCTTAAATTTATCTCATAAATTAAGACAATCCTTTTTGGATCTAGACAAGCTCTAGTCAAACCAAGTAAAGGTTCCTTAGTGAGCCCAAACATATTTGGCTCAGTCGAGACAAGCTATAATGATTACTAAAGGAGAATACTAGGCTCAATCATGTGCTAGCATGATTTTCTTAAACCTAGTTAAATCTTATTCAAATCAATTGAACTAGGTTAGTCTAATTGATAACATTCAGATCCAAAGCCTTATTTGTGTGACCCAATTAGGTTTAGTTCCATATGGTAATGGGATATGTTGCGATCTCTATCATCGACATCATCGAAACACTTTCCAAAGGATCAGAACTTTTCTGATTCAGACAACTAGTATGATTGATCATCCAAATCATTCTAATTGCTATCAAAATCCATCAGTGACACCTAGCAGCATATGGTGGCAACCCATCAGAACTGAAAGCGAACCTCTTGGTGAAGTTACTTATGTGATTAGGTTCCTCTATCTTTAGCCCTGACTAGATTAGGGTTAAGGTGATCTCATCAAATCCTAATATCCGTCATATGAATTAATCATTCGATTCAAGTCCAATGTGAAAATCCTAATAGAAACTCTTTCTATTATTTCACTCTACCATGGCCATGGGCTTATGGACTTGATTCTCATGATCATCATAGGGCTGCTCCTTATCTATCGAGGTAGATAGATCCCCTATTGGTGCAATCCAATTCCTATAATAAACATGCCACAGCCAATATACACCTCAAGATTCTGAATGGCTAGAATATCGAGTTATGGTGTAGTCAAACTATAACACCGTCAAGATGAACTATCGATACACCTCAGATCAAAGAACCAGACACACCACTGCAGCTTTGAGCCAGTCATTGATGAGAAGGTAGACTTTCTTATGATTATTCGAGATGGTTATGCTCAGTGCCCTTGTTCTCTAACGAGTACCTATACTCTCGTTCTAGTATCTCTACACCGTAGACTCAAGACTCATCTTTTCTAAAGAAGTGATCGTACACCAACCTTACATATCAATCACCATCCTCATGATGATTCTACGATCGAAAGTATTTTATGAGTTTATAATAAAAATTCATATTTTAAATTTTTAACTCTTGAAAATATGAACTATCATTACCATTAACTCAAAAAATATATCACAGACACTTTTAAAATACATACTGTGATAGAAAATAATCTATTTTATTATTTATAGTTAAAATTATAATTTTATCCTTAGAAGTGTATTACAAGTGTCAGCCAATCTGGCTTCTAGGGCACACATATCTAACAATAATTACTTAGAGTTAAATTTGGCCAAAGCTTTTATAAGAATCCAATTCACCCCCCCCCTCGTGGGTTGCTACCTTTGGACAATAATTGGTATCAGAGCAGGGGCTCTATAATTGATTATTAACCTAACCATCTTAAGTAAAAGATCATGGCAATCCCATTTGGCTCATTGTTTGCTGAAGATCAATCCACATCGAGACCACCACTATTTAATGGCAAAAATTATACCTTCTAGAAAACTAAAATAAAAATTTTCATACAAGCTTTAGACTATGACTTGTGGGGTGTCAGAACTAGAGGACCACACACACCCACAACAAAAATTAATGGTGTGTCTATTCCCAAATCAGAAAAGGATTGGGATGAATTTGATAAGAAGATGGCTCAATTAAATGCAAAAGCCATCAATGTTCTTTATTGTTCTCTTGATGTACAATAATTTAATAGAATATCCACTTGTACATTAGCAAAGAAAATTTGGAAAAGATTGGAAGTGACTCATGAGGGAACAAGCTAAGTAAAAGAGTCCAAAATCAGCTTGCTTGTTCATAAATATGAAATATTTAAAATAAAGAAATATGAGTCAATTTCTGAAATGTTTTCCAAATTTACTGATATTATTAATTCTTTAAATGGTCATGGCAAAATCTTTACTAACTATGAACTTGTTTGCAAGGTTTTAAAGTCTTTGCCAAAGGAATGGGAAGCAAAGGTGACAACCATACAAGAAGCGAAAGACCTCACCAAGCTATCACTAGAAGAATTGATGAGTTCACTCATGACTCATGAGTTGAACATGGCTTAAAAGGAGGAAGAGGAAGAGCCAAGAATGATGAAGACCATCGCCTTCAAATCCATTATGCAACACGAAGAAAGTGATGAGTCGAAAGAAGAAGATGATGAAGAAGAGAGTGAAGATGATGATGAGGATATGGAGCTACTCACAAGCAAATTCAAGAAGTTCCTTCTAAAGAGAAGTATGAAAAAGAAAGAAGAAAAAGAAAAAAAAAGTATCACATGCTATAATTGCAACAAAAGGGGACATTACAAGCCGGATTGTCCCTACTCAAAAAGTATCTCAAAAAGATCAAGAAAAGAGCTATGATAGGAATTTGGGATAATAGTGACACTTCAAGCTCGGATGAGGAAAAGGAAGTGGAAATTCTTTGCCTCATGGCCATTGAGGATGAGATAAATTCTGAAAACTCCTTCGAGTTTACATTTGAGGAATTGTTTGAAGCCTTCAATGATTTAATGGATGAATTCAAAAAATTAAGATTGAAAAACAAAGAAATCAAAAAATCTAATCTTCTTTTAGCTAATGAAAAGAGTAAGTTATTAAATGAAAAAGAAGATATCTTGAATGAAAAGAATACTTTAACTAAAGAATAAGAAGAATGGATCAAATCTAAAAATTCTTTAGTTAAAGAAAATATGGAGCTTAAAAAGGATAATGATACCTTAAGATCCGCCCTAAAAGAAAAGAAAAATTTATTAAATGAAAAGAAAGAGCTCTTGGGAGAAAAAAAAAATTGAGAAGAGAGATTGAAATTTTGAAGCCTATTGTTGAAAAGTTTACCATTAGTTTTCAAAATCCCCAATCTATGGTAAAAGTTAACGGGGCTATTTTCGATAAAATAGAAATTGATCTTAATACTTCAAGAAAACAACAAACTACAAAAGATATTTTTACAAGAGCTTCCATCAAAGATCATTCCTTTAAGTGCTTTAAATGTAATCAAATTGGCCACAAGATTTCGGGATGCAACTTTAAAAGAATTGGTCAAACCTTGATAAGACAAATTTGGGTTCCAAAAGGAACCTTAAATACTAACTCCTATGGACCCAAGATGGCTTGGGTACCAAAAGTTTTAAAGTGATCTTACAGGTTTGCCAAGGATCCAATGCTCTTAAAAGAGAAAAATATCTTTATTTGGACTCCTTGGATGTCAAGATGATGGATGATGATTGTTGGTATAATCTAAATCTTTTTTTCATCATACCATCAATGATTGTTAAAATCTTTTTGATTGAATGAATCCTTTAATTAATATGCTTGCTTATAAAATTCCTTGCTTGAAATACTTCTTATGTTTAATGGATTGATTTTGATGCTTGCAATGAATTCATATCATGTTATTGTTTTGATTTTAAAGAATAATATGCTCTCCTATATATACCATGCTATGGATCAAATGATTTATTTTAAAATTCAGCATAATATTTTAAGTCTTTCCATATTAGTTTTATAATTAATGAATTTAAATTAAAAGATGCTTATTGAATATGAATGTTTAAATTGCTAAACCAACAAGAAAAATAAATTTTTGATATTTTCCCATAAAATGCTTAGATATTGAGACTCTCCTAAAAAGTGCATGACTTAAGTACTTGAAAATAAGACATTTAATTTATACAAGATCAAGTACTTGAAGTGTTAATTTGAATTATATCTTAGGTTAACCCCTAAGGATTTCAAAACTTCATAGTTGAATTGAACACATAAAGCCTTCATCCAGTTTTTCCTTGATTTGATCTTATTTAAATTTGATTATTAGAACCCCCCCCCCCAATTGATTATTTTTTATGATCTTCTTGAATCTTTTGAAGATGATATCTAACAAGATATTTCAAGAAAGTTATCATTTATTTTTAAAGCTTAACTTTTAAAGAGAACTTTAGTTTTAAGTAATTGGTATCAAATAGCTCATTATTTGCCATGTATTTGATTGATTTATCTTTTGGCAAAAAGAGAAAATATCTTTGTTTCAAATATGATTTTACATAGCTATATGTTTGATATGATATCATTTGAAATAAATTCAAAAATACATATCTTTTCTAAACCTAATTGCTTGATATTTCTTATGAAAAGAAAGAAATGATCTTTTTAAACATGACTGAAAATTTCTTTATGATTTGCCTTAACTAATTTGCTGATATCAATTCAAATTGACTTATTATTCTAAATCCTTAAACTATTTAATTTGAATCAATTCATCTTGATTTAATTCAAAACAAAAATCATTGGTATCAAGCTGAATTTAAAAATTAATCTTTAAATGGTATTGAACCAAGAAAATCATGATTTGATCTAAAACTTAGTTTAATTTATATCAAGAAACTCTTTCAAAGAAATGACTTTGTTCGTTAAAGTAAGAAAGAGAAAATATTAAAGAAGAAATATTCATTTAATTAAAAAGATCTTTGAAATTGAAATTATGTTTCAAATTTGAAAAATCTGAATTTAGTAGTTAAATTCATATTAAATTTGCTTGATTTGAAATATAGAGGGAGAGAAAGTTGAAAAGTAAAGTAATCTTGCTATAAGTATGAAAAATAGGAGAAGAGATATTTTCTAACTTGATTTGATTAAAAATTTTGACTAATTTGAAAACATATTCTTACTCCAAGGAATAAATCTTAAAAAAGATCATAACTATTCAAAAAGAGGGAGAGCCTTTATTATTTGAATTCAAGCTAAATTTTTTAAAAAGGAGAGATGATCTCTTCGATTTGACTTCATAAATTTGATACATCTCTCAATTTAATATCTTGATATTGATTTTGATGATTTTTCATATTTCTTTCCCATGAGCTTTGATCTCTTCGATTTGACTTCATAAATTTGATACATCTCTCAATTTAATATCTTGATATTGATTTTGATGATTTTTCATATTTCTTTCCCATGAGCTTTTTGATACTGTCAAAAAGGGGGAGAGGAATGTTGAGTATATGCTTAAAGAAACTCAATAAATTGTGTTGATGCTTGAAATAAAAACTTAATACTCATTGATATGAATTGAAATATTTTTTTTATGAGTATATGAAATATGTGCAATTAACCAAAAGAATAATTATGAACATTCATGAAGTACTCTTTCATGTGTTTAATCTATACTTCATGATATTTTTTAGCAAAATGCATAGAAATACATTATTTGCTTTTATTGTGCATATACTCAAGATTTTGTCATCATCAAAAAGGAGGAGATTGTTGATCCTAAGATTGATTTTGATGATTTCAAAATATTAAGTATATTATGTATCTAATCATGTATTTCAAGAATGTGTGTAGAATTTTTCAAGTATCCAAAATGAAGAATTTATCTCAAAAATAAATCCTTTCAAGATGCCATGCCAAAATACTTAAAAGAGAAAATTCACACATATTTGGTTGGCTTGGTATGAAGAAAGTATGATTAAAAGAAGAAAAATTAAAATTAAAGGAAGCAATTATGTTTAAAAGAGTTTGGAGCCAAGAAACTCAAGTTTGGAAGGTCAAACATTAAAGAAAAATGAAGTTTTTTCGAGATGTCTCAAATTTTTTTCAAGAGCTCTCGAGTGGTCTGACACAATGAAACAGTATTCTGGTACAGTCTCGATAGGTCTCATTCTCAGAAGTAGAAACTTTATTTCTATGCTTTGAGAGCGAGAGGTCTTACAGATTTCTCGAGAGGTCTCATGCTTTTGGTGAGACGTCTCGTGAAAAATTGAGAGGTCTCAAAATCTGACGAGAGGTCTCATGAAAAATTGAGAGATCTCAATCTGTGTGGACAGCCTTCAACGGATAGTTTTCTAACCACTATTTTTCGATCCCAATGGCTATTTCAGAGCTTCCAATAGCTAAAACTCTTACTCCAACCTTCTCTAAAGGTATTTAAAGATGGAGAATCAATTGAGAAAAAGAAGAAGAAGAAGAAAGAGATTAAGGGATTTAGAGAAAGAATCTTTCAGATTTTGTGAGGAACATCGAATATCCAAAGAAAAAAAAAGAGAGGAATGTTGTGTACAGATTTTAGTGAGCCTTCAAAGCAATCTTCTCCAACATCTTCCACATTCTCTCAAGCAAAATTTGAAGAAAACCCAAGCTTCAATCGAGCACATTATTGGCTTGTTCTTTAGGATTTAAAAGAGCTTATACTCTAGTTTTTATATTGTATTGAAACTTTATTTGTATTTTTTGATTTCTTTATAAGTTTTTTTGGAGGAAAGAAAGTTGGGGTTTAGGCCCATCCAAGCCCAAAATTGGATATTGTAGGTTTTGATTGGTGATCCCGAAAAACCAACTGGATTGTTAGTGAACCCAGAAAACTAACGGTGTTAGGTTTTGGTTGGTGCTCCTGTGAAAATCAACTAGATTTATTTATGAGCTTGGAAAAATAAACACACTGTAATCAAGAGTAGATTATAGTGGAATTCCTAAGGAAAACATGGGAAGTGGATGTAGGAGCGGGTTGCTCCGATTCACTATAAATCTTTGTATGTTTATGTTGTGCTTTTTTCTTCTATCTCTCTATATACTTTGCATGCTTATAATTCTTATTTTACCTTCATAGTTTGATTTTGTTATCTTAATTCCACTGCTTATATTATATAATCTCACCCTCATCACTTAGATTAAAATCAAAGCATATAATTGCTTAGAGTTAAATTTAGCCAAAGCTTTTATAAGAATCCAATTCACCCCCCCTCTTGGGTTGCTACCTCTAGACAACAATAGTCAATTTCCATCGCTAATAATTATTAGTAACTAAAATTTCATTGCTAATTCTTTATTGCAAAAAATGGGATCGTAGATAATAATTAGTGATGAAAAATTAATTTTCATCGCTAATAATAATTTTTTATGACAAAAAATTTTCATCAATCTTTTTATTCATTAAATTATTTGCAATAAAAATATTTATGATGGAAAATCATAATTCTGCATCATAAATAATTTTTTTATTTTTGATGAAAAATGTTCATCATAAATAAAAAATTAGTTATGATAGAATTTTTTTCATTATAAATAATTTTTATTTATGATAGACTTTTCCCATCGTAAATAATCATTTATCTACGATGGACTTTTTTCCATCATAAATAATTATTTATTTATGATGGAATATTTTCCATCATAAAAAATAATTATTTATAATGAATTTTTCATCATAAATAATAATTAATTATGATAAAAAAATTCATAAAAAAGAAGATTATTTATGATGAAAAATTTTTGTCATAAATAATTATGTATTAAATTATTTTTTTAAAAAAAATATAAATAAATATATTTTATAATTTATATTTTAATATTTATATTTATAATTTATAAATTTAAAATAAAAAATTCATAAAATAAATCCATAAATAAATTTCATCATTTTATTATATAAAAATATAATTATAAAAATTATTTTTATAAATATAAAAGATCCAAAAATAAAAATAAAAATATACAAAAATAGATTGCTTGCCATCAAGTATCGATGATATCTGGAGAAGAAAAATGAATCGAAGGAGTGGAGCGCTCGGAGGAGCTCGGACCGGCCTGCTACTGCCTCATCAGTAGCATCATCTGCTCCATCATCTACATTTAGAACAACTAGTACTCATTGATGCATGCGGTCAACTCAGTAGCTTGCTGTTGATCCTCAGCAGCCTGTCTTTATATCTCTAACAATCGAACATCATAGGTAGCATGGATGTTAGCCCTGGATGAACATAAAGATGTAGGAGCTTTGATCCCATGCCCTAGCTCCATAACATAACAGGGTCTCGTACCAAGCACCTGATCACAAATCTCATCATTTGTGGGTGCAGTCAAGCCCTCTAGAGTAGGCTAGGATATAATGTCTATCATACGATCCTAAAAATTAAAGTTATAGCTATTCTAATTTTGTACTAAAAATTAAAATGCTAATAAAAATATAGTTGGAAAAACTTACATAAAGCTCCTAGCTTCCAACCATCCAATCCCCTGATCATCAGTAATGGGTCTGCTGGTAGATCTCAATCCTACAAGGAAGCTCGCCACTCTCTATATTTCTCTATAATTTAAGAATAATTAATAAAAGAATTTAAATAGTTAAAGAGTTAAAATATGATAAGTAGAAATTACTTACCATCTGCTCCATATGGCGAGCGAGTGACCTCGAACCCCCATAATGCAAGACTGTTTGTCTCACCCGATCTGCAACATTCTTGGCACATCGATCCTACACAGTTAACAATCAAATTAGTAAGTAATTAAATTTAAAAATAAATGATTTAATTATTAAATTCTAAATCAAAGAAAGTTACCTGATATGTCGGCTCCTTGTATATGCGATATAGATAGCCCAGTCATCGATACTGATGCTGCCATATGGCCGCTACCGTGCTACCTCCACCCCTTGGTCATTCACTACAACATACTAGTGGTGATGAAGGCAATACCGGTACTCCTTGAAATGCAAGCATAGATGATCATCTACAGCTTGCCACATGCGATTGTGCTCGAAATCAATAATATCAGATATAGCCTGCCAATAACAAATATTATAAGAAATGATGTTAATTAAATATTTAAATAAATATTATTATACTTGTAAGTAGCTATAGAAGACCTTCCTCTAAGCCTAAGATGTCTCGGATTTTTTTCGAGAGCTCTCGAGTGGTCTGGCATAATGAAACAGTATTCTGGCATAGTCTCGAGAGGTCTTAAGTTAAACTCGAGACATCTCATTCTCAGGAGATAGAAATTTCATTTCTATGCTCTGAGAGCGAGAGATCTCGTGGTTCTGATGAGACGTCTCATGAAAAATTGAGAGGTCTCGAAATCCGACGAGAGGTCTCATGAAAAATTGAGAGATCTCGATTTGCATGGACAGCCATCAACAGATAGTTTTCCAACAGTTATTTTTTGACCCCAATGGCTATTTTAGAGCTTCCAACGGCTAGAACTCTTACTCCAATCTTCTCTAAAAGTATTTAAAGATGGAGAATCAATTGAAAAAAAAAAAAAAGAAAGAGATTAAGAGACTTAAAGAGAAAATCTTTCAGATTTTGTGAGGAACATTGGATATCCAAAGAAAAGGGAAAAGAGATGCGTGTTGTGCATAGATTTCAGCGAGCCTTCAAAGTAATCTTCTCCAACATCTACCACATCCTCTCAAACATAATTTGAAGAAAAGCTAAGCTTCAATCGAGCACATTATCGGCTTGATCTTTAGGATTTAAAAGAGCTTATACTCTATTTTTTATATTATGCTAAAACTTTACTTGTATTTTTTGATTTCTTTATAAGTTTCTTTAGGGGAAAGAAACTTGGAGTTTAGGCTTGTCCAAGCCCAGAATTAGACATTGTAGGTTTTGGTTGGTGATCCCAAAAAATTAACTGGATTGTTAGTGAATCCGAAAAACTAACGGTGATAGGTTTTGGTTGGTACTCCTGTAAAAACCAACTAGGGTTGTTTATGAGCCTAGGAAAATAAGCACGCTGTAATCAATGATAGATTATAGTAGAATTTCTAAAGATAGCTTGGGGAGTGGACGTAGGAGTGGATTGCTCCGAACCACTATAAATCTTTATGTGTTTGTGTTGTACTTTTTTCTTCTATCTCTATATATACTTTGCATGCTTATAATTTTTACTTTATTTTTATAGTTTAATTTTGTTATTTTAATTTTGCTGCTCATATTATATACATCTCATCCTCATCACTTAGATTAAAATCAAAGAACATAATTGCTTAGAGTTAAATTTGGCCAAAGCTTTTATAAGAACCCAATTCACACCCCCCCTCTTGGATTGCTACCTCTGGGCAACAATTGGTATCAGAGCAGGTGCTCTAATATTTATTTGTTGACCTAGTGGTCAAAAGGCAAAAGATCTTAGCAACCCAAAATGGAAGCTCTATTTAATGAAGACCATTCCATTGATCGACCCCCAATATTTGATGGCTCAAATTATGCTTTTTGAAAAGCTAGGATAAAAATATTCATATAAGCACATGACTATAACTTATGAAATATTATTATTAATAGCACCCCCACACACAATGCATTAATTATTGATAAAGAAACAATCCAACTAAATGCTAAAGCCATGAATATACTTTATTGCTCTTTGGATTTAAGCATATTTAATGCAATTTCTTCATGTATTTCAGCGAATCAAGTATGGAAGAAATTGGAAATGATTTATGGGAGAGCATCAAGAAAAAGAACGAAGCTCCCAAGAAGAAAAAGAAGCTCACCCCAGCATATGCCTCATGGCTTATAAGGATGAAAAGAGAAAGAAAAGAAAGAAACAAAAGAAAAAGAAAGTATTGATTAAAGGGGAGCAAAGCAAAGAAGAAAAGAATGAGAAAAAGGAAGAAAGCATCATAAATCCTTGCTTGATGGCTCAAAATGATGAGGTAAACATTGATAATTCTTTTGAATTTACATTTGATGAGCTTCAAGAAGCCTTTAATGAACCTATGAATGAATTTAAAAAGTTAAGGTAGAAAAGTAGGAAGCTTAAAAAGAATAATTTTAATTTAATCAAAGAAAAGAATTCTTTAGCTAAAGAAAAAGAAAATCTAATTAAATCTAAAAATTCTTTAGATAAAAAAATTCTTGAGCTTAAAAAGGAAAATGATATTCTGAAATCTTTCCTAAAAGAAAATAAAAGTCTTTTGATTGAAAAAAAGGATCTCTTGGAAAAAAAAAAGAAATTAAGAAGAGAAGTTGAGGTTTTGAAACCTATAGCTAAAACTTTACAATTAGCTTTGAAAATCTTCAATCCTTGGTGAAATCCAATGGGGCTGTTTTCAATAAAATGGAAATCAATTTTAATACTCTAAGAAAATAGCAAACTACAAAAGGTATTTCTACAAGAGCTTCCATCAAAGATCATTCCTTTAAGTGCTTTAAATGTAATCAAATTGGCCATAAGATTTTGGAATACAACTTTAAAAGAATTGGTCAAACCTTGATAAGACAAATTTGGGTTCCAAAAGAAACCTTAAATACTAACTCCTATGGACCCAAGATGGCTTGGGTACCAAAAATTATGAAGTAATTTTGCAGGTATACCAACGATCCAATGAAGCCAAAAGAAGATAATTTTTATAGATGCCTTGGAAATGAAAATAGATGGATGGTGCTATTTAGTAAAATCTAAACTATTCTCACACCATGCCATCTTTATTTGCTAAATATATTTTGATTATTAATTAGCATAATTATTAAGCATGTTTGATTAATTTTGATGATTTATCATTGCTTAAAATGATCATACTCTATGAATTGAAAGTTTGATGTATTAACTTTAATAATTTGTTAATATGTATGCATAGGATAACTCCTTTCATGTTTTGATAAGTATGATTGATTTTGATGCTTGCAATGATTTGAATGCTTTGATTTTAAAGATTAATACGCTCTCCTCTATATATCATGCTATGGATGAAATGGTTTATTTTAAAATTCAGCAAAATATTTTAAGTCTTTTTATATCAATTTTATAATTAATGAATTTAAATTAAAAGATGCTTATTCAATATGAATATTTAAATTGCTAAACCAACAAGAAAAACTATTCTTTGATATTTTCCCATAAAATGCTTAGATATTGAGTTTCTCCTAAAAAGTGCATGACTTAAGTACTTGAAAATAAGACATTCAATTTACACAAGATCAAGTACTTGAAGTATTAATTTGAATTGTATCTTAAGTTAACCCTTAAGGATTTCAAAACTTCCTAGTTGAATTGAACACATAAAGCCCTCATTCAATTTTCTCTTGATTTGATCTTATTTAAATTGATTATTAGGACCCCCCCAATTGATTGTTTTTTGTGATCTTCTTGAATCTTTTGAAGATGATATCTAACAAGATGTTTCAAGAAAGTTATCATTTATCTTCAAAGCTAAACTTTTAAGGAGAACTTTAGTTTTAAGTAATTGGTATCAAATAGCTCACTATTTACCATGTATTTGATTGATTTATCTTTTGGCAAAAAGAGAAGAATGTCTTTATTTTAAATATGATTTTACACAGCTATATGTTTCATATAATATCATTTGAAATAAATTCAAAAATACATATTTTTTCTGAATCTAATTGCTTGATATTTTTTATGAAAAGAATGAAATGATCTTTTTGAAGAATGACTGAAAATTTTTTTATGATTTGCCTTAACTAATTTGCTGATATCAATTCAAATTGATTTATCATTCTAAATCCTTAAACTATTTAATTTGAATCAATTCATCTTGATTTAATTCAAAACTAAAATCAATGGTATCAAGTTGAATTTACAAATTAATCTTTAAATGGTAGTGAACCAATAAAATCATGATTTGATCTAAAACTTAGTTTAATTGGTATCAAGAAAATCTTTCAAAGAAATGACACTATTTGTTAAAGTAAAGAGAAGAAAATATTAAAGAAGAAGTAATCATTTAATAAAAAAGATATTTAAAATTAAAAATTAATTTTAAATTTAAAAAAAATCTAAATTTAGTGGTTAAATTCATGTTGAATTTGTTTGATTTGAAATGAAGAAGAAAAAAAAGTTGAAAAGTAAATTAATCTTGCTATAAGTATGAAAAATAGGAGGAGAGATATTTTCTAACTTGATTTGATTAAAAATATTTTGACTAATTTGAAAACATATTCTTACTCCAAGGAACAGATTTTGAAATCCATTTAAAAATTTAAATTTGATCCTAAATTTCTCATGTGCATTGCAAAATTTTTATAAATTATTTATTTTGAAATAATATTTTACTCAAAGTAATAAATTTAAAAATTTGACCATCTTATGATTTGATACTATTTATTTTACTTTGCTCGATACATTCCTGATACATTTCTTTTCCAAATCTAATTGACCAAATTTTTTTAAGAAAAGAATAGTTAGAATATTAAAGTATATATTATGCTTGATTTCATATTCAAATATTTTGAAAAGCTCTATTCATCTTAAAACTTAAAAGTGTATATTGAAAATCTGAATAAAAATCATATTCATTCAAAAAAGAGGGAAAGCATATAATATTTAAATTCAAGCTAATTTCTAAAATTAAAATAAATATTTGAAACTTATTTTGAGTCAAATGATAAATTTTCAAAAGGGAGATGATTCATTTAAATTGATTTCATGAATTTAATACATCTCTCAATTTAATGCTTTGATGTTGATTTTGATGACTCATATAAATTAATTTTCTGAACTTAATGCAATTCTTACTTTGATACAATCACATTATTGATTTTGATGATTATTTCTTTTTTTTTTTCATGAGCTTTTTGATGCTGTAAAAAAGAAGGAGAGAAATGTTGAGTATATGCTTGAACTACTCACTCGAATTGTATTGATGCTTGAAATGAAAACTTAATACTCACTTATATGAATTGAAACATTTTTTTTTATGAGTGTCTGAAATATGTGTAATGAACCAAAAGAATAATTAAGAATATTTATGAAGTACTCATTCATGTGTTTAATCTATACTTCATGATACTTTTTAGCAAAATGCATAGAAATGCATTATTTGCTTTTATTGTGCATATACTCAAGATTTTGTCATCATAAAAAAGGGGGAGATTGTTGACCCTGAGATTGATTTTGATGATTCTAAAATATCGAGTATATTATATATCTAATCATATTTTTCAAGAATGTGTATAGGATTTTTCAAGTATCCAAAATAAAAAATTTATTTCAAGAATAAATCCTCTCAAGATGCCATATCGAAATACTTAAAAAAGCAAATTCACCCATATTTGGATGGCTTGGTATGAAGAAAGTATGATTGAAAGAAGAGAAATTAAAATTGAAGGAAGCAATTATGTTTAAAAGAGTTGGAGCCAAGAAACTCAAGTTTGGAAGGTCAAACATTGAAGAAAAATGAAGTTAGGATTTTTTGAGACATCTCGAATTTTTTTTGAGAGCTCTTGAGTGGTCTGGCACAATGAAACAGTATTCTAGCATAGTCTCAAGTTGAATTCGAAATGTCTCATTCTTAGGAGATAGAAACTTCATTTCTATGCTCTGAGAGCGAGAGGTTTCGTGGTTCTGGCGAGACGTCTCATGAAAAACTAAGAGATCTCAAAATTTGGTATGAGGTTTTGTGAAAAATCGAGAGGTCTCGATCTGCGCGGACAGCTTCAATGGATAATTTTTCAATGGCTATTTTTCGATCCCAACGACTATTTTAGAGCTTCCAACAGCTAGAACTCTTACTCCAACCTTCTCTAAAGGTATTTAAAGGTGGAGAATCAATTAAAAAAAAAAAGAAGAAAGAGATTAAAAAATTTAAAGAGAGAATCTTTCAGATTTTATGAGGAACATTGAATATTCAAAGAAAAGGGAAAATAGAAGAGTGTTGTGCATAGATTTCAGTGAGCCTTCAAGGCAATCTTCTCCAACATCTTCCACATCCTCTCAAGCATAATTTGAAGAAAAGTCAAGCTTCAATCGAGCACATTATCGGCTTATTCTTTAGGATTTAAAAGAGCTTAAACTCTATCTTTTATATTGTGATGAAACTTGTATTTTTTGATTTCTTTACAAGTTTCTTTGGGGGAAAGAAACTTAGAGTTTAGGCCCGTCCAAATCGAAATTGGACATTGTAGGTTTTGGTTGGTGATCCCGAAAAACCAACTAGGTTGTTAGTGAACCTGGTAAACTAATGCTGTTAGGTTTTGGTTGGTGCTCCTGTGAAAATCAACTAGGATTGTTTGTGAGCTTGAAAAAATAAACACTGTAATCAAGGGTAGATTATAGTGGAATTTCTAAGGATAGCTTGGGGAGTGAACGTAGGAGCGGGTTACTCCAACCACAATAAATCTTTGTGTGTTTGTGTTGTGCTTTTTCTTCTATCTCTCTATATACTTTGCATGCTTATAATTCTTACTTTATTTTTATAGTTTGATTTTGTTATCTCAATTCTGCTGCTCATATTATATACATCTCATCCTCACCACTTAAAATAAAATCAAAGCACATAATTGCTTAGAGTTAAATTTGGCCAAAGCTTTTATAAGAACCCAATTCACCCCTCCCCCCCTCTTGGGTTGCTACCTCTGGGCAGCAATTGGTATTAGAGCAGGTGCTCTAATATTTATTTGTTGACCTAGCGATCAAAAGGCAAAAGATCTTTGCAACCCAAAATGGAAGCTCTATTTAATGAAGGCCATTCCATTGATCAACCTCCACTATTTGATGGCTCAAATTATACTTTTTAAAAAGCTAGTATAAAAATATTCATACAAACACATGATTATAACTTATAAAATATTATTATTAATGGCCCACACACATACAATGCATTAATTATTGATAAAGAAATAATCCAACTAAATGCTAAAGCCATGAATAAAATTTATTGCTCTTTGGATTTAAGTATATTTAATGTAATTTCTTCATGTATTTCTATGAATCAAGTATGGGAGAAATTGGAAATGATTTATGAAAGAGCAAATCAAGAAGAAGAACTAAGCTTCCAATAAGAGAAAGAAGCTCACCCCAGCATATGCTGTTAGATATGTGTGCCCTAGAAGCCAGATTGGCCGATACTTGTAATACACTTCTAAGGATAAAATTATAATTTAAACTATAAATAATAAAATAAATTATTTTCTATCACAGTTTGTATTTGAAACTGTCTGTGATACATCTCTTGAGTTAATGGTAATGATAGTTCATATTTTCAAGAGTTGAAAATTTAAGATATGAATTTTTATTATTAACTCATAAAAT
This sequence comes from Cocos nucifera, assembly GCA_006176705.1. Classification (NCBI taxonomy): domain Eukaryota; kingdom Viridiplantae; phylum Streptophyta; class Magnoliopsida; order Arecales; family Arecaceae; genus Cocos; species Cocos nucifera. The sequence goes on along the minus strand of QRFJ01001477.1, from coordinate 177,098 downwards.
GCTCCCGACCATAGGATCATCATGAGGATGGTGATTGATCTAGAAGGTTGGTGTACGATCGCTTTTTTTGGATAGATGAGTCTTGAGTCTATGGTGTAGAGACACCAGAGTAAGTGTACAGATATTCATTAGAGAATGAGAGCACTGAGCGTGACCACCTTAAGCAGTCATGAGGAAGTCTACCTTCTCATCAATGACTGGCTCGAAGCTGCAGTAGTGTATCTGATTTTTTGACCTGAGGTGCATCGACAGTTCACCTTGAGGGTGTTGTAGTTTGACTACACCATAACTCGATCTCCTAGCCATTTAAAATCCTAAGGTGTATGTTGGCTATAGCATGTTCATTATAGGAATTGGATTGCACTAATAGGGGATTTATCTACCTCAGTAGATGAAAAGTAGCCCTATGATGATCATGAGAATTAAGTCCATAAGCCCATAGCCATGGCAGAGTGAAATAATAGAAAGAGATTGTATTAGGGTTTTCACATTGTTCTTGAATCGAATGATTAATTCATATGATGAAAATTAGGATTTGATGAGATCACCTTAATCCTAATCCGATCGGAGCTCAAGATAGAGGAACTTAATCACATGGGTAACTACACCGAGAGGTTCGCTTTCAATTCTGATGGGTTGCCACCATATGCTGCTAGGTGTCACTGATAGATTTTAGGAGAAATTAGAATGATTTGGATGATCGATCATACTAGTTGTTTGAATCAAAAAAGTTCTGATCCATCGAAAGGTATTTCGATGATGTCGATGATAAAGATCATGACATATCCCATTACCATACGAAACTAAACCTAACTGAATCACATAAATAAGAATTTGGATCTAGATATCATCAATTGGATTAATCCAGTTTAATTGATTTGAATAAAATTCAATTAGATTCAAGAAAATCGTGCTAGCACACGATTGAGCCTAATGTTCTTCTTTAACAATCATTAAAGCTTGTCTCCACTGAGCCAAATGTGTTTGAGCTCACTCAAGAACCTTTACTTAGTCTAACTAAAACTTGTCCAGATTAAAAAAGGGTTGTCTTAATTTATGAGATAAATTTGAGACAATACCTGCCATTTTTCGTCACCGGCTAAAGCTTGTCTTCGAACATTGGTCAAATGTTGACCCTGGACACTTAGACATCTGTCCATGTGTCATGCACCCATAGAAGAGTACTTGGGGACTTGTCCTCCTACTAAAAAGTAGACAAAAAAGGGGTGCACACCTAAGAAGGCATGCGCCCCATGAGGATAAAAGATGGAGACCCATATAGATGGGACTCTAGTTGCTTTAGGGGATTAAATTGTGTGACACCATGAAGACTTGTTTGACCCAATCTCAGCACCACCTAAGGAGAGTTTTAAGGGTCTCTAATCTAATTGGATTAGATGATGTCATCCCATCAATCAGATTTACATTTGATTGCACAAAGGATCATGATTGGTTAGGATGATGTGGCACTGCATGGCACAGTAGGGTCTATATAAACCCTGTCTGCACCTAGAATTCATATTCTTCTATCTTTAGCCCACGCCACATAACAACTCTTCCTCCTTCTCCATGCCACCCTCTAGTCCTCTCTCTCCTCTCCATGCCCAAGAGCCTTTGGGCATGAAGAAGGTGCGATCCAAGCAAGTGAAAGGCATCAAAAAAGGAAGAAGGCACCACTGCTGCAAGAGACAACGACTGTTCTTCAAAAGCAATTTTGAAGACCTTCAAGATCAGATTTCGATCTAATTTTAGAGGATTGATTAAGATGGAAAAGATCATCAGATCCTATCCGAATGGATACCGATAGAGGCCAGGCACTTGCATGGCTACATCTAGAACCTCAGGCAAACATCGGGATCATCATAAGGTAATTGAATTATCCAAAATAAAGGTATAATTAAATTAAATTTAATTTTTATTTTTATTTTTATTATCAAATCAATAAGATTAGATCTGAGGAGTCTCAAATCTGATTAGGATCTTAAAAAAAAAAATTTTGAAATATCCCTCCTGATCCAATCAGATCTGAATGAATTTGATCTAAAAAATAGGTTTTTTCCTTCATATGCCTCATGGCTCATAAGGATGAAAAGAGGAAGAAAAGAAAGAAACAAAAGAAAAAGAAAGAATTAATTAAGGGGGAGCAAAGCAAAGAAGAAAAGAATGAGAAAAAGAAAGAAAGCATCATAAATCCTTGCTTGATGGCTCAAAATGATGAGGTAAATAATGATAATTCTTTTGAATTTATATTTGATGAGTTTCAAGAAGCCTTTAATGAACTTATGAATGAATTTAAAAAGTTAAGGCAGAAAAGTAGGAAGCTTAAAAGGAATAATTTTAATTTAATGGAAGAAAATAATTCTTTAGCTAAAGAAAAAGAAAATTTGATTAAATCTAAAAATTCTTTAGATAAAAAAAATCTTGAGCTTAAAAAGAAAAATAATATTCTGAAATCTTTTCTAAAAGAAAATAAAGATCTTTTAATTGAAAAGAAAGAGCTCTTAGAAGAAAATAAGAAATTAAGAAGAGAAGTTGAGCTTTTGAAACCTATAGTTAAAAAGTTTACAATTAGCATTGAAAATCTTCAATCCTTGGTAAAATCTAATGGGGCTAATTTCAATAAAACAGAAATCAATTTTAATACTTCAAAAAAATAGCAAACTACAAAAGGTATTTTTATAAGAGCTTCCATCAAAGATCATTCCTTTAAGTGCTTTAAATGTAATCAAATTAGCCATAAGATTTCAGAATGCAACTTTAAAAGAATTGGTCAAACCTTGATAAGACAAATTTGGGTTCCAAAAGAAACCTTAAATACTAACTCCCATGGACCCAAGATGGCTTGGGTACCAAAAATTATGAAGTAATTTTGCAGGTATACCAAAGATCCAATGAAGCTAAAAGAAGAAAATTTTTATGGATGCCTTGAAAATGAAAATAGATGGATGGTGCTATTTGGTAAAATCTAAACTATTCTCACACCATGCCATCTTTATTTGCTAAATATATTTTGATTATTAATTAGCATAATTATTAAGCATGTTTGATTGATTTTGGTGATTAATCATTGCTTAAAATGATCATACTCTATGAGTTGAAAGTTTGATGTATTAACTTTAATGATTTGTTAATATGTATGCATATGATAACTCCTTTCATATTTTGATAAGTATAATTGATTTTGATGCTTGCAATAATTTGAATACTTTGATTTTAAAGATTAATAGACTCTCCTCTATATATTAAACTATGGATGAAATAGTTTATTTTAAAATTCAACAAAACATTTTAAGTCTTTTCATATCAATTTTATAATTAATGAATTTAAATTAAAAGATGCTTATTGAATATTAATGTTTAAATTGTTAAACCAATAAGAGAAACTAATTTTTGACATTTCTTCATAAAATGCTTAGATATTGAGTTTCTCGTAAAAGTGCATGACTTAAGTACTTGAAAATAAGACATTCAATTTATACAAGATCAAGTACTTGAAGTGTTAGTTTAAATTGTATCTTAGGTTAAACCCTAAGGATTTCAAAACTTCCTAGTTGAATTGAACATATAAAGCCTTCATCTAGTTTTCTCTTGATTTGATCTTATTTAAATTGATTATTAGGACCCCCCCCAATTGATTATTTTTTATGATCTTCTTGAATCTTTTGAAGACGATATCTAACAAGATGTTTCAAGAAAGTTATCATTTATCTTCAAAGCTAAACTTTTAAAGAGAACTTTAGTTTTAAGTAATTGATATCAAATAGCTCACTATATGCCATGTATTTGATTGATTTGTCTTTTGGCAAAAAGAGAAGAATGTCTATGTTTCAAATATGATTTTACACTGCTATATGTTTGATATGATATCATTTCAAATAAATTCAAAAATATGTACCTTTTCTGAACCTAATTGCTTGATATTTCTTATGAAAAGGAAGAAATGATATTTTTGAGGAATGACTAAAATTTTTTTTATGATTTGCCTTAACTAATTTGCTGATATCAATTCAAATTGATTTATCATTCTAAATTCTTAAACTATTTAATTTGAATCAATTCATCTTGATTTAATTCAAAACAAAAATTATTGGTATCAAGCTGAATTTGTTAATTAATCTTTAAATCGTATTGAACAAAGAAAATCATGATTTGATCTAAAACTTAGTTTAATTGGTATCAAGAAAATTTTTCAAAGAAATGACTCTGTTTGTTAAAGTAAGGGAGAAAAAAATGTTAAAGAAGAAGTAATCATTTAATAAAAAAGGCCTTTAAAATTAAAAATATATTTTAAATTTTAAAAAATCTAAATTTAGTGGATAAATTCATGTTGAATTTTCTTAATTTGAAATAAAGAAGGGAAGAAAGTTGAAAAGTAAATTAATCTTGCTATAAGTATGAAAAACAGGGGGAGAGATATTTTCTAACTTGATTTGATTAAAAAAAATTTGACTAATTTGACAATATATTCTTACTCCAAGGAATAAATTTGAAATCCACTGAAAATTTAAATTTGATCCTAAATTTCTCATGTGCATTACAAAATTCTTATGAATTATTTATTTTAAAATAATATTTTACTCAAAGCAATGAATTTAAAAATGTGACCATTTATGCTTTGATACTATTTATTTTACTTTGCTCGATACATTCTTGATATATATCTTTTTCAAATCTAATTAATCAAATTTTTTTTAAAAAAAAGTTAAAATATTAAAGTATATATTATGCTTGATTTTATATTCAAATATTTTAAAAAGCTCTATTTCTCTTAAAACTTAAAAGTGCATATTTGAAAATTTGAATGAAGATCATATTCATTCAAAAAAGAGGGAAAGCATATAATATTTAAATTCAAGCTAATTTTTAAAATTAAAATAAATATTTAAAACTTGTTTTGAGTAAAATAATAAATTTTCAAAAGGGAGATGATTCATTTAAATTAATTTCATGAATTTAATACATCTCTCAATTTAATGCTTTGATGTTGATTTTGATGACTCATAAAAATTAATTCTCTAAACTTAATGCAATTCTTACTTTGATACAATCATATTATTGATTTTGATGATTATTTATTATTTCTTTTCTATGAGCTTTTGGATGCTGCCAAAAAGGAGGAGAGGAATGTTGAGTATATGCTTGAAGTATTCTTTCGAATTGTATTGATGCTTGAAATAAAAACTTAATACTCACTGATATGAATTGAAACATTTTTTTATGAGTATATGAAATATGTGTAATGAACCAAAAGAATAATTGAGAATATTTATGAAGTACTTATTCATGTGTTTAATCTATACTTCATGATACTATTTAGCAAAATGCATAAAAATATATTATTTACTTTTATTGTGCATATACTCAAGATTTTATCATCATCAAAAAGAGGGAGATTGTTGACCCTGAGATTGATTTTGATGATTCCAAAATATTGAGTATATTATGTATCTAATCATGTATTTCAAGAATATATGTAGGATTTTTTAAGTATCCAAAATGAAGAATTTATCTCAAGCATAAATCCTCTCAGGATGCCATGCCAAAATACTTAAAAAAGCAAATTCACACATATTTGGATGGCTTGGTATGAAGAAAGTATGATTGAAAGAAGAGAAATTAAAATTGAAGAAAGCAATTATGTTTAAAAGAGTTTGGGGTTAAGAAACTTAAGTTTGGAAGGTCAAACATTGAAGAAAAATGAAGTCAGAATTTTTTGAGATGTCTTGGAATTTTTTTGAGAGCTCTCGAGTGGTCTGGCATAATAAAACAGTATTCTGGCACAGTCTTGAGAGGTCTCGAGTTGAACTCAAGATATCTCATTCTTAGGAGATAGAAACTTCATTTCTATGCTCTGAGAGCATGAGGTCTCGTGGTTCTGATGAGACATCTCATGAAAAATTGAGAGATCTCGAAATCTGATGAGAGGTCTCGATCTACATGGACAGTCTTTAATGGATAGTTTTTCAATAGCTATTTTTTGATCTTAATGGCAATTTCAAAGCTTTCAATGGCTAGAACTCTTACTCCAATCTTCTTCAAAGGTATTTAAAGATGGAGAATCAATTTTAAAAAAAAAGAAAGAGATTAAGTAATTTAAAGAGAGAATCTTTCAGATTTTATGAGGAACATTGAATATCCAAAGAAAAGAGAAAAGAGAGAAGTGTTGTACAAAGATTTTAGCAAGCCTTCAAAGCAATCTTCTCCAACATCTTCCACATCCTCTCAAGCATAATTTGAAGAAAATCCAAGCTTCAATCGAGCACATTATCGGCTTATTCTTTAGGATTTAAAAATGCTTATACTCTATTTTTTATATTATGCTGAAATTTTACTTATATTTTTTGATTTCTTTACAAGTTTCTTTGGGAGAAGAAAACTTGGAATTTAGGCCCATCCAAGCCTAAAATTGGATATTATAGGTTTTGGTTGGTGATCCCGAAAAACCAACTAGATTGTTAGTGAATCCGAAAAACTAACGGTGTTAGATTTTGGTTGGTGCTCCTATGAAAACCAACTAGGGTTGTTTGTGAGCCTGAGAAAACAAACACACTATAATCAAGGATAGATTATAGTGGAATTTCAAAGGATAGCTTGAAAAGTAGACGTAGGAGTGGATTGCTTTGAACCATTATAAATCTTTGTGTATTTGTGTTGTGCTTTTTTCTACTATCTCTCTAAATACTTTGCATGCTTATAATTCTTACTTTACTTTCATAGTTTGATTTTGTTATCTTAATTTCGCTGCTCATATTATATACATCTCTTTCTCACCACTTAGATTAAAATCAAAACACATAATTGCTTAGAGTTAAATTTGGCCAAAGCTTTTATAAGAACCCAATTCACCCCCCCCCCCTCTTGGGTTGCTACCTCTGGGCAACATAATTATCATATGAGAAAATGAGAAGATTAGTGGGTGTGCGTGAAGATTAGGGAGAGGAGATTTGTCACCAAAAATAAAGGAAGAGTGGGCATGGGGAGGCATGGGATATAGGTGGTGCAAGATCGATCCTAGTCCTACTAGGATTCCATATTTGACTTGGTCAAATATGGTTTCTCAAACCAGATCAAAACATAATTAATTCAACCTAATTAAGTTAGTCCCTAATCTAATTAAGAACTTAATTAAATTAGATTTAATTCTAATTTAATTTTTTAATTAAATTAGAAAATTGGATGGATCCAAGTTCTAGTTGAACTAGGATTAGTTGTTCCTTGCACTTGGCTTATCCAATAAATCAATTGAACTTGATCCGATCAAGTCCAAACTAAATTCAATTAAATTATATTTAATTACACTTAATCTCAATCCTTTGGCTTAATCAAATTAAGCCAATTAGTAATCAAATTGCTAATCAATCCTCCTATAATATTTGCACTAGGTTAAACATCAATCATATTGATCGTTTAATCTTAGAATGATTCTCAATCGTTGATCAGCCATCCGATCAGATCGTGAACTCTAATGTATGTGACCCCCAAACTTAAGCTGGTAGCATAAGAATAAATTTCTTACCAGTCGAAGTGACCATTATTGTAACAGCATCCTTAGAATCCATATGAAAATAGTTTCCATATAATTCATCTCCTTGATCAAAATGCTCGTAGGACACCTTAGAGTTAAATTGTTAACTCTGATCAAGTTGTCCACATTATATTTTAAAATACCAAATTCATCTCATGGATTATCCTGGCCAAGGCTGACCATTATTTTATCACCAAGGCTTTAGTGAAAGGGTCGGTCAGGTTCTTCTTTTCGTCGATCTTCTAAAGGTTGACATCGCCTCGATCTACGATCTTCTAGATTAGGTGGAAATAGTGCAGTATATGCTTCGTCCGCTGGTGTGCCTTTGATTCCTTCACCTAAGCAATGGTACCAATGCTATTGCAGTAGAGCATGATCGGGCCATCAAGGGAGAATGCTACTCCGAGCTCGGTGATAAACTTTCTCAGCCACAGCTTTCTTTATGGCATCTGATGCTGCAATGTACTCTCCTTCACAAACAGAGTCTGCCATAGTATACTATCTGGAACTCTTCTAGCAGATGACTCCACCATTCAAAGTAAAGATATATCCCAACATGTTTCTACTGTCATCATGGTCGAATTGAAAGCTGGAGTTTGTAAACCCCATAAGTTTTAGATCTAACTCGCCATAAATCAATCATTGGTTCTTAGTATTTCTCAAATACTTAAGGATGGATTTAACCACTTTTCAGTGGTTTTCTTCAGGTTCAGACTGGTATCTATTCACTACTTCTAATGAGTATGCCATGTCTGGTCTCGTACATGTCATGACATACACGATAGATCCCACTATCGGAGCATATGGGACTCTACTCATACGCTCTCTCTCTTTAGGAGATGTTGGACAATCCTTCTTAGAGAGAGAAATTTTATAGCCTATTGAGAGATAGCCCTTTTTGGAATCTCTATGCTAAACCTCTTCAGCACAATATCTATGTACATGGATTGGGATAACCCAAACATCTTTTTAGATCTATCCCTATAGATCTTCATCCCTAGAATGTAGGATGCTTCATCCAAGTCCTTCATGGAGAACTATGATGACAACCAGACTTTTATTTCCTATAGTACAGGGATGTCATTCTCAATTAAGAGAATGTCATCCACATACAAGATAAGGAATACCACTGCTAGACCATTTGTCCATTTATAAATGCAGAGCTCTTCTCCATTTTTAACGAAGCCATATATTTTGATTACCTTATCAAAATGCATGTTCCAACTTCGAGATGCCTGCTTTAATCCATAAATGGATCTTTAAAGCTTGCACATTTTGGACTCATCAGTGGATGTGAACCCCTCAGATTGTATCATATATACCTCTTCGGTCAGCTATCCATTTAGAAAAGCTGTCTTCACATCCATCTGCCAGATCTAATAGTCTAGATGGACAATAATTGCAAGCATTATCCAAATGAATTTGAGCATTGCCATAGGAGAGAACATCTCATCATAGTCAGCACTATAATGTTGACGATATCCTTTGGCAACTAGATAGGCTTTATGGGTCTCCATCTTTCCATCTGTGGCCCTCTTCCTTTTGAAGACCCACTTACATCCAATGAGTTTAATCCCTTCGGATGGGTCAACCAATGTCCACACATCATTGACCTTCTTGGAATTCATTTCATACTTCATGGCCTCAAGCCATTTCTTAGAATCAGATCTCTACATTGCATCCATATAGGTGATTACATCCTCATCATTCTCATCAAGTTTGATGGGATCACCATTTCGGACCAAAAAATCATAGTATCTATCTGACTGACGTGGTACTCTACCGGACCATCTTAATGGTGCACGTATATTGGGCTCCAGATCCGATCTAATCAAATCTGACTCAGATTCAGCTACAGCTGTTGTTCTTTCTACCTATTGAACTTCATCAAGTTCAATCTTAGAGGCAATAATTCCTTCACCAAGAAACTCTTTTTCTAAAAAGAGTGTCTTAAGACTGACGAACATCTTTTATTCATCAACATGGTAGAAATAGTAATCCTTACTCTCTTTAGAATATCCTATAAATACATATTTATCAGACTGGGGTCCAAGTTTATTTGTATGCAAACGTTTGACATAGGCCAAATAACCCCAAACTTGTAGGTGAGAGAGTGTAGGCCTACACCCAATCCATATCTCATATGGAGTCTTTGTGATAGATTTACTCGGTACATTGTTCAATATATAACATGTAGTCTCAAGAGCATAATCCTAAAATAAAATAGGCAGACTAGCAAACCCCATCATGGATCGAACTATGTCTAGCAAGGTTCAATTTCTCCTTTTCAATACACCATTATGCTATGGTGATCCTGGAGGAGTCCACTATGAGAGAATCCCATTCTCTCCTAGATATGTCAAGAACTTACTAGATAGATATTCACCTCTTCGATCCGATCAAAAAGTTTTAATACTCTTTCTAGTTTATTTTTCTACTTTACTTTAGAATCTTTTGAATATTTCAAATGAATCCAACTTATGTTTCATCAGATAGACATATCCGTATCTGAATTAATCATCTGTGAAAGTAATGAAGTAGAAATATCTAGCTCTAGCACTATACTCATAGGTCCACATACATCAATATGTACTAGTCCTAAGAGCTCAGCGGCTCTTTCATCTTTTTTAGTAAAAGATGACTTGATTATTTTTCTAAGAAGATTGAACTCATAGGTTGGAAGTAATTTACAATCACTTACTTCGAGGATTCTCCCTTGGGTTAACTTGTTTATTCTATTCTTGTTAATGTGACCTAGCCTACAGTGCCACTGGTTGATATCAGAGATATTATCTAATCTAGGATATTTTCTAGAAGTGTACATTATACTCACAGGCTGTGATAAAATATAAATATTATTTCTTTATTGTCCTTGCATTATTGTACATTATTGTACATTACATCATTCTTTTATTGTGATATTATGATGAATGATGTTACAATAATCTTTCCTTATAGATAAATGATAACCATCTTTGGCCAAAAGGCTAATAGAGATTATATTCATCAAAAAGATAGGACAATAATGACATTCATTTAAAGAAATGATATTAGTATTGAGAATAAGTTAAACTATTCTCATAGCTAAAACTGGAACAAATCTTCCATCTCCAACATTTAGGAATCGCTCATTATTTTCAAATCTTCTACTAATTTGAGGTTCTTGCAATAAATTGTAAATATGGACTGGACTTCTGGTATCTAATACTCAAGTAGAAGTATCCCAAATAGAGAAATTATAATGTGTTATCATATAATATCCTTGATCAGCAACTACTTGCTCATCTCTCTTTCTCAGCTTGTTGGGGTCATGGGAATCAAGATACTAAGGATAGTTCCTCTTTCAATGCTCCTCCTACTTCTTACAGTGGAAGCATTCTACCTGATCTACTTTATTCTTGGATATTATATTTAAACTGGGCATAGAGGCCCCAGTACGAACTACTTCGTGCTGCTGAATAACATTTAACTTTCAATACTTATTATTAAAGCTGGGTTTTATAAGTTTATCACTATCTAATAGTGAATGGGGCAACTATGGTTTGGGTTTAACTACATAAAGGAGAACCAAAAGCCTAATTAATAATTGATTTATTAAATCTAAAGATTTAGACTTTAATCAAAAGGTTCTTCCACTATTTTATTCGAACTGATAGCCTCTACCTTCAATTCGAGAAATTATCTTAATTTCTTAGTGGGTACTAAAATCTACATAGACTGCACACAAGTCCAACTATGGTTGGTCAACCCATGTATATCTAAGGAGAGATTCATAACTAATTATTTCTTCAAATAATTTTTAGTAATTTAATTTTGCCTCAGGTATCTTTTCAGTAGGCTAGGGCCTCCACTGAAAGTCCCAATTAGTAATTTAATTAACATGATCATACTTGGTCTATCCAACTAATGAATGATTAAGCCCAACTATGGTTGATCAACCTAATCACCATTTAGAGAGACGTGGCCAGGAAATCATATTATGAATGATAATTTTATTAGTAGATAAGCACCAGGCCTATGGGCCTCCAACGATTATCCAACTAATGGACCTATTATCATCCACTTAATGGGAGGCTATGATCTAGTTATCACCATAACTATTTTATTTTAAGGATCTAATAATTTTTAAAAAAATTAATTTAAGAAAGAGAGAAGGTCAGATGAACCAGCTTGTCATGATCCTCTCACTGGCTTCACTAAGTCAACTTAAGGGAGACCATTAATAAGCTGGTCAAGGAGCAGCTAAATCAGTTACACTGATTTACCTAACTAACATGGGTCAACTGAATAGTCAAGTAATCCGATCAAAACATAATTTTATTAAGAGGTCAGGTAAGTTCGATCAGTAGGAGGGTCTGCCAAAGCTTGCCTTAGACACCATCAGAAATGGTTAAGTAAGTGGGCTACTAATTAAAGACCACTAATCTAGTTTTCCTTAGACACCAACTGATTTAATTAATCTTGATTAGATCAACCTAATAGTTCCTGCTAAACCGCATAGCCAAGAATCAAATCCATCTTAGATCTCATTAAAGACATGGACCTGACCAACTACAACTATTATAATTGATCTAAAGAATCCTTGACCTAATCTAAAACAATAATTGATTAGATTTAATCAATTTTCTAATTAAATCCATTCTTTAATCTAACCCTAGGTCTAACCCAATTAATGGACCTAATCCCTACTAATCCATCTAACCCAATGTGTTATGATTTGTATCTTAGGATCTTCAATTCATAATCCTAGATCCTAATCAAACAACTTCTTAATTCTTAATTAAGTTTTGGGCTGAGGATTGGGGTTCGACTTTTTAAAAATAATTTTTATTTTTATAAAATATTTTTATATTATGGTTCTACTAACTAAGTTACATGTTTGACTCATAATCAATATGCAAGTAAGATAAGCATGAAACTACTTTAGATTTAATCTAAACAGGTTTATGTAATTGAAACAATTTCAATTTTAATCAATCATAAATTATCTTAAATCAAATCTAATATATTTATAATGATTAAAATTAGATTAAAATATTTTTAATTAGATCATAAAATTTTTTAGATCTAATCTAAAATTTTATGATCAATATTTTAGATCAGCATGTACTAGGACAACCTTATAATCAATCCATGCAATTTAAAACTTTTATTTTTAGATCTAATTCTTTTTAAATCTAATAAATTATAAATAAAATTAAATTATATCTAATAAATTTATGATAAAAAATATATCTATACGAACTAGGACAACCTCTCCACTATAAGGGATAAATCTTATAGCAGGACAATCTTATAATCAGTTCATGTGATCAAAATTTTTAATTTTAGATTTAATAATTAGATTATAAATTAGATCTAATTATAAAAATAATCTAAACATATATATATAATTATATAATAATCAACCTATGCTCTGATACCAATTCAAGAAACCAGATCTAGCATTTTAAGGCTAGATCTCAAAATTTTTTCAAGATCGAGCAGCAAAAAATTAAAATAAATCAAAATTTATTTATAAAAAATAGATAACCCCTAGATCTAAGATCCTATTATATGATTATGGAATGAGATTAAATCAAAAATTAAAAATATAAAGAAAGAACATGTTGATCATATCAACATGCATCTATACTACATCTACTGCGGGTATGTAAAAATAGATCAGATCTATATTACCTGTGTAAGTTAGATGTTCTAATTTATTAATTCAAGCTTGAGGATCATGATCCAAACTATACATATGTCTGACTTCTAAGAGATGTCCACACGAGCTCACGAGCTCCGATCAGAAGTCCTACGCAGGAAATCAGCACAGTATACTAGTACTATGTTGATCCTTTTTTGATAGTTAATCTGGTGCTTTCTTCTTCTAGATTTGGACTCTTCTAAAGTTGAGAGAAAAGAGGAGAGGTTATAGATCTGAAACACTCTTAAATAATCTCAAAAAAGAAGGATAAGGAAAGAACAAAGCAACCCTAAAAGAAAATCCTCTTCTTCTTCTATGTTCTCTCACCTAGACATCTAGATTGGTGTCCAGGAAAACCCAACGCTCAAGAGGTCTCTCACTCTGGTGTTCACACTCCCAAAAGCACTCTCCATGGTCTAGAACATGTCCAAAAATCAGCCCAAAATTCATCCTATATAATGAGTCATAGAAAAGTTCTTGTTGGGTCAAATCTTAGACTAGAAAAGAACAAATATGGCAACTAGTTGGGATGCCCAACACTTGGACACCCCCTCCTTTCTTTTTGGCATGGACCACCAAAGAAAAGCACACAAAATTTCTTCTTTTCCACCAAATAAATGAAAGAGAAAATAGGAAGAATGGGTGACATGCATGGGAGGAGTTTTAGTTTCCTAAAACTTTATCCAAAGAAAAATTCAAATCAAATTCAAACTTCCTCCTTTGACTGGGTCTGCAACTAATTGACATATGAGAAAGAGAGAAGATAAGTTGGCATGCATGAAGATCAGGAAGAGATGATTTTTCACCAAAAATAAAGGGAGAGTGGGCGTGGGTAGGCATGGGATATAGGTGGTGCAAGATGGATCCTAATCTTACTAGGATTCCATATTTGACTTGGTCAAATATGGTTTCTCAAACCAAATCAAACCAAAATTAACTCAACCCAATTAATTTAGGTCATAATCTAATTAAAAATTTAAATAAATTAAATTAAATTAAATTAAATTATAATTTAATTTTCTAATTAAATTAGAAAATTTGGTTGACCCAAGTCCTAGTTGAACTAGGACTAGTTGTTCCTTGCACTTGGCTTATCCAATAAATCAGTTCGACTTGATCTAATCAAGCCCAATCCAAATCTAATTAAATTATATTTAATTAGACTTAATTTTAGTCCTTTGACTTAATCAAATTAAGCCAATTTTAGTCCTCCTACAATATTTGTGCTGGGTTAAACATCAATCGTATTGATCGTTTAACCTTAGAACGATTCTCAATCACTGATCAACCATCCGATTAGATCATGAACTCTAATATGTGTGATCCTATAGGCTTGAACCTAAGTTGGTAGTATAAAAATAAATTTTTATACCAGTCAAAGAGATCATCTAGCAATGATACCTGATGGTCGAATAGATTGAATGTGTAGAACAGCATCCTTAGAATCCATATAGATGTAGTTTCCATATAATTCATTCCCTTGATCAAAATGCTCGTAGGATACCTCAGAGTTAAACTATCAACTCTGATCAAACTTTCCTTATTTTATTTTAAAATACCAAATCCATCTCATGGATTATCCTAGCCAAGGTTTTGCTATATTGAAATATAATGATACATTTTTCTCCAACTCTTGGAGTGGTCAATTCCATCTTGATCATACATTGACTTTGTAAGTACTTGACTATGCGCAGAAGCCTTTCATTACTGAATTAAAAATTTAGTTAGTCCGATACCAAAGCACAGTGAGTTGCTTGCAAGCCACTGAGGTGATCTCAGGTCTAAGGAATATTTATACCTATATCCTATCAGAGACATTCTTGACATCAGAATGCTCTGGAGTTGGTCATGTTCTGTGACGATGTACCCCTACATCTCACCTATATGCCATACCAATATCTCCACACTTTTTGGTTAAGAGGACAACCAACTTATATGACATGCAGTAACCTATGCTCGATAGATGTTATTATCCTAATTAACAGCCTATCATTTGGTTGTGAATAGTTTTAAGGACTAATCGATAAATTCTCTCTTTATTGAACCTAAATAGTCCTAAGGACTTCACCTCAACAATGGAGTTTGTTAGAAGATGAAAACTTGTGATGAAAAATATCAAAAATATATTTTATTAATTAATAAATTAATAATAATTATAATATAGCTCAACCATCAATAGGCTGATGATTGGCTTTGGAACATATTTTTCAATACATTATCCCATCAAAATGAAACTCTCAATCAAAGAGTTTCCAACTAGGGGGACTCTTGATCCTAATATTCCAAATGAGTGGAACTCATGATCAAAGAGTCTTAGACTAGTGGGACTCTCGATCACAGAGTCCCAGACAAGTAGGACTCAGAGTTTCAATGTAGTAGGACTCTCGATCGAAGAGTCCTAGTTTAGTGGAACTCTTGACCATAGCGTTCTAGTCTAGTGGGACTCCTCACCAACCATCAGATCAGGTCAGAATCTCTAATGTGTGCAACCTCGCAAGTTCGAACCTAAGCCAATAACATAGCAACGATTCCTGTACCAATCAAAGTAACCATCTAGTAATAGTATCCAACTTTTAGATAGGTCGAATAGTCGCAATCACAACATTCAGAACCTACGCGAATATGGTTACAATATAATTCACCCCTTTGACCTCTGTGTTTATGATGACTCAGAGTTAAATTGCTAACCCTAATCAATACATCTATATCGTGTCTTAATGCAATTGTCTTATGACTCCTCACTAGGACTATCTTAGCCAAGGCTTTGCTAAATTGAAACATAATTGGACATAGCTCCTAAACTCGGAGTGGTCAATTTCATTTTGATTCACACATCGATTCTTTAGGTACTTACTATGCCTAGAAATCTTTCATCACTAAATTAAAAATTTAGATAGTCCGACACCAAAGCACAGTGAGTTGCTTGAAAGTCACCATGGTGATTTTAGGTTGGAGGGATACTTATACCCATATTCCATCGAAGCAAACCTTAACAATAGAAAGGCTCTGGAGTTGGTCACGTTTGGTGCAGATGTACCCCTATTATCTTACTTGCATGCCATACCAGTGTCTTTATACTCTTTGGTTAAAAGGACAACCAATCTATATAGCATACAATAACCTACACTTGATAAACATTGTCATCCTTGGTAATAATGTATTATTTGGTTGCAAACAAATTTAAGGACTAAACAATAAATTCTTCTTTATCGATTCTAAATAGTTTGAAGGACTTCACCACAACACAGAAGTTCATTATATGATGGAAAGAATTTATGATGAATAAGATTAAAATAATATTTATTTATTTATAATTCATAATAAATATAAAAAATAGCTCCACTGTCAATAGGCTGATGGTTGACTTTGGGATACTTATACCCATATCCATCATGAGAAACTCTTGACAGTAGAGAGCTCTATAGCTGGATCATGTCCAATGAAATGTATCCCTATACTTCACTTGTATGCTATACCAATATCTCCATACTCCTTAGTTAAAAGAAGAACCAACTCATATGGCACATAATGACCTACACTTGATAAATGTTGTCGCCCTAGGTAACAACATATCATTTGGTCACAAATAGATTTAGGAACTAAATGTTAAATCCTCCTTTATCGATTCTAAATAGTCCCAAAGACTTCTTCACAAAAGAGTTCATAGAGGAAGATGCACAAAAGCAATTAAAAGCTAGAATAATAATTTTATTCATTTAATAATTCAAGTATAATTTATAATGAGCTCATCCATCTATAACCTAGATGATTGGCTATAAGATACAATTCCCAACAGAATCACTAAGCGACCTAATCAAAATAGATTGACCATATTGACCAGGTAAGTGGATATTGACCAAAATAGAGAACAGTCCCAATTAAAAACTATTTTCAACCACTTACCTTAGATACCAATTAGTTTATCAGTTTCAATTCGATCAACCTAAGGACTTGGGGTCAACCACTGAGCCGCAATTAGGTCCTTGATCAACTACAACTATTGCATATGATCTAGAGTAATATTTATCTAATCTAAATCAACTCTTGGTTAGATTTCATCAATAGCTCAAATAAAAGTTTTTGTCCATTATACATTTTGATTTTTAGACCTTAGGTCTAACCTAGTCAAAAGGACCGGATTTGAGTTAACCCATTTCGATAAATTCATCTTTAAACATAAACAACAGATCTTAAAACTAATTTTTCAAATTAAGATTCAATAATTAAACTGCGGGAGTTGGTGTCATGCTTTTAAGCCTTAGAAAAAAGATGAAGAGAATCCAAGAAATTAAAGAGAGCCAGCACGCAGGAGAGTCAACTCGATTCTGAGATGAGTTGACTCTAATCTAGGGGAGTCAACTCGTGTATTAGGCGAGTTGACTCAGTTATCTCAAGGTGCCACAAACATAGAGCTTGGTTTAGAAAATCTATGGTATGGCACGTAGTCGAGTCAACTAGTTTTAGCCTAGTCGACTCGAATCCATGCAAGTCGCATCGACTCAGCTTCGACGGACAGAACTACATGGGATTTCTATTTAGGTTTTAGATCAAGTTTGATCCTAGGTATCTTAAAGCCTAGTTTGAGAGATCTTAGGATGGCTAACTCAGGTTTTGGATAGGGATTATATTCATGGGATGAGAGCATGCAAGATATGGGTGTACATGGGCTTAGGTGAGTGCTTTTATGTATAGGCTAGCCTAGAAAAGTTTTTTGGCCAGTCCTATTGGCTATGTATATATTTAGGTTGTATTAGGAATTTTGATATAGTAGAATCCAATTGATCTTTTCATCCTAACTCTTTCTCTCTCTCTCTCTTTTCTCTCTAGTTTCAATGCCAAACCCTAGTTTTGCTGCCCCCTTTGTTCTTCTTCTTTGATTCTCTGGTTTTACACCCTAGTTCATGCAAGAGATCAGTCCATGGCTGGTATTGGAGTGGTACCAGGTTCTAATAATTAGTACTAGACAGCCATGGAGCATAACATAAACATGAAAAAATCAGATCTAAATAACATGCATATATCTCATATATCATAACAAAATATAGATCTAAATAAAGAACATCAAATGTAACAAAAAGTTCATATCCTAAAACTTATTTTCAGATAAAAAAATATTGCATAAAATAGCAGTAAATTAAATCATAAAACCCCTTTTAAGATCTAATCTAAACTCATTCATGATCAAAATTTTAGAATTAAACATAATGATTAAAATAGTTTTAAAAACATCTTTTTCAAAATCAATCAATATGTACTAGAACAACCTCTACAATGTGTGGGGTAAACCTTACATCAGGACAACCTTATATCAGTCCATGTGATCTTTAAATTAATTAATTTTAGTTCTAAATTATCAAATATCAGATTCAATCTAATTTACATGTGCACATGGGTATAATCAGAAAATAAGGAAAACAGAAATTGTATCTAATCATATCAAATCAAAATGACTTAACATAAACTTCAAATCTGAATGTTGATTTATACTAGATATAAATCATTAGTTTTACATCTAAATACGCATGGAAACCTATTCAAAATCAGATCTAAAAACATACCAAAATCTAGTTAAAACATTGATCTGAATACCCACAAAACTCTGTTAAAAAATTCAAATCAGAATTCCCATGAAACTCGATCAAAATAGATCAGAATTTTCTTAGGAAAAATACAAAATCAAATGTTGTTGACCCTATGATTGATTTTAATTATTACAAAATATTGAGTAAGAATATTACTAATCATGTGTTTCAATATTGGATGTAGGATTTTTTAGATGTTCACATTGAAGAAATTCTCCATGAAAGAAACCCTTTCAACATGCCAAGCCAAAGCACATCAAGGAATATGTTTTTATAATTTTGGATGGCTCATTATGAAGAAAATCAATTTGAAAGCTTTGGAGGCTATTGGTGCGGAAATCCATGAGGATGCTGGAGGTGGCTGGAGTCGAGAAGATGAGGTTGCCGATGGAACCTACAAAATAAAGTCCAAACCAAAGGTGGGTGGCTCCGGCAAGACCCTCCGACGCTCAAGTTAATTCTCCGGCCAACTAGAATGGAGTGCTCAGAAAATAAAGAAGCAGAGTTATTAGAAGGAGAAGAGAGCCCAGAGAAATACATATATGAATGGTCTCTTTTATAGATAGAGCTTGTAACAAACTGATGGGGACAGCTGTAACTGTCTAATAGTGGGCCACTCGGAGCCACATGGAGTTTGTTATGGAGGATGGTGTCCGTTGTCATGACGTATCAGTCTATTGAGATTTAATAGCTGAGATTCAGATGGAATTGGTGTTGGCAGTGAAGGGTTTCAAATCATGATAGTTTTAGAGAAGTTCGGACTTCTCAGAGGTCGTCTACGTGTAGGTTGGTTTGTGCTGAGTTGGGAGCTGAATTTACATGGATGACAAGGTTCTTCTAGGAGATCGAAAGGAGTTTGACTGGATAGAGATCGACTAAGAGTAGTTCATTTGAAAGAAGTACAACTGGAGGAGTTCATTTGAAAGAAGCATGATTGGAGGAGTTCGTCCAGAAGGAGTGTGACTGGAGAAGTTCATCCGGAAGGAGCATAATTGGAGGAATTTGTCCGGAGGGAGTGCGATTAGAGGAGTTCGTCCAAAAGAAGTATAATTGGAGGAGTTCATTTGAAAGGAGTGCGACTGGAGGAGTTCATCCGAAAGGGGTGCGATTGGAGGAGTGTGACTAGGGCATAAGCCTATCATTCATTTCTAGTCAAAAGACAAAGTTAACATAATAGTAGTTCTCCTTTACTATTCAAGATTGTATTGCTGGACTTTTATATGCTTCAAGAAGCTCTGCAGTACATAATGGAGAATGGATATACTTGGATCTTTTCCAATGGCACTAGGGCAGCAAAAGTTCCAGCTAGAAGCAGTAGATTATTTCACTAAATGGGTTGAGGCCAAACCTCTAGCAAAGATCACTGAGGCCAGAGTATAGGACTTCATTTGAAAGTTAATTATTTATAGGTTTGGTCTACCTCGAACACTAATCACTAATAATGAGTGTCAGTTCACAGGTGCGAAGTTCACTGAATTCTATCAAGATTTGAATATATCTCACCACTTCACATCAGTAGTCCATCCGCAAGCAAATGGTGAAGTAGAAGTAACTAATAGAACTTTGCTTCAAGAAATTAAAGCCATACTTGAAAGGGCAAAAGAAATGTGGGTAGATGAACTCTATCATGTGCTCTGGGCTTACCAAACTATTCAAAGATTATCCACTGGTGAAACTTTCTTTGCATTGGCTTTCAGGATGGAAATAGTTATCTCGATCGATCTCAAACTTCCCTCAGCACGAGTAGAGGCCTTCAATGAACAAAGCAACTCGTAGGACTTTAGAGCCAACCTTGATCTACTAGAAGAAAAGTGGAAAAAGGCCCAAATTCGAATGGCAGCTTACAAGCAAAGGATAGCCTGCTACTACAACTTGAGGGTTGGAAGCAAGACATTCATAATAGGGGATCTTGTACTTCAACGAGTAGATGTTACGTAGCCTCAAAATCAAGAAAAGTTCATCTCGAACTGGGTAGATCCTTATGAGATGGTGAAAATCATCCGACTAGGAACATATTATCTAAAAAAACTTGGATGATCAATGCTCCCACGACCTTAGAATTTGAAAAATCTATAAATGTACTACCAGTAATTCTATCTTAATAAATTTTTTTTACTTCAATATTTTTATTTTCTAGTGCAAAATCATATGATGGCAGGAAATGATTCAATCGAACTTCGCCAATAAATGAAGTAGAAGACCACTGGTGACTTAAGATAGGAGGAGGGGAGAGGCCCTTTCAACAACCCTTTTATGCCCTTATGATCTTGTTAGGGACAGGAGGAGGACCTTGCTCTAACAAAGATAAAGGCCAATCCCGTCAGGAATAAAAGAAGGACCTCATCCTGATAGGGGGACAAAGTAAAGGCCAATCATCTTAGGAACAAGAGGAGGATCTAGTCCTGACATGGATGAAGACTTCCGATTATTTAAGATAGGAAAAAAGGAAAGGCCCTTTCAACGGTCCTTTTGTGCTCTTATGACCTTGTTAGGGATAGGAGGAGGATGTCATCCTAACAAAGGTAAAGGCCAATCCCATCAGGAATAGGAGAAGAACCTCATCCTGACAAGGGGATAAAGTAAAGGCCAACCCCATTAGTATTGCCCAAGTATGGCTACCCAAGAGGGAGAGTGAATTGGGTATTTAAAAATTTAGCTTAAGGTATGAGCAGATTAAACTAATCAAATGCCAAATGAAATAAGCTATGTGATGTACAATGAATAAAAGTAATAGAGTAAAAGCATACAATCATAAATACATAAATTTTATAGTAGTTCGGTGCCAAACTCAGCACCTACATCCACTCTCCAAGTATACCCCTTGGGAATTCAACTATAATTCATAACTAGAATTACAATCTGATTGTTTTTCGGGCTCATAATCGAATCCAATTGATTTTTTCTAGCTCACTAATTAAAATCGTACAAGATTATTTTCTAGACTCACAATCAATCTAATTGGTTTTTCCTGAATCACCAACAAAAATTACATAAGTGATTGTTTTTCTCTGGGCTAAAAATCAACCTCGATTGGTTTTAACCTTGGCTCACCACTCAAACCAATACAACATCCAACTCTAGGCTTGGACTAACCCAAGTTTCTCACCATAAGAAACTTGAAACAAAGATGAAAAATATAATAAACAAAATGAAAACAAACTCTTTGTTGCTTAACAGAAGAAAATCTGGGAGCTTGGCATGTAAGCTTGATTTCTTCTCTTTGAATGCTTAAAAGAAGTAGGAATTGATCTTCAATGGTGATGGCCTGACTTCTCTCTAATTAAGGATGCTGGAAGAATAAGAAAAACTCTAAGAAACACTTCTTTCTTTTCACTATTTGGCTTATACACTTGAAAAACTAAAAATCTACTTGGAAGCTTTCTCTTTTTAGGTTCTTAGTCCTCTTTCTTATTCCAAGTATTTTTTTAAGTATCCCCAAGATTTTCCACCATTACAAGTCACTAACATAGACTTCTGGAAGTGATCTAGCCATTGGAAGATCGAAAATAGCTGTTAGAAGATGTCTGGAGTGAAAAAGCTTTGAAACTAGAAACTAGCCGTTATAACATTGGGTTGGCTCAGTTTTTAACTAGATTGGCTCAATTTTCAGCTGGGTTAGTTCAATCTTAAAGACCTCGAAACACCTATTTCTATCATCTTCCAATTACTGAGACTGGGATGGCTACTTTTTAAATTGGGTCAGCCTGGTTGTCATGGGGTCGGCTCAGTTGAAAACTAGGTCGGCTCCATCCCCTAGGTCATGAAAAATTTTGTTTTTCGCCCTTTCTATCTTTTGCTTCCATTGAGACTAGGTCAACTCAGTTCCAAACTAGGTCGGTCCAGTTTGTGTGCCATGCATGCTAAAGACTATTTGTGATCCTTTCTTCTCCAATTTGATTTATAGACTAGACTTGCCTTCTTGACTTAATTTTATCCTCATTAACATATCGAAAAATACTTGAAAAAAAATTATGAGCACTTAGAATTTTGAAATTGCACATCCTCATAAATATTGTTAGACTTTATAACTTATACTCAAAACTTTATCAGCATCAAAATCAATCTTTAGGTTAATAATCTTTCCTTTTTTGATGATGATAAAACTTTTGAGTATATGCAAAATAATATATAGTGAGTTTCTAAAAAGTTACATATTTAAAAGGCATAAAACCACTAAACAATAAAAATATACTTCATTCTCCTTAAGATCAAATATATAATCAACAATAATTCTCTCCTTTTTTGACAGCATCAAAAAGAATAATCTTAAATGAAGGTTATCAATAAAATTAGGAAAGTAAAATAATCTAAAAATATTAAGCTCCCTCTTAATATTCTAGTTAATTAAGTTTAATTTTACTTAAGATTTGCTCTCTCTTACTATATGCCATATTTCTTAATTTTGTTTCTTTCTTACTCTTGATCAATTCTTGTCCTTATTGAATTTTGTATTTCATAACCAAATTAAAATCATATTATAAAAAATATCTTATTATGGCAAGATTTTGATGTAATTTGATATGTTAAGTTTATTTTCTTCATTTACCAATTTTTTTCTCTTTTATTATCATTAACAATATTTACTATAATTCAAGATACCAATTGAATTTAAAAATATTTTTTCAAGAAATTTAGCTTATCAAACAAATATGTCAATGTTTCAAATTATTCTTAAACTCTAATCATGAAAGTTCAAAAATCAATTTTGTTTAATATATCTTCAACCATAATCAATTATAATATCATCTAAATCAATAAGATAAAATATTGAATCATTTGACATTCAATTGGTGGTATGATAATCAATCAAATCAAATAAGATCATATCAAGATTAGGTCAAAGAAAAACTAGATAAAGGATTCAAAAGTTAGGTTCAACTAGAAATTTTTTAATTCCTTAGAGATCAAGCTAAGATATAATATAAATTATCAAAGTCTAGCACTTGATCTTTTATGACTAAAGTGTCTTATCTTCAAGTACTTTGGTCAGAAAATTGTTAGGAGAATTCTGATAATTAAATATCTTATAAGGAAATGTTAAAATTTGTTTCTCTTGTAGATTTAGCAATTAAAACATTCATACCAAATTTAACTGTTGTTAATTCAAGATTCTTAAATATATAATTGATAAAAAAAAGTTGAGATATCATGCTAAATTTTAAGAAAAATTAATTTCATATTGATTCAAAACATGATACTTATAGAAGAGTACATTGATTTAAAAATCAAAGTATATAAATCATTTCAAACATCAAAATCAATCACTCATACTAATCTTACCAAAATATGAAAATTATTTCAAGCAAGTTATGATATGAAATCATATCGATACATTATTAAAATCAATAGAATCAATCAAATAAATATTGATGGTATGATGTGAGAAAAGTTTAAATTTTACCCAATAGCATCATCCTCATTCTCAAGACTTCCATTCATAATATTTTTCTCTTTTCATTCCATTGGATCCTTGGTGAACCTGCAAAATCATTTACTAAATTTTGGTAAGCAAGCCATCTTGGGTCCTTTGAGGTTAGCATCAATAGTTTCTTTTAGAACCCAAATTTGTTTGATCTTTATATTTTTATATGTATTAGCCCAACAATCAAAAAATTTATATCCAGCTTGGCTGCATTTAAAGCATGTAATAAGTTTCTTATCAAAGTGATATTATTAATAAAATTTTTTGTATATCCTAGCTTTGCAAAGGAGTTAGCTTTAGATGTCATATTTTGTTTGTCCATTGACATATGCAGATTTTGTGAACTAATGGAAAAGTTATCTATAATTGATTTTAGTTCATTTATTTTATTTTTCAAAGTTTCATTCTTTTCTAACATATCTTGTTATTTAACTAATAATTTATTCTTTTCATCTACTATGAATTTTAATCTATCTACTTCTTTTTGTAGACTCTCATTTTGTTTAATTAATTCATCTTGTTTAGTTTACAAATCTTTGTTATCTTCTTCTAATCTATAAAAATTTTTATTCAAATTTTGATTATCCTTCTTAAGCACTTTGTTCTTTTTAGATAGCCTTTTAAAATTATTAAATAATTCAAAAAATGCATTATGTAATTCATCAAAAGTAAAATCACTAGATTGATTTAAGCTTACCTCTTCATTGTGGGCCATCAAGCATAGGTTTGTCTCTTCTTCACTTGAGGATGACTCTTCTTCAAAATTTGAGTGCTCACTATTTTTTTAATTAGCCAATATAGTTTTTCTTCTTTATTTTCTTGAGCTCTTTTTCAATGGGGATAGTTATTTCTATATTTTCTAAGTTGATTCTTTTCTACTTTTTCTCTTCTTGATTCAAAATTTTTCTTCTTTTTCATGAATGTCATGAACATTCTTGTAATCATCGCCATTTCTTTGTCATGTTCTGAATCCTTGATAGAATTACTTGAACTTTCTATAGGAATCAGATCTAGAATTTTAGGACTAAATCTTAAAACTTTTTCAAGATCAAACAGTAAAAGACTTAAATAAATCAATATTTATTTAGAAAATTAGAGAATATCTTAGATCTAAGATCTTATTACATGATTATAGCATAAGATTAAATCAAAAATTAAAAATATAAAGAAAGAAGAAGTGTTGACCATAACAACATAGATCTATACTAGATCAGAATCATATAAGTAACAGAAAATCAGATCTTTGTTATCTATAAAAGTTAGACATTCTAACTTGCTAATGTAGGCTTGACGATGATGCTGTGAGCCGCACACATGTTCAACCTCTAGGAGTCATCCACATGAGCCCACGAATCACGATCAGAAGTCTAGATGAAAGAAATCAGTATAGTTTGCTAGTACTATGCTGATCCTTCCTCGACGGTCGATTTGGAATCACCTTCTTCAAATCTTGGACTCTCCAATTTTCAAAAGGAAGGAAAAGAGATTTTGAACCTATGACATCTCTTAAAAATCTCTAAAGAAGGAGGAAGAGATCAAAGAAAAACCCTAGAAGAAGAACCCTTCTTCTTCTTCTTATTTTCTCTCACCTAGACACCTAGATTGGTGTCTATGAAATCCCCATGCCCCAATATTCTTTCTTTCTGATTTTTACACACCCCAAAGGTCTCTTAATGATCTAGAATCCACAAAAAAATTAATCCAAAATTTTCCTTAAATACTGAGACATGGAAGAGTCTTGTCTAGGTCAAACACCTAGATAAGGCAGGTCCAAAATAGGCAACTAGTTGGGGCACCCAACACTTAGGCGCCCCCTTCTTTCTATATGCTATGGACCATCAGGAATAAGCGCAAAAGATTCTCCTCTTTCCTATGAAAATATAAGAGAAAAATTAGGGATGTGGGCGGCACAAAACAAGGAGGAGTTTTAGGTGCTTAAAACTAACTCCTTGTTAGACTTGGTACACAACCTAATGACATCTAAGGAATAAGAGAAGGCTATGGGAATGAGTAAAGGCCTAGAAAAAGGGTTTTCCATGTTCAAAATCAAAGAGAAGGGGTGTGGGGGGCATGAAGGGTCAATGGCGCAAGGAATTGTGAGTCCTAGTCATACTAGGATTCCTATTTTGACTTGGTCCAATATGATTTCTCAAACTAAATTAAATCAAAATTAATTCAACTTAATTAAGTTAGGTCCTAATATAATTAAAAACTTAATTAAATTAGATTAAATTAGATTTAGATTAAAAAATTAGGTTCACCTAATTCCTAGTTGAATTAGGACTAGTTATTCCTTACACTTGGCTTATCCAATAAATCAATTGGACTTGATCCAGTTAAGCCTAAACCATATCTAATTAAACCATATTTAATTAGACTTAATCTCAGTCCTTTGGCTTAATCAAATTAAGTTAATTAGCAATCAAATTTCTAATCAATCCTCCTACAACATTTGTACTAGGTTAAACATCAATCGTATTGATCATTTAACCTTAGAATGATTCTCAATTGTTGATCAACCATCCAATCAGATCATGAACTCTAATGTGTATGACCTCATAGGTCTAAACCTAATTTAGTAGCATAGAAATAAATTTTTGTATCAATTAAAGTAACCATATAGCAATGGTATCCGATGGCTGGATAAGTCGAATGTGTAGAACAACATCCTTAGAATCCATGCTGATATAGTTTCCATATAATTGATCCCATTGACCAAAATGCTCATAGGACATCTTAGAGTTCAACTATCAACTCTGATCTGGCTATCCACATAGTATTTTAAAATATCAAATCCATCTTATGGATTATCCTGGCCAAGATTTTGCTATACTGAAATACAGTGATACATTCTTCTCTAACTCTTGAAGTGGTCAATCCCATCTTGATCACATACCAACTTCACAAGTACTTAACTATACCCAGAAGCCTTCCATTACTAAATTAAAAATTTAGTTAGTCTAGTACCAAAGCACAGTGAGTTGCTTGCAAATCACTGAGGTGATCTCAGGTCTAAGGGATACTTATACCTATATCCCATCAGAGACATTCTCGATAGTAGAATGCTTTAAAGTTGGTCATGTTCATTGACCATGTACCCATACATCTCACCTGTATGCCATACTAGTGTCTCCACACTCCTTGGTTAAGAGAACAATCAACCTATATGGCACACAACGATCTATGCTTGATAGAAACTGTTGTACTAATTAATAGCTTATCATTTGGTCGTGAATAATTTTAAGAACTAATTGACAAATTCTATCTTTATCGAGCTAAATAGTCCTAAGGACTTCATTACAATAATGAAGTTCATTAGAAAATAAATACTTTATGATGAAAAAGTATCAAAAATTTATTTTATTAATTAATGAATCATTTATAAATATAATATAGCACAACCATCAACAGGCTGATGATTGGCTTTGGGACATATTTTTCAACAACTCTCACTTGTCCAAAAGCCACTTGGCATAGTATCTAATACCCATCTTCGACTTGTGGTTGTTGAATTCCTTTATCGCTAGGGCTTTAGTGAAGGGGTCGATTAGGTTTTTCTTTTCGTCAATCTTCGAAGGTCAATGTCACCTCGATCTACGATCTTTCAGACCAGATAGAAGCGGTGTAGCATGTGCTTCATCTGCTAGTGTGTCTTTGGTTCCTTCGCTTGAGCTATGACACCAGTGCTATCGCAATAGTGCAGGACCGGACCATCTAGGAAGGTAGCTACTTCGAGCTCGATGATAAACTTCTTCAACCACACCGCTTTCTTCGTGGCATCTGATACTGCGATGTACTCTACTTTGCAAACAGAGTCTACCATAGTATGCTGCTTGGAATATTTCTAGTAGATGGTTTCACCATTCAAAGTAAAGATATATCCAGACACGTTTCTACTATCATTATGGTCAGATTGAAAGCTGGAGTCTGTAAACCCCATAAGTTTCAAATCTGACTCGCTATAAACTAACCACTAGTCCTTAGTATTTTTCAAATACTTAAGGATGGCTTTAACCATTTTTTAGTGGTTTTCTCTAGGGTTAGATTGGTATCTACTCACTACTCCTAGTGAGTATGCCATGTCTGATCTTGTATATATCATGGCATATATGATAGATCCCACTACCAAAGCATGTGGGACTTTACTCATACGCTCTCTCTCTTCAGGAGTAGTCAGACAATCCTTCTTAGAGAGTGAAATTTCATGGCCTATCGAAAAATAGCTCTTTTTAAAATTCTTCATGCTGAACCTTTTCAGCATAGTATCTATGTACGTGGACTAGGATAACCCAAGCATCCTTTTAGATCTATTCCTATAGATCTTCATCCCTAGGAATGTAGGATGCTTCATCCAAGTCCTTGATGGAGAACTGTGATGACTTTTATTTCCTACAGTGTGGCGATGTCATTTTTGATTAAGAGAATGTCATCCATGTACAAGATAAGAAATACCACTGTTAGACCATTTGCCCACTTGTAAATGCAGGACTCTTATCCATTCTTAACGAAGCCATACATTTAGTCATCTTATCAAAATGCATGTTCCAACTTTGAGATGCCTGCTTCAATCCATAAATGGATCTCTAAAGTTTGCACATCTTGGACTCATCTATCGATGTGAAAATCTCAGGTTGTATCATATACACCTCATCGATCAATTCTCCATTTAGAAAAGCTATCTTCATATCCATCTACTAGATCTCATAATCCAGATGGGTAGCTATTGTAAGCATTATCCAAATAGATTTGAGTATTGCCATAGGAAGAACGTCTCGTCATAGTCAATACCATAACATTGATGATACCCCTTGGCAACCAGATGGGCTTTTCAGGTCTTCATCTTTTCATCTGTGCCCTTTTTTCTTTCGAAGACCTGCTTACATCCAATGGATTTAATCCTTTTGGATGGGTCAACCAATATCCATACATCATTGATCTTCATTGACTCCATTTCGGATTTCATGGCCTCAAGCCATTTCTCAGAATCAAATCTCTGCATAGCATCCATATAGGTGATCGGATCCTCATCATTCTCATCGAGTTCGATGGAATCACCATCTTGGATTAGGAAATCATAATATCTATTCGGATGACATGGTACTCTATCTGATCGCCTTAATGGTATAGGTACACTAGGCTCTAGATCTGATCTAATCAAATCTGACTCAGGTTCAGCTACATGTGTTGATTTTTCTACCCATTGAACTTCATCAAGTTCAAACTTAGAGACAGCAGTTCCTTCACCAAGGAACTTCTTTTCTAAAAAAATTGCCCGAAGTCTAACGAACATCTTTTGTTCTTCAGCATGGTAGAAATAGTAATCCTTACTTTCTTTGGGATACCCTATAAACAAATACTTATCAGACCAGGGTCCAAGCTTATTTGTATGTAAACATTTGACATAGCCCGAACAATCCCAAACCTGTAGGTGAGAGAGTGCAGGCCTACACCCAGTCCATATCTCATATATAGTCTTTGCGATTGATTTACTTGGTACATTGTTCAATATAACATGAAGTCTCAAGTGCATAACCCCAAAATGAAATTGGTAGAATAGAAAATCCTATCATGGATCGAACCATGTCTAACAAGGTTTGATTTCTCCTTTCTGATACACCATTATGCTGTGGTGTTTCTGAAGGAGTCCACTATGAGAGAATTCTATTCTCTCACAGATATGTCAAGAACTCACTAGATAGATATTCACCTTCTTGATCCGATCGAAGAGTTTTAATACTCTTTTCAGTTTATTTTTCTACTTCACTTTGAAATCTTTTGAATATTTTAAATGAATCCAACATGTATTTCATCAGATAGACATATCCATATTTAGATAGATCATTTGTGAAAGTAATGAAGTAGAAATATCCACTTCTGATACCTATGCTCATTGGGCTACGTACATTAGTATGTACTAGACCTAAGAGCTCAATAGCTCTTTCACCTTTTTTAGTAAAAGGTAACTTGATTATTTTACCAAGAAGGCAAGATTCATAGGTTGGAAGTGATTCATAATCACTAACTTTGAGGATTTTCTCTTGAGTCAATCTATTTATCCTATTTTTGTTTATGTGACCTAGCCTACAGTGCCATAGGTAGATATCAAAGACATTATCTAATCTAGGGTGTTTTCTAGAACTGTACATTACACTCATAAGCTATGATAAAATATAAATATTATTTTTTTATTATTCTTGCAATATTGTAATATCATTCATAATGATATCATAATAATCTTCCTTTATAGATAAATGATAACCATGTTTGGCCGAAAGGCCAACAGAGATTATATTCATTAGAAAGGAAGGACAATAATGACATTCATTTAAAGAAATGATATTAGTATTGAGAATAAGTTGAACTATTCCCATAGCTAGAATTGGAATAGACATTCCATCTCCAACATTCAGAAATTGCTCATTATTTTCAAATCTTCTACTAATTTAAAATTCTTACAATATTATAAATATGGACTAGACTTCTAGTATCCAATACCCAAGTAGAAGTATCATAAATAGAAAAATTAAAAGATATTATTATATAACATTCTTGATTAGCAACTACTTACTCATCTCTCTTATTTAGCTTGTTGGGGTCATGGGAATTAAGATACTGAGAATAGTTTCTCTTCCAATGCTCTTACTCTTTATAGTTTTTCTTGGATCTTATGTTTAATCTGGGCATAGAGATCCTAGCACGAACCACCTCATGCTACTGAACAATATTTAACTTTCGATACTTATTATCGAAGTTAGGCCTCATAAGTTTATTACTATCTAATAGTGAATAGAGCAACTGCGGTTAAGGTTTAACTATATAGAGAAGAACCAAAAGCCTATTAGTAATTGATTCAATGAATCTAAAGATTTGAACTTTAATCAAAAGATTTCTTCCATTATTTTATTCAAACTAGTAGCCTCTACCTCTAATTCAAGGAATTATCCTAATTCCTTAGTGGGTACTAGAATCCACATAGCTGCACACAATCCCAACTATGGTTGGTCAACCCATTAACAACTAATGGTAGGTTCATAACCAATTATTTCTCTAAATAATTTATAGTATTTTAATTTTGCTCCACGTATCTTTTCAGTAGGCTAGGGGCTCCACTGAAAGTCCTGATTTGGTCCAACTATTAACATGATTATACTTTGTTCATCTAACTAATGAATGATTATGCCCAACTATGGTTAGTCAATCTAATTACTATTTAGAGAGATGCGGCCAAGAAATCATATTATGAATGATAATTCTATTAGTGGATAAACAGCAAGCTTATGGGCCTTCAATAATTATCCAACTATTGGATTCATTATCATCCACTTAATGGAAGGCTATGATCTAGTTATCACCATAACTATTTTATTTTAAGGATCTAATAATTTTAGAGGATTTTAATTTAAGGAAGAAAGAAGGTTAGATGAACCAGCTAGTCATGATCCTCCCATTGGCTTCACCAAGCCAGCTTAAGAAAGACCATTAATAGGTTGGTCTAGGAGCACCTAAATCAGTCACATTGATTTACCTAACTTACATGGGTCAGCTCGAATAATCAAGTGATGCGATCAAAAACATAATTTTACCAAGAGGCTAGGTAAGTTCGATCAGTGGGAGGGTTTGTCAAAGCTTGCCTTAGACACCATCTAAAATGGCTAGGTAAGCGGGCTGCCAATTATAGACCACCAATTTGGTTTATCTTAGACACCAATTGATTTAATTAGTCTTGATTAGATCAATCTAACAGTTCATGCTAGACCACGTAGCCAAGAGTAAAGTCCATCTTGGGTTTCATTAAAGACATGGACTTGACCAACTACAACTATTGTAATTGATCTATAGAATCCTTCACCTAATCTAAGACAATAATTGATTAGATTTAGTTAATTCTCTAATTAAGTCCATTCTTTAATCTAATCCTAGGTCTAACCCAATTAATGGACCTAATTCCCACTAATCCATTTAACCCAATGTGTTATGATTTATGTCTTAAGATCTTCAATTCACAATCCTAGATCCTAATCAAACAACTTCTTAATTCTTAATTAAGTTTTGGACTAAGGGTTGGGGTTCGGCTTTTCAAAACTAATTTTCATGTTTGTAAAATATTTTTATAATATGGTTCTATCAACCAAGTTGCATGTTTGATTCATAATCAATATACAAGTAAGATAAGCATGAAACTACTTTAGATCTAATCTAAACAGGTTCATATAATTAAAATAGTTTCAACTATAATCAATCATAAATTATCTTAGATGAAATCTAATATATTTATGATGATTAAAATTAGATTAAAATATTTTTAATCAGATCATAAACCTTTTTAGATTTAATCTAAAATTTTATGATTAATATTTTAGATCAGTACATACTAGAATAACCTTTCCACTCTAAGGGATAAATCTTACAGCAGGACAACCTTATAGTAGTCTGTACAATTTTAAATTTTATTTTTAGATTTAAATTTTTTTTAAATCTAATAAATTATAAATAAAATTAGATCATATCTAATAAATTTATGATAAAAAATAGATCTACATGAATTAGGATAATCTCTCCACTCTAAGGGGTAAACCTTACAGCAGGACAACCTTATAATCAATTCATATAATCAAGGTTTTTAATTTTAAATTTAATAATTAGATTATAAATTAGATCTAATCTAAAAGATAATCTAAATATGCATATATAATCATGTAATAATGAACCTAGCTCTGATACCAATTGTAGGAACTAGATTTAGGATTTCAGGGCTAGATCTTGAAACTTTTTCAAGATCATGCAGTGAAAGACTTAAATAAATTAATATTTATTTATAAAATTAGAGAATATCCTAGATCTAAGATTCTATTATATGATTATGGTATGATATTAAATCAAAAATTTAAAACATAAAGGAAGAAAAAGTGTTGATCATATCAACGTAGATCTATACTAGATCGAAATCATATGAGTAACAAGAGATCAGATCTTTGTTACCTATGCAAGTTAGATGTTCTAACTTGCTGATCCAAGCTTGAGGATGATGTTGTGAGCTGCACACTTTTTTGGCCTCTAAGAGTCATCTACATGAGCCCATGAATCATGATTATAAGTCTTGATAAAGAAAATCAGCATAGTATGCTAGTACTATACTGATCCTTCTTCGATAATCGATCTAAAATCATCTTCTTCAAATCATGGACTCTCCAATTTTTAGAAGGAAGGGGATGAGATTTTGAACTTGAGATACCTCTCAAAAATCTCTAAAGAAGGAGGAAGAGATCCAAGAAACACCCTAGAAGAAGAACCCTTCTTCTTCTTCTTGTTTTCTCTCACCTGAACACTTACATTAGTGTCTATGAAATCCCCATGTCCTAATATTATTTCTTCCTGATTTTTACATACCCCAAAGGTCTCTTAATGCTCTAGAATTCACAAAAAAAATAAGCCTAAAATTCATTTTAAATATTGAGATATGGAAGAGTCTTGTCTAGGTCAAGCATCTAGACAAGGCAGGTCCAAAATAAGCAAGTAGTTGGGGCGCCCAATACTTGGGTGCCCCCTCCTTTCTTTATGCCATGGACCACTAAGAATAAGTGCAAAAAATCGTCCTCTATCCCATGAAAAAATGAAAGAAAAATTAGGGATGTGGGCTGCACAAAGCAAGGAGGAGTTTTAGGTGCTTAAAATTCTATCTCATAGAATTTAAGTCAAAACCAACTCCTAGTTTGACTTTGTTCGCAACTTAATGCCATCTAAGGAATAAGAGAAATAGGCACGGGCCTAGGGCCATGTTTATCAAAGAGAATTGAGTGTTAGATATATGTGCCCTAGAAGCCAAAATTGACCGACACTTGTAATACACTTCTAGGGGCAAAATTATAATTTTGACTAAAATCAATAAAATGATTTATTTTCTATCACATATGTGTATTTAGTGTCTGTGACACATCCTTTGAGTTAATGGTAATGATAATTCATATTTTCAAGAGTTGAAAATTTAAGACATGAATAATCATTATTAACTCATAAAATGCTCCCGACCATAGGATCATCACGAGGATGGTGATTGATCCGGAAGGTTGGTGTACAATCGCTTCTCTTTAGTAGATGAGTCTTGAGTCTACGGTGTGGAGACACCGGAGCGAGAGTACAGGTACTCGTTAGAGAACGAGGGCACTGAGCGTGACCACCTCGAGTAGTCATTAGGAAGTCTACCTTCTCGTCAATGACTGACTCGATGCTGCAGTAGTGTGTCTGGTTCTTTGACCTGAGGTGCATCGGCAGTTCACCTTGAGGGTGTTATAGTTTGACTACACCATTACTCGGTCTCCTAGCCATATGGAACCCTGAGGTGTATGTTGGCTATAGCATGTTCATTGTAGGAACTGGATTGCATCAAGATGGAATCTATCTACCTCGGTGGTAGAGGAGCAGCCCTATGATGATCATGAGAATCAAGTCCAGAAGCCCATGGCCATGGCAGAGTGAAATAATAGAAAGAGTTTCTATTTAGATTTTCACATTGGACTCGAATCGAATGATTACATCATATGACAGAGACTAGGGTTTGACGAGTTCACCTTAACCCTAATCTGATCGGGGCTCAAGATAGAAGAACTTAATCACACAGGTAGCTGCACCAAGAGGTTCGCATTCAGCTCTGATGGGTTGCCACCATATACTGCTAGGTGTCACTGGTGGATTTTGGGAGCAATTAGAATGATTTAGATGATCGATCATTCTAGCTGTTCGAATCAGAAGAGTTCTGATCCATCGAAAGGAGTTTCGATGATGTCGATGATAGAGATCATGACATATCCCATTACCATACAGAACTGAACCTAACTGGGTCACACAAACAAGGGTTTGAATCTGGTGATCATCAATTGAACTGATCTAGTTCAATTGATCTGAATGAGATTCAATTAGGTTCAAGGAAATCGTGCTAGCACTCGATTGAACCTAACGTTCTTCTTTTACTATCATAAATAAGTTGTCCTGACTGAGCCAAAGGAGTTTGTGCTCAATCAGAGGCCTTCATATGGTCTGACTGGAGGTTGTCCAAGTCAGAAAAGGTTGTCTTATTTTGTAAGACATTACCTGCCATTTTTGGTCACCTGCCATTTCTTGTTCTTTGACTTTGGTCAAAAGTCTACCTTTGACTGGTCAAATGTTGACCATTGACACTTTGACTTTTGACCACATGTCATGCACCTATTGGAGAGCTGGTGGGGGCCTGTCCCCCTGCCAGAACCTGGCAAGGAGGAGGGCGCACGCCACCCTTGGCGTGTGCCCAAGTTGGAGGCGCCTAGGAGTCCTTGTTGGACAAGGGACTCCATCTCCTTTTTGGATTCCAATTAGAGTTCTCCTAAGAACCAAGTTTGACTGGTCTTAGGCACCCTCTAAGGAGGAATCCAGGGGACTCTATTCCCACCAATCAGATTTAGATCTGATTTCACAAAGGGTTGTGATTGGTTGGGAAGAAGAGGAGTTGGATCACGCTTAGTCTATAAATAAGACCCTGCGCCCAACTCAAAGAGCAATTGAATTCTCCATGCCCCAAGGCTGCCTCTCTCCTCCTCCATGCCAAGCCCATCTTCTCCCTCTCCTCTCCACGTCCAAAAGAGTTTTGGATCCTTGGTTGGTGCGATTCCAGATCAAAGAAAGGCGATCAAAAGCTAGAAGGCTGCGCTGCTGCAAAGGACGACTGCTGATCTTCAAAAGGAGTTTTGAAGATCCTCCAGATCAGATCCAGATCTAATTTTTGGAGATGTGATAGAGAAGAAGAGGATCTCCAGATCCAACCCGAGTGGATACCGGTAGAGGCCAGGCGCTTGCGTGGCTAGATCCAGAACCTTCCGCTGCTTACAGGATCATCAACAGGGTAATAGGATTACCCAAATCAGG
Organism: Cocos nucifera; assembly: GCA_006176705.1. Taxonomy (NCBI): domain Eukaryota; kingdom Viridiplantae; phylum Streptophyta; class Magnoliopsida; order Arecales; family Arecaceae; genus Cocos; species Cocos nucifera. The sequence continues at coordinate 140,988 of QRFJ01001477.1, read as the reverse complement.
TAAATTAAATTTGATTTAATTTATCTTAATTTTATTTTAATTATTAAAATAATAAGAATTCAGATCTAAAATATCTCAAGATCTGATTAGATCAAAGAGAAAAATTTTTGAAATATATCTCTTGATCTGATCAGATCTGAACGAACCTGGTCCCGGAAATCAGGATTTCCCTTCAACTGGTATCAGAGCCAAGGTTCTAAAATTATTTAGATCTGATTTTAAATTTATTTTAATTAGAAAAATAAGTGATTTTCAGATGTCACATGAGATGTGATCAGATCTGAAATCAGAAAAAATTAAAATTAAATGATTTGGATCTAAGATTAGAAAAATATGCATGACTAGTTCTAAAATAGAATAGTTCTATAGAATAGTCTTGCATGTTTTTTGATTTAATTTGATTAAATCATATTTTAGATCTATTTATTTACTATTTTTTGATATTATAAGTGTATTATAATAACATCTAAAAAAATAAATAAAAATTATTTAATTTTAAATATCATATGAGATATGATTGATGCATGTCTAGACTAGTTGTAGAAATAGTTCTACATAATTGTCTAGATTAGAATTTATTTTGATTAGATCAATTTAAATCTAATTTTTTAGATTATTATGAGATAATTTAGATCTGAAAACATGCATGATTTCGATACATGAGATGTATGCAAAATATGCCATGATTAGATTTGTATATGAGATATATGATATAGATCTATAAACTGTTTTGTAGTATTACATGTTCCTGATTAAGGCGTTCCTCTTGGCCGTCCGGTCATAAGAACGAAGAAGGGTTTAAAGGCCCTCTCTTCCCATTCGATGGGGTGTTCTTATGATGTGTAGGGGTGCTGCGTGTTCGTCCTTAATCAGAAACCCAAAACTTACTTTCTGCAAAACCCTAGATCCTGAAACCCTAGGATTTATTGTGCATATTTTGTTTATGAACCCTACTTAATTAAGAATTAAGAGTTTATGGAATATTAATTAGGTCTAAAATTGAGAATTTCAGATCTAAGACATATTCATAATACTGGGTTCGGGCTTGGGTAGCTCAATTAGGTCTAAGCGGTTGATCAAACCGAATCAAGAGTTGGTTAGATGGGATCAACAATGCTTAAATTGACCAGCCTAATAGGATTAAGTCTGGGTCAAGATCGAGTCACGATCAAGCAAGACCTAATTAGGCTCAGAGGTTAGAGTCTGGATTGTAGGCTAACCCAATTGGTTCTGACTCAACAATTTGGTGTCTAAGGTAAGTTTGGCACATACGACCGACTGGTTTTTAATTGGAAGCTACTCGACCTGAATGCGTTCTTGTACGAGTTAATGGCATATTCCTTCCACCGGTCTCACTTACCTGGCCATATCTGTTGACACAGTTCTGATCTGAGGTGGTCAATAATCCGAGCTAACCCATGCCACTAGGTTAGTCATAATTGTTATGACTAATGCCAAGTCTAGTTTAATGAGACCTGAATCAATTCTCCCTAAGAAAAGATTAAGTCTGAGGTCTTCCACCATTGTAGATGTGCGGGCCCTTCCCGGGGTTGATTGTTCTCGGCTGGATACAGTGGCTCAGTTGCACCGGGAAAGATGCAACCATGTCTATTAGGCATTGGATGCTATGGGCTGGAGGATGAGTTGGGCTCAATATTCTGGATACGGTGAGAGACTCAATTAGGAACCCAGTCTATGCAAATGGTGGGTCTGACTTAACTAAGGAGTGGATCAATATTTCGGATACGGTGAGATTCATGAATTAGAGACCAAGTTTGGGTGCACCATGATTAGAGAATCATTGAACAAGAGTTGTTCACTCATTGGCTAACCCATCACCAATAACTGTTAGGTGAGGTGATGAGTCAGTTGGTGAGACCGCACCACCCACTAGAAATCATTAATCGTGGAGATTTTTGCATCTCTACAGAGGGAGTGTAGGGATCCGAGAAAATAGTGGGAGCTAATTTGTTTAAAAAATAAAATCCCTAAATAAATTGGTCAAGTCAAAATTACAGTATCTAACTAGAATCTTTGACTCTCTACAGGAAAATGTCTGCGTCCAACCCATTGGCACGTATCCTGGACACACATAGACTGACTGGACCCAATTATAAAGATTGGCTCAGGAACTACAAAATTATTTTGGGTTTCGAGAAGTTAACCCATGTTTTGGACCAGGACCCTCCCACCTTACCAGCTCGTCCATCCACTGAACAGAGAGCGTCTCTGGAAAAATGGATTGACGAAGATAATAAGGCCAGATATTACATGTTGGGCTCGATGTCTGATGAGCTCCAGCGCCAACATGAAGATATCGGGACTGCTCGCCAAATGTTGGCTCACCTGCAGGAGATGTTTGGTGAACAGAGTCGCGCAGCCAAATATCAAGTCACAAAATGACTTTTTAAGGCTAAGATGCGTGATGGGCAGTCAGTCCAAGATCACTGTCTGACAATGATCAAGGACATGGAAGAGCTTGAGAAGCTCGGTGTGAAGTTGGACTTGGATCTGCAGAACGATATTATTCTGCAATCCTTGACTGATGCATATGGGCAATTCATCATGAATTACCACATGCATAAACTTCAAAATTCCTTGGCCGAATTAATGAATATGCTGGTTACCGCTGAGCTTTCTATGAAAGGTTCTAAAGGCTCAGTTCTTGCTATGGAACGGACTTCTTCCAAAAGAAAGTCTTATGGAAAGAAAAAGAAGTCTGTGAAAAAGCAAAAGGTGGAAGGAGGAAAAAGAAGAAGAAGGCAGAAGCCGAAGAAGAAAGGCCGATGGCAAAGGAAAGTGTTTCCATTGCAACAGCGACGGCCATTGGAAGCGGAACTGCCCTACTTACCTGGCCACCCTGAAGAACAAGAAGGAAGGTCCTTCTGGAGGTATGCTCGTTATTGAGTCTAACCTTACGGTTTCTTCTGCATCCAGTTGGGTGCTTGACTCTGGTTCTAGTGCTCATCTGTGCACTTCCATGCAGGGTCTTGAGGATAGCAGGAGGCTGAGGGATGGAGACATGATCCTACGCATCGGTAATGGAGCAAGAGTTGCTGCAGTAGCCGTGGGAACATACCCTCTTCGATTACCATCTGGTTTAGACTTAGTTTTGAAAAGACTGTTATTATGTGCCTGCAGCTAGCAGGAATTTGATTTCTGTTTCATGCTTAGCACAAGAAGGTTATGTGATCACCTTCTTTAAGGACCATTGTAACATTCTTTATGAAAGAAATAAAATTGCAAATGGTTTCCTTATTAATGGTCTTTATCAGCTACATATTGATGTACCTTTCTAACTATCGAGCAAAACGTGAATGCCAAACGACCTAGGGATAGTCCAAACGACAGATATCTATGGCACCTGAGATTAGGTCATATAGCAGAAGATAGGATCAACAAATTGGAGAAAAATGGGCTATTGAGTCCATTGACTTTTGAGTCATATCCAACTTGTGAATCTTGTCTTCAAGGCAAAATGACTAAACTCCCTTTTGTTGGACATGGGGAGAGGGCCACAGATCTCCTTGCCCTAGTACATACTGATGTGTGCGGCCCATTTGATGTGCCGGCTAGAGGCAATTTTGTCTACTTCATTACCTTTACCGATGATCTGTCTAGGTATGGGTATGTGTATCTTATGACACACAAGTCTGAAGCTTTTGAAAAGTTCAAAGAATTCAGACATGAAGTAGAAAAACAAACTGGAAAAACCCATTAAGGTTCTTCGATCAGATCGAGGAGGTGAATACCTTAGCCGGGAATTCCTAGACTATCTCAAGGAAAAATGGCATAGTCTCTCAATGGACTCCACCAGGAACACCTCAACTCAACGGGGTTTCAGAATGGAGAAATCGGACTCTATTGGATATGGTTCGATCCATGATGAGCTTCACAGACCTCCCTGATTTTCTTTGGGGACATTCATTGTTAACTTCAATTTATCTACTGAATAGGGTTCCCTCTAAAACCGTTCCTACCACACCGTATGAGATATGGCACGGTAAGAAACCAAGTCTGAGTCATCTCAGAATTTGGGGTTGTCCGGCTCATGTCAAAAGACAACAAGCGGACAAGTTAGAGTTTAGGTCCTTTCAGAGCTCGATTCATAGGATATCCTAAAGAGTCATTAGGATACTATTTCTACATTCCAGAAGACCACAATGTGATTGTGAGTCGACATGCCATCTTTCTTGAAAAATAGTTTATTCAAGATAGCGGCATTGGAAAGCAGATTAAGCTTGATGAGAAAGTCTCACAAGTACAACGAGCTAAGGACCAATTGGAACCAAATCAGGTTGAGCCAATAAGAACACTACCTCCTCCACCTCGTAGATCGGAAAGAGTTTTTCCGTCCCCCTGAAAGATACTTAGGTATTATTTCAGAGGAAGTAGAGGAAAATGTTCCTCGTAGGTAATGGTGCTCATGGTGATGATCCCAAAACCTACAACGAGGCGATATCAGATATCGACTCCGAGAAATGGCTTAGAGGCAATGCAGTCAGAAATTGACTCGATGCACTCAAACCAAGTCTGGACCTTGGTAGATCCACCAGAAGGTATAGTACCTATTGGGTGTAAATGGATCTTCAAGAGAAAGATTGGTGCAGATGGGAATGTGGAGACATTCAAGGCTAGACTAGTGGCAAAAGGTTATAGTCAACGCGAAGGCATTGACTATCAGGATACCTTTTTCCCAGTAGCTATGCTAAAATCCATCCGCACATTGCTTGCCGTTGCAGCCTATTTCGATTATGAAATATGGCAAATGGACGTGAAAACGGCATTCCTTAAATGGATATCTTGAGGAAGATATCTATATGGAACAGCCGCTAGGTTTCACATCCAGTGATACTGATCACAAGGTTTGCAAGCTGCAAAGGTCCATATATGGACTTAAGCAAGCATCTCGGAGCTGGAACACTCGTTTCAATGATGTGATCAAAAAGTTTGGTTTCATCAAAAATGAAGAGGAACCATGTGTGTTTTCAAAAAGGGTCAGTGGGAGCGCTGTTGTCTTCCTCGTATTGTACGTGGATGACATCCTCCTTATTGGGAATGATATTCCCATGTTGACATCAGTCAAGATGTGGTTGTCCAAGGAATTCTCCATGAAAGACCTAGGTGAAGCATCCTTTATTCTAGGAATTAAGGTCTATAGGGATAGACCGAATAGGATGCTAGGACTTTCACAGAAGATGTACATAGAGGAAAGTACTAAAGAGGTTTAGTATGGAAAACTCTAAGAGGGGATTAATACCCTTCAGACATGGTATTCATCTTTCCAAGAAGATGTGCCCCAGCACACCTGAGGAAATAGAACGCATGAGCAAGATCCCTTATGCTTCTGCAATAGGGAGCCTCATGTATGCCATGCTATGTACACGACCTGATATAGCCCATGCTGTGAGTGTCACAAGCAGATATCAGTCAAATCCAGGTGAAGAACACTGGACTTCTGTGAAATGTATCCTTAAGTACTTGAGAAGAACTAAGGATATGATGTTGGTCTTTGGTAATGGAGAACTCCAAGTCCAGGGATACACAGACTCGGATTTCATGTCCGATATAGATGATCGAAAGTCGACATCTGGAGTCTGTTTGTGTGCAATGGTGGTGCTGTCAGCTGGAAGAGTTCCAAGCAAACTGTGATAGCAGATTCCACCATGGAAGCAGAATATATCGCTGCATCAGAGGCTGCGAAGGAAGCATTCTGGTACAAGAAGTTTGCTGCAGAAATTGGAGTAATGCCATCGATTCATTCTCTGTACTTACTAATAATGGCGCATAGCCCTTACTAAAGGAGCTAGAGAAGTTCTCATCAGAAATCCAAAGCACATTTGAGCGGCCATGACCACTCATCACGAATTACCTCGAGAAGGTTACGTCGGGTCAACAAGAGAGTTCGACTCACAATAAGCTGTGGCAGATCCGCTTACAAACATTAGGCAATAGAAGATCGAAACCCATCTGAAGATGGAACTTAGACTTATAGCCAATTGGCTTTAGGATAAGTGGAAGATATTATTAGATATATGTGCCCTAGAAGCCAAAATTGGTTGACATTTGTAATACACTTCTAGGGGCAAAATTATAATTTTGACTAAAATCAATAAAATGTATGTTATTTCCATCACATATGTGTATTTAGTGTTTATGATAATCCTTTGATTTAATGTAATGATATTCATATTTCAAGAGTTGAAAATTAAGACATGAATAATCATTATTACTCATAAAATGTCCCGACCAAGTCATATGAGGATGGTGATTAATCGGGAAGGTTGGTGTACAATCGCTTTCTTTTAGTAGATGAGTCTTGAGTCTACGTGTGGAGACATCGGAGCGAGAGTTAGGTACTTTTCAGAGAAATGAGGGCACTAAGCGTGACCCCCTTGAGTACTATTAGAAGTCTTACTTCTCGTCATGAAGATCGATGCTGCAGTAGTGTGTCTAGTTCTTGACTAAGGTGTTATCGTAGTTCAATCTTTGAGGTGTTATAGTTTGACTATACCATAACTCGATTTCCTAGCATTCGGAATCCTGAGGTGCTATGTTGCTATAGCCAGGTTCATTATAGGAACTGGATTACATCAAGATGGAATCTTCTACCTCGATGGTAGAGAGGCAGATCCTATGATAATCATGAGAATAAGTCTAGAAGCCCATGGGCATGTGCAGAGTGAAATAATAGAAAGAGTTTCTATTTAGGTTTTCACATCGGATTTGAATCGAATGATTACATTTATGATAGAAACTAGGGTTTGACGAGTTCACCTTTATCCATTGAATCTGATCGCGGGCTCAGATAACTAATCACATTAAGTAGCTACACCAAGAGGTTCACAATTCAGCTCTGATAGGTTGCCACCATATACTGCTAGGTGTCACTGGTGGATTTTGGGAGCAATTAAAATGATTTAGATGATCGATCATTCTAGCTATTCGAATCAAAAGAGTTTTGATCCATCAAAAGGAGTTTCGATGATGTCGATGATAGAGATCATGCAAATTCCTATTACCATACAGAACTGAACACATATGGTCACACAACAAGGGTTTGATCTTAGTTGATCATCAATTAAATGATCCAGTTCAATTGATCTGAATAAGATTCAATTAGGTTTAAGAAAATCATGCTAGCACTCGATTGAACCTAACGTTCTTCTTTTACTATCATAAATAGTTGTCCTGACTGAGTCAAAGGAGTTTGTGCTCGATCAGAGGCCTTCACTTGGTTTGACTAGAGCCTGTCCAAGTCAGAAAAGGGTTGTCTTATTTTGTAAGATAATACCTACCATTTTTGGTCACCTGCCATTTCTCGTCCTTTGACTTTGGTCAAAAGTTGATCTTTGACTGGTCAAATATTGAGCATTGACACTTTGACTTTCGTCCATGTGTTGTGCACCTATTGGAGAGCTGGTGGGGGCCTGTTTTCTTGCTGGAACCTAGCAAGGAGGAGGGCGCATGCCACCCTTAGCGTGTGCCCAAGCTGGAGGCGCCCAGAAATCTCTGTTGGACAGGGACTCCATCTCCTTTTTGGATTCCGATTAGACTTCTCCTAAGAACCAAGTTTGATTGGTCTTAGGTGCCATCTAAGGATGAATCCAGGGGACTCTATTCCCACCAATCAGATTTAGATCTGATTTCACAAAGGGTTGTGATTGGTTGGGAAGAAGAGGAGTTGGATCATGCATAGTCTATAAATAAGACCCTGAAGCCCAACTCAAAGAGCAATTAAATTCTCTATGCCCCAAACTACTTTGGGCATGGAGAGGAGAGGGAGAAGATGGGCTTGGCTGTTTGTCTCTCCCTCCTCCATGCCAAGCCCATCTTCTCCCTCTCCTCTCCATGCACAAAGTAGTTTGGGATCCAAGTTGGTGCAATCTAGATGAGAGAAAGGCAACAGAAAGCTAGAAGGCTACACTACTGCAAAGGACAACTGCTGATCTTCAAAAGGTGTTTTGAAAATTCTCCAAATCAGATTCAGATCTAATTTTTGGAGACGTGATAGAGAAGAAGAGGATCTCCAGATCTAGCCCGAGTGGATACCGATAGATATCAGGCACTTGCATGGCTAGATCCAGAATCATCCGCTGCTTACAGGATCATCAACGGATAATAGGATTATCCTACATTAAGGTAAATTAAATTTAATTTAATTTATCTAAATTTATTTTAATTATTAAAATAATAAAGATCAGATCTAAAATATTCTAGATCTGATCTAGATCAAAGAGAATTTTTTGAAATATATCTCTCAAATCGATCAGATCTGAATGAACCTGGTCCGAAAAATTAGGATTTTCCTTCAGTGAGGAGTCAATGATGCAAGGAATAAGGAGTCCTAGTCATACTTGGATTCCTATTTTGATTTGGTCTAATATGATTTCTCAAACTAAATCAAACCAAAATTAATTCAACCTAATTAAGTTAGGTCCTAATCTAATTGAGAACTTAATTAAATTAGATTAAATTAGATTTAATTTTAATTTAATTTTTTAATCAAATTAGAAAATTAGGTTGATCCAAGTCCTTATTGAACTAGGACTAGTTGTTCCTTGCACTTGGCTTATCCAATAAACCAATTGAACTTGATCCAATAAATCCCAAACTAAATTTAATTAAATTATATTTAATTAGACTTAATCTTGACCCTTTGGCTTAATCAAATTAAGCCAATTAGCAATCAAATTGCTAATCAATCCTCCTATAATATTTGCACTAGTTTAAACATCAATCGTATTTATCGTTTAACCTTAGAATGATTCTCAATCGTTGATCAACCATCTGATCAGATCATGAACTCTAATATGTATGATCTTATAGGTCCAATTCTAAGCTGGTAGCATAGAAATAAATTTTTATACCAATTAAAGTAACTATTTAGCAATGGTACCCGACGATCGGATAGGTCGAATGTGCAGAATAACATCCTTAGAACCCATGCAGATATAGTTTTCATATAATTCATCCCCTTGACCAAAATACTCGTAGGACACTTCAGAGTTTAACTATCAACTCTGATCAGGCTGTCCATATTATATTTCAAAATATCAAATCCATCTTATGGATTATCTTGGCCAAGGTTTTGCTACATTGAAATACGGTGATACATTCTTCTCCAACTCTTGGAGTGCTCAATCCCATCTTGATCATACACTGACTTCTTAAGTACTTGACTGTGCCCAAAAGTCTTTCATTACTGAATTAAAAGTTTAGTTAGTCTGGTACCAAAGCATAGTGAGTTGCTTGCAAGTCATTGAGGTGATCTTAGGTCTAAGGGACACTTATGCCTATATCCTATCAGAGACATTCTTAACACCAGAATACTCTAAAGTTGGTCACATTCAATGACGATGTATCCATATATCTCACCTATATGCCATACTAGTATATCTATACTCCTTGGTTAAGAGGAAAACCAACCTATATGGCACACAGTGTGCTATGCTCGATAAAAGCTGTGATCCTAATTAATAGCTTATCATTTAGTCGTGAACAGTTTTAAGGACTAATAAAAAAATCTTCTCTTTATCGAAGCTAAATAGTCCTAAGAACTTCATCAAAATAATAAAGTTTATTAGAAGATGAATACTTTATGATGAAAAAATATCAAAAATATATTTTATTAATTAATAAATCAATTATAAATATAATGTAGCATAACTGTCAACAGGCTGATGATTGACTTTAGGACATATTTTCCAATACTTTCTTCAATGGCCGATGAATTGAGTGCAAGGGTTCTCCTCTTCATCTCTTCCTCCTCCATGCTTTGGTTCATATTGAGCTCATGTGTCATAAGTGCTCCAATTAGCTCTTCTAAAGCAAGCTTGCTAAGATCCTTAGCTTCTTATATTGCTATTACTTTTGCTTCCCAAGCCTTTAGTAAGGATCTAAGAATTTTACATACAAGATCACTATTAGAATAATCTTTTTTCCAAGATTCTTTAACTCATTTATAATTTTAGTAAATCTTGTAAGCATATCACTTATTGTCTCATAAGGTTTCCTTTTAAACAACTCATATTTATGAACCAATATATTTATTTTAGATTCTTTGACTTATTTTGTACCCTCATGGGTCACTTCAAGTCTATCTCAAATCTTTTTTGTAGATAAACATATTGATATTCTATTAAATTCATTATATCTAATGTACAATATAAAATATTAATAGCTTTAGCATTTAATTAAGTTAGTTTTTTATCTAGCTCATTCCAATCTTTTTAAGAATTAGGTATACATAAATCATTGATAATCATTGTGGGTGTATGAGGATCATTGAGTATGACATTCCACATGTCATAATCTTGTGCTTGAATAAAAATATTCATTCTAGCTTTCCAATAAGTATAGTTGGTGTCATTGAAAAATGAAGGTCTAATGGTTGAGTGTCCTTCACTCAATAAATAACCCAATGGATTAGCCATAAAATCTTTAACTCTAGAATAAAAAGAAAATTTAGAGCATCTGCTCTGATACCAATTGTTGTCCAAGTATGGCTACCCAAGAGGAGGGGGTGAATTGGATATTTAAAAATTTAGCTTAAGGTATGAGCAGATTAAACTAATCAAATGCCAAATGAATAAGCTATATGATGTGCAATGAATAAAAGTAATAGAATAAATGCACACAATCACAAACACACAAATTTTATAGTGGTTTGGTGCCAAACTCAGCACCTACGTCCACTCCCCAAGTATATCCCTTAGGAATTCAACTATAATTCATAACTAAAATTATAGTTTGATTATTTTTTGGGCTCATAATTAAATCCAATTGATTTTTTTAGGCTCATAAACCAAAAGTTTTTTGGGCTTTCAATCAATCCAGTTGATTTTTTCTAGATCACCAACCAAAACCATACAAGTGATTATTTTTCTCTAGGCTAACAATCAACCCCGATTGGTTTTAACCATGGCTCACCAATAAAATCAATACAACATCCAACTTTAGGCTTAAACTAATCCAAGTTTCTCATCCCAAGAAACTTGAAACAAAGATGAAAAATATAATAAATAAAATAAAAACAAATTCTTTGAAGCTTAAGAGAAAAAAATTTGGGAGCTTGGCTTGTAGGCTTGATTTCTTCTCTTTGAGTGCTTGAAAGAAGTAGAAATTGATCTTCAATGGTGATGGCTTAACTTCTCTCTAATTGAAGATGTTGTAAGGATAAGAAAACTCTAAGAAACACTCCTTTCTTTTCACTATTTGGCTAACACACTTGAAAAACTAAAAATCTGCTTAGAAGCTTTCTCTTTTTAGGTTCTTAGTCCTCTTTCTTATCTCAAGTATTTTCTTAAGTATCCCCAAGATTTTCCACCATTACAAGTTACTAACATAGACTTCTAGAAGTGATCTAGCCATTGGAAGATCAAAAATAGTCATTGGGAGATGTGTGGAGTGAAAAAGCTGCGAAACTGGAAACTAGCCATTATAGGCACTGGACTGGCTTAATTTTTAACTGGATCAGCTCAGTCTAGACTAGGTCAGTTAAGTTTTCAGCTAGGTTGGCTCAATATCAGAGATTCCAAAACACTTATTTTTATTATCTTCTGATTTATAAGACTGGGATGGCTACTATTCTGACTAGGTTAGCCTGGTTGTCACTAGATCAATTCAGTTAAAAACTGAGTCAGCTCAATCCCCTGGGTCATAAAAACTTTTGCTTTCTACCCTTTTTGTCTTTTGCATCCACTGAGACTAGGTCGGCTCAATTCCAGACTGAGTCGGTCCAGTTTGTGTGCCCAAGACTATTTATGATCGTTTCTTCTCCAATTTGATTTATAGACTAGACTTGCCCTCTTGACTTGATTTTATCTTTATTAACATATCAGAAAACACTTAAAAAAAATTATGAGCACTTGGAATTTTGAAACTGCACATCCTCATAAATATCATTAGACTTTATAACTTATACTCAAAACTCTTTGTCATCATTAAAATCAATCTTTAGGTCAACAGGAGGAGGACCTCATCCTAACATGGATGAAGACCTTCAATTATTTAAAATAGGAGGAGGAGAGAGGCCCTTTCAATGGCCCTTTTATGCTTCTATCATCTTGTTAGAAATAAGAGGAGGACCTCGTCCTAATAAAGGTAAAGGCCAATCCCGTTAGGAATAGGAGGAAGATCTCATCCTGATAGGAGGATAAAGTAAAGGCCAACCGTATCAGGAGCAGGAGAAGGACCTCATCCTGACATGGATGAAGACCTTTAGTTATTTAAGATAGGAGGAGGGGAGAGGCCCTTTCAATGGCTCTTTTGTGCCTCTATGACCTTGTTAGGGATAGGAGGACCTCGTCCGCCTTCAACACGACTTCTAGGAAACTTGCCTTGACCGTTAGCACCCACGCCTTATCACTACCGAGCTTCTTCACCCACTGCAGCTCCTCTATCAGATGGCACTTCTTATTGATGTGATCCATAGCACTATTTCTATAGACTTGTCGGAGATGAGTAACTTCAATTATGGCTTCAGAATATAGTTTCTTCAATTTTCAAGCTCATCCTCTGCCTTCTTCAACTTCTTTTTAGCCTGATGAACCTCTCTCTTTAGGTCCTTAATGATGGGTTTTAGAGGAAGGCCCTAGGATAGCAATGTGGCATCGTCAAGAGGAGAGGAGTCATGATTATCCTTGCTATAGGCATTCTAAAATGCAAGCACACCATGGCAAAATATATATATATATATAAGAAAATTTCTTTTCATTAATTTCAAATGTCCGAATACAAGAACGAAAAATGAGAAAGAAAATACAAAAGTTGGAGGTCTCAGACTTTTGGGGGAATATTGGAAGAGTTCGATGTAGTCACAGTTGGTGCAGGCCCTTCAACAGTGGTAGGAGCAAATGTGGTCAGAGGTAGGGCAGAAGCTAGCTCGGCAGGTGGAAGGTCGGTTACAATAGTAGATGGATCTGCCGCCTCTTCAGAAGTCCCTTCATACAAGAAGTCGAGGTTGAGCTTCGAAAATTTATTGACCATCCGATCTTTGCAGAGCTCGAAACCTTTGTTGAAGGCCTCTTGGCCAAAATTGACATCAAGTCTCTCATTTTGGGAGAGATCTTGAACTCTTCTATTGCTCGGGCTGATGCCTCTGAGATCTACCTTGAAATCTGCTCCTTTAACCCAGCAATCTTGGCTTCAGCCTTTTTCCTCCACTCTTCTTCCAGGTCAAATTGGCTCTTAACTTTGTTGATGTTTCTTTCTCTTTGTGGAGCACTTCTTAAAGAACCTCAACCTCGATAGATCTATTCTTGAAAGAGCGGTCAACCTTGTCTCGCTTCTTAATTAGGCATTTAACCTCGCCAGGTGATCCTCTTGGGCCTTCACTAATTCTGACCATAAGGGGTTCAGTGATCTAATGTAGTCCAGTAGTTAATGGCCCATCTATTTAAAAGATATATATATGATGATGAAATAGGTTGTATGGACAAGTAAACATTGAGAAATTTAAAGAGAAAAAGAAGGATGAAGTGACTACCTCAAGAAAGGATCCTAGTAAATCCTAGGCACACTAGTCGACATCGGCGTTGATGATTCTATCTATAACTTCGGATATGGTAAACTCATCAACAAACCCTTGATGAATTCATGATTACCGAAGGGGTTCTCTTTTATTTCTTCATCGAAGCTGTTCGGCCCATTTTGGCGGACCTTCCACTGGGACTTTCTCAAGGACCTTTTGGTCTTTCTTTTTTTAGTTTATTTTTTCCCTCTGGGGTGGCTCTGAAACTTGGGCCTCAACATAAAGGCTCAATGGAATCAAAGGATCGACGGCCTCAGTAGTAGTGCCAAACTTAGCAATAGGAGAAACTTCGATGTCGAGAGCAATTTTAGGGGCACCCATGGCACTAATGGGGGCCGCGAAGATTGGAATGTTGATCCTCTCTTTTTTCAAGCTCTCACCTGTTGCTTTCCCTTTCCTCTTGCGGGCTTGGAGTCCTCTCATGAGCATCTTGACCATCTGGGCATCCATTTCTATAATGAAGAAAAGAAGGGTACAGTCAGAGAGAAGAAAGAGAGAAAAAAGAGGTAACCCACAACTTCGGCCATGTACCTATTGGGTTCATAAGACGAAGGCCGAGGTTGAATAGAGTTTATTCTTTTACTAGTTTAGATACAAGAGGAGTTTAGTAACCCTTAATTTTGTTAACTGATCCTGATCCTCTCTCTCTAACCCTGAAGCTCGGTGGATGGAATCTCTCAAATTTTCCTAAGGAAGAAGTCTTAGATATAAGGTCAGGCAAGAAACAAAAATGAACTTTGCTTTTCAGTTATGAATGAAAGAGGGGACACCCTTGAGCAACCCCTTCTTACCAAACTGGGATGAAACATACCACCAGTCCTTTATAGTGGGGTGACATTTGAAGGTAAAATGAGTTCAGAAAAGAGAAATGCTAAGCCAAACTTTAGCGGATATACAGAGAGCAAGAAATTCTATTTTGAATCTAAAAGAGTTCGGCACTACAGAAGCTAAAGAGATGTTTAGAAAGAGAAAAAAAGTTACGACAAAAGTAGGAAGAGGAAGCCGTAATCTAGCATGGAAGGCCTCTAAATACAAGCAAACTCGATCTGGAGGAGGGGCACAAGCTCGACCACTCGATCCAAGGAGTTTCAGCTCATACTCGGTGGGCACCTCATATTGGATCCTGATTAATGATAGGTCTTCAGAGGTTAGAGAGCAAGAGATGGTTTTTAGTGTAAAATTTGGCTAAGGTACTATAGGTTCAGGTTCTATTTTGGTCTTAGAATTTTGGAAGTTTGGGTCAATCAGACTCCTAGAACCGCTAGACCAAGAAACATCAGACGACATCTAGATCAAATTAAATTTAAAATAATCCCCTAAAAACTTAAGAAAAAGAGGTGATGAAGACAAAAAAAAAGAATGGTGAAACCTACCCAGATATGCTGGAAGAGATTTCAAAAAATATATGGAAAAGCATAAAAATTGAGAGGACAAGGATGAGGAACTGACCTAGGTTGATCAAAAAACCCAAGAAAAAGATCGAGAGAGATGGAGAACAATCGAGAGGAATGTCGATGGTCGGAGACACTACAAGAGAATAGGACCAACAACGATGGAGCACTCGGGGATGATGGAAAATGTAGGAAGGAGAAGAAGAAGGAGCACAAATAAAAAGTGTGAAGTCATGAAAGAAGAAGAGGTTTAAATAGAAAATCAAAACCAAAGAAAGTTATGATTGCAGGATCCCCTCAGTCGATCCTAACCCACTGTCTGTTCCACTCACCCCTGATGTCTGACGAAACAATTATTGCACCGTACATAGAGCTCCATGCTAGATGAATTTTCAAAGAAATTTGTTCCTTCAAGTCATTCAACATTAAACTTTGGTGGTAATTTGAAAAAAGATAAAAAGTTTCACCCTCTGAGAGCGGGAAGCTGGCAAGAAACTTTGGCTACAGCAACTTTTCCATACTTCCTTCTTTCAAAATTCGAACTCGAGAGTAGAATGACAAGTATTGGGGGTAGAATAGTTCCCGTCGAAGTTCTTGGCTAGAATTCTTGGCCGCCAACCCTCCTCCTACTGGAATTCATTGACCTCCTTAGTGGTGAGCTCACATTGTCGAGCTTCTCGAAAGCACATAGACGTCCAACAACACGATCTTGAACAATAAAGGAGAACTACTATTATGTTAACCTTATCTTTTGACTAGAAATGAATGACAGACTTAAGCCCCTATCACACTCCTCCAGTCATACTCTTTTCAGATAAACTCCTCTAGTCGCACTCCTTTTGAACAAACTCTTCTAACCACGCTCCTTCTAGATGAACTCCTCGAGTCTTACTCCTTCCAGATGAACTCCTCGAGTCACACTCCTTCTAGACGAACTCCTCCAGTCATGCTCCTTTCGAATGAATTCCTTCAGTCATGCTCCTTCCGGATGAACTCCTCTTAATCGATCTCTATCTAGTCAAACTCCTTCCAGTCTCCTAGAAGGACCTCATCATCCATGTACATTTAGCTCTTGACTCAACACAAACCAACCTACATGTGGATGACCTTCAAGAAGTCCAAACTTCTTTGGAACTACTATGATTTGAAGCCCTTCACTACTAACACCAATTCCATCCAAACCTCAACTATTAAATCTTAATAGACTGGCATGTCACGATAATGAACACCATCCTCTATAACAAACTCCATGTGGCCTCGAGCGGCCACTACCAGATGGTTATGGCTATCACCATCAATTTGTTACAGGCTTTATCTATAAAATGAAATCTCCAAATACGTGTTTCTCTAAGCTTCTTCTTCTTTCCATTACTATGCTTTCTTATTTTCTAAGTACTCTATTTCAATTGGTCGGAGAATTAACTTGAGTGCCGGAGGATCCTGCAGAGCCACCCACCTTTGATTTGGATTTTATTTTGTAGGTCCCGTCAGTAGCCTCATCTTCTTGACTCCAGCCACCTCCAGTGTTCTTATAGATTTCTGCATCAATAGAGGCAATTTGGAAAGTTTCAAAAGTTGAATTGATAAAGATGCGTGGAGAATGTCAAAGTTAAAATTTTATCAAGTTGGAGTCAAGAAAATATGTTTCGAAAGTCTCAAGAGCAAGTAAAAAAGAATTTTGATCTTTTGGAAGCAATTCTACAATTTTTGGAAGTCAAAATTGCAAGAAAATCATGTTTGGGCAAAAAGAAACCATCCTTAGGTTATTTTGTTTTGAAATGGGCAGCTTGGTATGCTTCGACATGTTATTTTTATATGGCCTCACAGAAGGATCGACCCATGGGTCAACCTCTATTACATAAAATAAAAAATAGAAGCTGAATTTTTGAGTGCAGTGCAGGTACTGACACTTGAGCACAAGGTGTCGATCCTAGACCATAAGGTGTCGATCTCAGATCAAAAAGTGTTGACCCCTATAGAAAAGATCTCGATCCCAATGTTAGGACAAGCTACAATAGCTAATTTTTTGCACTTTTCAACAAGTCTTTTTCATTCTAAATGACTAGTTCAAACCCTCCAATGGTCCAAACTCTCTTCAGCCATTATGAAGATTATTCAAAGGTGGAGAATCCAAAAAAAAAAGGAAGGAAAGTAGATTGAAAGTAGAAATCATTTAAATTATGAGGTTTATTGAATATCTAAAGAAAAAAAGAGAAAAGAGAGGACTTTGTGCATCAAATTCAAAGAGCTTCCAAGTGTGATCATCTTTAATCATTCAAGCTTCCTTTCAACCTTCAAAGGAGAGAATTCAAAGCTTCAAGAGCCATCTTTTAGCCTCTCCTTCAAGCTTCAAAAAGAATTTTTTTCTCTTTTGTTCGTATGTTGAATATTTTATTTCTTATATTTTTATTTTTTACAAGTTTTTTTGGAGGAAAGAAACTTAGGGTATAGGCTAGTCCAAGCTGGTAATTGGATAGTGTAAAGGTTGTAGTTGGTGCTCCTTATTTAAAATCAACTGGATTGATAGTGAAATTGAAAAACTATTATGTAGGATTGTAGTTGGTCAGCCTGGCAAAATCAACTAGTTTATTTATAATCTCAGGTTAAAACAAATGCACTATAATCTAAGAATTATAGTAAAATTTCCAAGAAGATTGCTTGAAGAGTAAACATAGGAGCGGATTGCTCTGAACTACTATAAATTGCTTGTATTTGTAAAGTGCTTTAATTTCTTGCTTTTCATTCTTGCATAACTTATTTGCTTTATTCACTTGAAATATCTCATTGCTTTTAATTTCATTGCTATACTTTATATATTTATCATAAAGACTCAAGTTATTTTAAATAGAAGCACATATTTGACATAGAATTTTAATTTGACCATGATTTTGAAAAAATCTAATTCATCCTCCTCTTGGGTTGCTATCTCTAGAAAACAAGTGGTATGAGAGTAGGTACTCTATTATTAATTTTTGACCTAACTGTCAAGAGCCAAAGATCTTAGCAATCCAAAATTGAATCTTTTTTTAATGATGGACATTTTATAGATAGACCCCCATTATTTGATGGCTTAAAAGATAGACCCCCATTATTTGATGGCTTAAATTTTACTTATTAGAAAGCTAGGATAAAAATGTTCATACAAATACATGACTATAATTTATGAAAGATTATTGTCAATAGCCTCTACACACATAATGCAATGATTGCTGATAAAAAAACAATCCAACTAAATGCTAAGACCATAAATATGCTTTATTGCTCTTTGGAGTTAAATGTGTTTGATAAAATTTCTTTATGTATTTCAGCGAATCAAATATGGAAGAAATTGGAAACAACCTATGAGAAAGCAAATCAAAAAGAAGAATCAAGCTTTCATGAAGAAAAGAAAACTCACCCCAACCTATATCTCATGTCCGATAAAGATAAAAAAAATAAAGAAGAAGAAGAAATAAAGAAGAGTAAGGCAAAGAAGAGAAGGAGAAAGAGGAGGAAGGTATAGCAAGTTATTGCCTCATGGCTCAAAATGATGAGGTATATCATGAACACTCCTATGAATTTACTTTTAGTGAATTATATGAAGCCTTCAATAAGAGCTTAGAAAATCCAGCTTATTGTTGGCTGAAAAAAAAATAAAATTTTGAATGAAAAAAAAATCTATTGAAAAATATGAAAAATATAACCAAAGAAAAAAAATTTCTTGAAACAAATAGAAGGTTTAACTAAGGAAAAGGAGAATATAGTTAAATCTAAAAATTCCTTAGTTAAAGAAAAAGAAAGATTTTGAAAATCTGTAAAACCTATGATAGAAATAAATCTTAAGTTAAAAGAAGAACTTAATATATTAAGATTTTCTACTAAAAAAAAGAGTAAATATGAAAAATCTCTTTTGAAAGAAAATGTTAAACTAAAGAAAGAGATTAAAAGCTTGAAGTCTATGATTGAAAAGTTTACAATTAGGTCTCAAAAGCTTTAAGCCATTTTAAATGATCAAAGAGCTATTTTTGACAAACATGGAATTAGTTATGATTCAATAAGAAAATAAAAGTTTGACAAAAATATGCTCAACAAAGCTTCAACTAAAAATTATTCAATTAAGTGCTTTAAATATAATAAAGTTGGTCATAAAATTTCTAAATGTAATACTAAAAGAAATGGCCAAACTTATATCAAATAAATTTAAATTCTAAAAGAAACTATAAGCTCTAACCTCCTTGGATCCAAGATGACTTGGGTACCAAAAATTAATAAATAATTTTGTAGGTACACTAAGGATCCAATGGAATGAAATGAGAAAATACTTATAGTTGGATGCCTTGGGAATGAACTTGGATGGGTGATAATATTAGTAAAATCTAAACTTTTTTCACATCATACCATCAATATTTATTTGATTGATTCTATTTATTTTAATAATCTATAATTATGATTTCATATTAAGTTTCCTTGCTTAAAATTCTTTTCATGTATTGGTAAGACTACTATAATTGATTTTGATGCTTGCAATGAAATAAATAATTTGATTTTAAAAGCTCCATATGCTCTCCTCCAAGCATCACATTTGGAATTAACATAAACTAAAATTATCTTGAAATTCAGTATGATATTTTAAGTCTTTCCATATCAATTTTATAATTGATGAATTTAATTTAAAACATGCTTAGTTGGATTTGAATGTTTTAATTGTTAAACCTACAAGAGAAACTAATTTTTGATATTCCCTATAAGATGCTTAAATATTAAAATTTTAAAAAAAATTTGTATGAAATAAGTACTTGAAGTTGAGACATTCAATCATAAAAGTCAAGTACTTGATGTGTTGAATTGCATTGCATCATAGGTTGATCCCTAAGGATTCAAACTTTTTCTAGTCGAAACTACACATATAGAATTTATATCTAAATTATTTTGTTAGGATGCTAGGACATTCATTGTAGAATCATAGATTTCCTAGCAATCCAATTTTTAGTTGTTTTGCATGTATACATCATCTCATATAAAATCTTTTGAAACTAATTAAATGTGCACAGTTTAGAAGAATAAGGGGAGCATCAAGATAAGTGAATCTTTTGGCACTAACTATGAAAAATATGAGAAAATAACATTATTAGAACTTAAAGGAGAAATTACTTTGAAACTTAATGAAAATAGAAATTATTGATTTATTTTTACACTTCTATTGTCTCAATTTGTTCATGAAAAATCATTTATAGTCTTTCACACCCTATATGGTTTGGTCATATCATCATTTTTTTTGACAATTAATTAGTGTTAAGCTCTATTTGAAAAATGATTTGTATAAACAAACTTGAAAAATACCTTTCATAATAGGTATCAAAGTAAATTTGAAAATTGGCTTTTCTTCAATCTTTTAGTGGTATCAAATTTTAAAGAAAATTATTATTTTATCTAAATTTTAGTTCAATTGGTATCATAATAATTATTATATAGTTTGAATTTTAAATCTTTTGATATCCAAATTTTCATAATTGCTATCAAACAGCACATCATTGTCTTGTATTCTAATACCTTATCTTTTAGCAAAAAGAAAAAAGTATCTTTATCTCAAATTTAATTTTGCACAGCTATAATTTTAATATGATATTATTTGAGATATATTATAAACATTTGATATTTTTTCTATACTCAATATGTAATATTTCTTAAGAAAGAAAAGAAATATTTGTTGAAAAATTGAACATATCTCTTTATGATTTGCTTTGAATGATATATCTAAATTTTTAATTTTAAAAGATCTATATATTTTAGATTTTTAAAGTTCAAAGAAACAAACAAAAACTTCTTTCAAATGATACAAACCAATAGTTTCTCAAAAACTTATCATAATTGGTATCATAATTTATATCAAATAGCTTATTTTTGCCTTGAATTCCATTGCATTATCTTTTGGTAAAAGAAAAGTCTTAAATTTAAATTTTTATGGTCATATTCTTACTATTATATTATTTGAGATAAATTCTTGTGATATGTTTTTGAATAATCTACTTTAGTATTTAAAGAAGAGAAGTATTTTCAAGATAATATTATTCAAAACTTTTAAAGTTTAGAGTTCTTTTAATTAAAATTAAGAAGTATGTATGCATTTATATTTTTAGGAAAAGGAAGAACTCTTGATCTGAATTTGAAAGTAAAATCCACATTATACTTTTTATAAAAAAATATTAAAAAAGATATAATCTTTTAATTAAAAATATTTTTGAATTTAAATATCTAAATTTAAAAGTTAAATAGTCTAAATTTTTAAATTTGATATCAGTTAAGTTCATATTAAATATGCTCAATTTAAAAGATAGGAAGAAAAAATGAAATTTTTACTCTTAAAAAGCTACTTGATTGAAAATATCTTGACATAAAGAGAAAAATTTATTCAAGATGAATTGATTACTAAATTAGTATTAATTAAAATTTAATATGGTATCAAATTAAAGATGCTAAACTTAAAAGAAAAAGGAGTAACAAAAATTATAAAGCTTAAGTATGCAAATTTTGAAATAAAGAGGGAGAAAAAGTTATAAAATAAATTAATCTAGCTATTAGTATGAAAAATAGGAGGAGAGATATTTTTTGATTTAATTTAATTAAAAATATTAATAAACTTTTGATCTAAAATTTTCAATCAATTATCTTATTTTAAGCATATTGATTTTAAACTTTTCATCAAATTTCTTATAGTCTTCTTAATTTATGCTTTCATATGTTTATTCAGTTTGATTTATTTGATTTAAAATGCTATTGATTTAAAATAATTTTTAATAAATAAATTATTATTTTATAATTAAAAATTACTTAAAGTGGTATTATTAATATATTGATTTCATATTTTGATTTGCATGATTATTCTTAATAGTTGATTGAAGTTAAATTAAATTAAAAATATATTTTTATTTTAATAAATAAATTTTTAAACTTAATTTTAAAATTTATTTAAAAATTTAAATTTGATATTGAAGTTTTGATGTGCATCACACAATCCTTTTAAATTATTTGTATTGAAGCAATTTTACTCAAAGCAATAAATTTTAAAAATATAACTATCCTTTGCTTTGATACTATTTATTTTACTTTGCTCGATATATTTTTGATACATACCTTTTTCAAACTTAATTGACTAAATTTTTTTTTTTAAAAAAAAGATTGAATATTAAAGTGTATATTATGCTTGATTTTATGATCAAATCTTTTGAAAAGCTCTATTCTGCTAAAAGCTTAAAAGTGCATATTTAAAAATTTGATTAAAAAGTTATATTCATTCAAAAAAGGATAGAGCCTTATATTTGACTTCAAGCTAATTTTTGAAAAGAAAGAAATATTTATTTAAAAAGAGGGGATAATTTTTTTGATTTGACTTTATAAATTGGATACATCTCTTAATATTAATTTTGATAATTTTTTTATTCTTTTTTATGAGCTTTTTGATGCTGTCATAAAGGGGGAGAGGAATATTGAGTATATGCTCGAAGGCTTAATACTTAAGAAACTCAATAAATTTGATACTTAAAATTTTAATACTTATTGAGTTGAATTAAGACAATAATTTGAAATGAGTATATGAAATATGCATAATGAACTAAATATGTGTAATGAACTAAAGACTAATTAAGAACATTCATGAAGTGTATATTCATGTGTTTGATCAGTACTTCATGATACATATTGGCGAAATATATTGAAATACATTATTTATTTTTATTATGCATATACTCAAAATTTTATCATCATCAAAAAGAGGGAGATTATTGATCCTATGATTAATTTTGATGATTACAAAATATTGAGTAAAAATATTACTAATCATGTGTTTCAAGGTTGGATATAGGATTTTCTAGATGTTCATATTGAAGAAATTCTCCATAAAAGAAATTCTCTAAACATGCCCAGCCAAAGCACTTTAAGGAATAAGTTTTCATAAGTTCGGATGGCTCATTATGAAGAAAATCAATTTGAAAACTTTGGAGGCAATTTGGAAAGTTTTTAAAGTTAAATTGATAAAGATGCTTGAAGAAGGTCAAAGTTATAATTTTATCAAGTTGAAGATCAAGAAAATATATTTCAGAAGCCTTAAGAGCAAGTAGAAAAAAATTTTGATTTTTTGAAGGCAATTCCATAATTTTTGAAAGTCAAAATTATAAGCAAATCATGTTTGGAAAAAAAGAGACGATCCCTAGGTCATCCCCTTTTGAAATGGATAGCTTGGCATGCTTCAGCACGTTATTTTTATATGGCCTCATAAAAGGGTCGATCCATAGATCGACCCCCTAGTGAAATGGTTGACCTCTATTGCATAAAAACAAGAAATAGAAGATGAATTTTTAAATGCAGTCCAAGTGCTGACACCTAAGCACAAGGTGTGGACCCCAGACCATAAGGTGTCGACCTTAGATCAAAAAGTGTCGACCTCTATAGAAAAGATGTCAATCCAATGTCGGGATAGGCTACAATGACTAATTTTTTGCACTTTTTTCAATGGGTCTTTTTCATTTCAAATGATTAGTTCAAGCCCTCCAACAGTCCAAACTCTCTCTCCAGCCATTATGAAGATTATTTAAAGATGGAGAATCAAAAGAAAAAAGGAGGACCATAGATTAAAAGTAGAAATCATTTAAATTATGAGGTTTATTGAATATCTAAAGAAAAAAGAGAAAAGAGAGAACTTTGTACATTAAATTCAGAGAGCTTTCAAGTGTGATCATCCTCAATCATTCAAACTTCCTCTTAGCTTTTAAAGAAGAGAATTCAGAGCTTCAAGAGCCATCTTTTAGTCTCTCCTTCAAGCTTCAAAAAGAATTTCTCTTTCTCTTTTATTCTTATGCTGAATTTTTTATTTATTGTATTTTTATTTCTTTTCAATTTTTTTTGTAGAAAAGAAACTTGAGATGTAGGCTAGTCTAAGCTAGTAATTAGATGGTATAAAGATTGTGGTTGGTGCTCCATGTTTAAAACTAACTAGGTTGATAGTGAACCCAAAAAAACTATCGGTATAATGTTGTGGTTGGTGAGCCCAGCAAAACTAACTGGGTTTATTTGTCATCCTAGGTTAAAACAGATACACTGTAATCTAATGATTATAGTGGAATTTTCAAGAGGATTGCTTGGGGAGTGGATGTAGGAGCAGGTTGCTCCAAACCACTATAAATTACTTGTGTTTGTGGAGTGCTTTGATTTCATGCTTTTCATTCTTGCATTACTTATTTGCTTTATTCACTTGAAATATCTCATTGCTTTTAATTTTGCTACTACACTTTATATATTTATCATAAAGACTCAAATTATTTTAAATAGAAGCACATATTTGACTTAGAGTTTTAATTTGATCAAGATTTTAAAAGAATCCAATTTACCCTCCCCCTCTTAGGTTGCTATCTCTGGGCAATAGATGTGATTTTTATACATGAAGATCTGGTCAAAACCAAATAAAAAATATTCTTAGAAATCAAGCTAGAATCTATCATGCTTTCAAGAAAAAAAATTTGGTCAAAACCCAGATCTGAAATTTTGAAAATATAAACGGAACCAGATTTTTGTTTGTACTCAGATCTGGAAAAAAAGTTTGATCCAAAAGCAGATCTAGAACCATGCTCTAATACCATTGATGGATCCTTGCAACCACCCCACAATGATCATGGACACCATTTTCTGGTGTTGGTCAAAATCCTAAGAAGGTGATCAACATCAATTTTTAGAAATTAAGGGAAGATTACCTTAAGTGCAGCAGAAAGTTCTGACAAAGGAATAACACTTACTTCATAAGGGCTTCAAGCGCAGCTCCTCTACTTCGAATGCATGCCAAACTCCACAAAAAAGGTGGGATGATGGGCTTGGGGCTTCTCAGATAAGCAAAGAAAGCAAGGGAGGGCATGGAGATTAGATCTCATAAGAAGAAATTTTTTAAAAGATTTCTGATGCTTCTTCATGCCCTCCCTTTTTATTTTTTTTGTACAAAACTAATCCAACATCCCATCAGATAAGAACTTAATTTAAAATGATCCAATTTATATTTGAATTTGAGTAGAATTAGTTCTTTTCTATAAATGACACTGAGGAAGAAGGGGGAGGCATAAATTTGTGCCTCCTCATCCTTTCACATGCACAAAGGGAGGGAGGCAAGATTTTCAGCACCCCAGATCCCTCATGGGTGGCCAATAAGGAGAGAGAATGTAACACCCCACCCCTAGTAAAACATAGGTGATAGTGCCACACCCCATCCTTATCTAAAGGTTAAGGAAATTTCTAAATCATAACTATGCTGAACTATAATATCATTCAATAATCTATTTTTAGTTAAGGTGAACAATCCGTTAATCAACAAGATAGGCATTTCAAATAAATTCTCTTAACTCGCTAAAAATCATTATTACAACATAGCTCACCAAATTATATAAACAAACTCAACCGTTCAACTACAAACCATATTTTATCCATATATTCTATTCATCAAACCATCCTTTTAATACACATCTTTACTAAACAAATTAAAACATATACATATAGCAGTTTTTAGCTTAACTATCCCAAATATGCAATACTTTTCAAAATATATCTCTTTTACAAGCTCATATTATCAAAAATACTTCCTCCACTAGAAGTAATGATACACAGGCTGAAACATATCTCCAAGCTCAGCTACTCTCAAAACTGTAAGTAGAAAGAGTGAGGGGTGAGACTTGGAGAAGTCTCAGTGAGTGCGTATCCAAAAATCAACATGAAAAATAGAATAGCTATAATTCTTATGATATCATACATAACTTGCTGCAAATAAAGTTTCAAATATAAATGTACCAACATGAATAAATCACGCAATAGCTTTCTTTCAAAATAAACACATACCTTTCCTTACCACTGATAGTATCACAATAACTTATTACCATAGGTTTTCTTACAAGCAACTGCACCATAATCATAATCACATTCACCTATGGGCAGTCTAATGACACACTCTCATAGGAAAAATCATACCATAGTCATATCCACATATGAGCAATTTCATGACACACTCTCGTAGAAAAAATCACATCATAATCACATTCATATATGAACAGTTCGATGACACACTCTCATAGAAAAAATCACATTATAATCACATCCACATATGAGCAGTCCCATGACACACTCATACGGGTAACCAATACCACATGCACAATCACATATGAGTAGTCGCACACTGACACTCTCATATGGATAACCAGTGCCATGTTCACAATCACAACCATATCCTCATATGAGCAGTCCCACCAAAACACTCTCAGATGGATGATCATACCACCATCATAACATACTGTCAACTAAGTAGTCCCTCAATACACTCTCAGATGAGCAGTTCTATCAGGTATCACACATATCAATAAGCCTCCATGGCACATAAACAAAAATCATCTATATACAAGATGAAACCACATAAGATATCACTATGAAACATGTTTAAAATCACTAAGTCATGCTTTTAAAATCATAAGTACATATGCTTGCTGATGAAATGCATAAAAGCTATCCATAATCCATTCTTTGTTTCAATGGTCTTCAAACCACATGTACATGAAAATAACATAAGCTGCAAAGTATTGAGAGTGTATTCTATTTTTCAAATAATATTTTTACTTAGCAAAGTGTAGTAAAAATACCATAAATAAATGAAATTCACTCACCTCCAATAGCTATTGGTTACTCGATTTATTTCATAGCACCTTTCCAACTCTTTTCCTTTCCTATATCATTAGTAAACACTATTTAAACCCATGTCATGTGGTTCAAAATCAGAACTATACATACTTTGCTTCCAAACTGCTTATTTTAGTCTTTCAACTATTCCCTTCTACTTACTTTTGCTTGCTTTAGCTTAGATAAACCTCAACCTAACTCATATATTTCTAGACATTTTACTTTATTTATATTCTTATAAATGATTTTAGGTTCACCTAACATCGTCTCAGTGTTAGATATATGTGCCCTAGAAGCCAGATTAGCTGACACTTGTAATACACTTCTAAGGACAAAATTATAATTTTAACTATAAATAATAAAATAGATTATTTTCTATCATGGTGTGTATTTGAAAGTGTCTGTGATACATTTCTTGAGTTAATGGTAATGATAGTTCATATTTTCAAGAGTTAAAAATTTAAAATATGAATTTTTATTATTAACTCATAAAATGCTTCCGACCATAGGATCATCATAAGGATGGTGATTGATCTGGAAGGTTGGTGTACGATCACTTCATTTGGATAAATGAGTCTTAAATCTATGGTGTAGAGACACCGAAGCAAGAGTATAGGTATTCGTTAGAGAACGAGGGCACTGAGCATCACCACCTCGAGCAGTCATAAGAAAGTCTACCTTTTCGTCGATGATTGACTTGAAGCTGCTGTGGTGTGTCTAGTTCCTTGATCTGAGGTGCATCGATAGTTCACCTTGAGGGTATTATAGTTTAACTATACCATAACTCAATCTTCTTATCATCAAAAATCCTGAGGTGTATGTTGGCTATAGCATGTTCATTGCAGGAATTGGATTACATTAATAGGAGATCTATCTAACTCAGTAGATGAAGAGCAGTCCTATGATGATCATGAGAATCAAGTCCATATGTCCATGGCCATGGCAGAGTAAAATAATAGAAAGAGTTTCTATTAGGATTTTCACATTGGACTTGAATCAAATGATTAATTCATATGATGGAAATTAGGATTTGACGAGATCACCTTAACCCTAATTTGGTCAGGACTTAAGATAGAGGAACTTAATCACATAGGTAACTGCACCGAAAGGTTCACTTTTAGTTCTGATGGGTTGCCACCATGTGCTGCTAGGTGTCACTAGAGAATTTTGGGAGTAATTAGAATAATTTGGATGATCAATCATACTAGTTGTCTGAATCAGAAAAGTTCTGATCCATCAAAAGATATTTCGATGATGTCGATGATAGAGATCATGACATATCCCATTACCATATGAAACTAAACCTAACTGGTTCATACAAATAAGAGTTTAGATTTGGATATCAACAATTGGATTAACCCAGTTCAATTGATTTGAATAAGATTCAATTAGGTTCAAGAAAATCGTGTTAGCACATGATTGAGCCTAATGTTCTCCTTTAACAATCATTAAAGCTTGTCTTGACTGAGCCAAATATGTTTGGGCTCACTTAGAAACCTTTACTTGGTTTAACTGGAGCTTGTTCAGATTAGAAAAGGGTTGTCTTAATTTGTGAGATAAATTTGAGACAACACCTGCCATTTTTGGTCACCTGCTAAATCTTATTTTCGGACATTAGTCAAATGTTAATCCTAGATACTTAGACATCTGCCCATGTGTCATGCACCCATAGGAGAGTACCTGAGGACTTGTCCTCCTACTAAAAAGTAGATAGAAAGGGGGTGTATGCCTAGGGAGGCATCGCCCCATGAGGATAAAAGATGGAGTCCCATATAGATGGGACTCCAGGTTGCTTCAGGGGATTAAACTATGTGGCACCAAGAAGTCTTGTTTGACCCAGTCTTGGTGCCACCTTAGGAGGATTTTGAGGGTCTCTCATCTGATTGAATCAAATGATGTCATCCCACCAATTAGATTTTGATCTGATTGCCCAAAAGACCCTAATTGGTCAGGATGATGTGGCATTGCATGGCGCAGTAGGGTCTATATAAACCCTATCTGCGTCTAGAATTTAATACTTTTGCCTTTAGCCCACGCCACATAGTCCCTCTCCCTCCTCCATGCCACCCTCTAGTCCTCTCTCTCCTCTCCATGCCCAAGGGCTTTTGGGCATGAACAACGTGCAATCCAAGCAAGTGAAAGGCGCCAG
Source organism: Cocos nucifera (assembly GCA_006176705.1). Classification (NCBI taxonomy): domain Eukaryota; kingdom Viridiplantae; phylum Streptophyta; class Magnoliopsida; order Arecales; family Arecaceae; genus Cocos; species Cocos nucifera. The sequence goes on along the minus strand of QRFJ01001477.1, from coordinate 112,241 downwards.
GAAAGGAAGAAGGCAGCACTACTGCAAGAGACAACGGCTGTTCTTCAAAAGCAGTTTTGAAGATCTTCAAGATCAGATCTAGATTTAATTTTTGGAGAATTGATTGAGAAGGAAAAGATCTTCATATTCTGCCCGAATGGATACTGGTAGAGGCTAGGCACTTTCATGGCTACATTCAGAACCTCAGGCAAACATCGGGATCATCGCAGGATAATTGGATTACCCAAAACAAAGATATAATTATATTAGATTTAATTTTTATTTTTACTTTTATTATCAGATTAATAAGATTAGATCTGAGGAGTCTCATATCTAATTATGATCTTAGAGAAAAATTTTTGAAATATCCTTCCTGATCCAATCAGATCTGAACGAACCTAACCCAAAAAATAGATTTTTCCCTTCACTGGTATCAAAGCCAGGTTCCATAATTTATTAGATTTGATTTTAGTTTATTTTTAATCTAATAATTAGATGATTTTAGATTTCACATTATATGTGATTATATCTAAAATCAAAAAATTAAAAATTAAATAATCTAGATCTAAGATGTATGAGATGCATGACTATATTAGGAATAGAATTATTCTATGTGTAGTCTAGCATAATCATAATTTTAATTTAATTAATTATAATTTTTATATCTATTTATTTACTATTTTTTAATATTATAAATATTATAATTAGATCTAAAAAATAGAAAATAAATTTATTTAATTTATTCATATGAGATATGATAAATGTATGTTTAGACTAGTTGTAGAATAGTTCTACAAAATTATCTAGAATAAATTTTAATTTGATATAATCAAATTTAAATCTTATTTTTGAGATATTTATGAGATAATTTAAATCTAAAAACATGCATGATAAATGCATGAGATGTATGCAAAATATATTTTTTAGTTAGATCAATTTTTATATATGTGATATATGATGTAGATCTAACTAGTTTTATAGATTTATCATGTTTCTGATTAAGATGTTCTCCTTGGCCATCCAATCATAAGAATGAAGTAGGATTTAAAGGCCCTCTCCTTCCATTCGTTGGGGTGTTCTTATGGTGTGTAGCGGTGCTGCACGTTCATTTTTAATCAAAAATCAAAAATTTATTTTCTGCAAAACTCTAGATCCAGAAATTCTAGGATTTTATATACATATTTTATTTATGAACCCTAAACTTAATTGATAATTAAGATTATAAAATATATTAGGTCTAAAATTAAGAATTTTTAGATCTAAGATATATTCATAAAATTGGGTTCGGACTTGGGTAGCTCAATTAGGTTTAGTGGTTGATCAAATCGAATCAAGAGTTGGTTAGGTGGGATCATGAGTACTTAAATTGATCAGCTTAATAGGATTAAGTCTAGGTCAAGATTGAGTCACATGAGTGATCGATTAAGTTAAGACCTAATTAGGCTCAATGGTTAGAGTCTAGATTATAGGATAATCCGATTGGTTCTGGCTCAACAATTTGGTGTCTAAGGTATGTTTGGGAGATACGATCAACTAATTTTTAACTGGGAGCTACTCGATTCGAATGTGTTCTTATCGAGTTAATGGCATATCCCATCCATCGATCTTACTTACCTGGCCATATTTATCGATCCAATCCTGATCTAAGGTGGCTAACAATCCGAGCTAATCCATGCCACTAGGATAGTTATAATGGTTATGGCAATGTCAAGTCAAGTTTAAAGAGACCTAAATCAAATGTTCCAAAGAAAAGATTAAGTCTAAGATCTTCCACCATTGTAGATGTGCGGGCCCTTCTCGGGGTTGATTATTCTCGGCTGGTCATAGTGGTTCAGTTGCACTGAAAAGATGCAACCATGCCTATTAGGCATTGGATGCAATGGGCTGAAGGATGGATTGGGCTCAATATTCTGAATACGATGAGAGATCCAATTAGGAATTCAATCTATGTAAATGGTGGGTCTGACTTAACTAAGGAGTGGATTAATATTTCGGGCACGGTGAGATTCATGAATTAGAGACCAAGTCTGGGTGCACCATGATTAGAGAATCATTGGGTAAGAGTTGTTCACACATTGGCTAACCCATCACCAATAACTGTTAGGTAAGTTAATGAGTCAGTTGGTGGGAGTGCACCATCCGTTAGAAATCAGTAATCATAGAGATTTTTACATCTCTACAGAGAGAGTGTAGGGATCTGAGAAAATAGTGAAAGCTAATTTGTTTAAAAATCAAACTCCTAAATAAATTGATCAAGTTTTAATTATAAAATCTAATTAAAAACTTTGACTCTTTATAAAAAAAAAGAAAATGTCTGCATCCAACCCACTAACCCGTATCCTAGACACCCATAGACTGACCGAATCCAATTATAAGGACTGACTGTGAAACTTCAAAATTATTTTGGGTTTTGAGAAGTTGACTCATGTATTACACCAGGATCCCCCCACCTTACCAGCTCGTCCGTTCGTTGAACAGAGAAAGTCTTTTGACAAATGGATGGATGAAGATAATAAGGCCAGATACTACATGTTGAGCTCGATGTCTGATGAGCTTCAACACCAATATGAAGATATCAAGACTGTTCGTCAAATGTTGGCTTACCTGTAAGAATTGTTTGGTGAACAGAGTCGTGCAGCCAAATATCAGATCACTAAACGACTGTTTAAGGCTAAAATGCATGATGGACAGTCAGTCGAAGATCATTATCTGATGATGATCAAGAACTTGGAAGAGCTTGAGAAGCTCCGAGTAAAGTTATATTAGGATCTACAGAATAATATAATTCTATAATCTTTGACTAATGCATATGGACAGTTCATCATGAACTACCACATGCATAAACTTCAGAATACTCTGACCGAGCTTATGAATATGCTGGTTACTACTGAGCTTTCTATGAAAGGTTCTAAAGGCTCAATACTTGCTATGGAACGGACTTCTTCCAAGAGAAAGTCTTTTGAAAAGAAGAAGAAGTCTGTGAAAAGGCAGAAGGTGGAAGGTGGAAAGAAAAGAAAGATAGAGCTATAGAAGAAGGTTGCTGACAAAGAAAAGTATTTTCATTATAATACTGAAGTCCACTGGAAGCAGAACTGCCCTACATATCTAGCCATCCTAAAGAATAAGAAGAATATAGGTCCTTCTGGAGGTATGCTCGTTATTGAATCTAACCTTACAATTTCTTCTACATCCAGTTGGGTTCTTGACTCTGGTTCTAGTACTCATTTGTGCACTTCCATGCAGGATCTTGAGGATTGTAGGAGGCTGAGGGATGGTGAGATGATCCTATGCATCGAAAATGGAGCAAGGGTTGCTGCTATGGCCGTGGGAACCTACCCTCTTCGACTACCATTTGGCTTAGATTTAGTACTTAAGGATTGTTATTATGTGCCTGCTGCAAGCAGAAATTTGATTTTTGTTTCATGTTTAGCACAAAAAGGCTATGTAATTAGTTTTCTTAAGAACCATTGTAAGATTCTTTATGAAAGAAATAAAATTGCAAGTGGTTTTCTTATTAACAATCTCTACCAGTTACATATTGATATATCTATCTTTAATATCAAGCAAAATATGAATGCCATAAGATCAAAATGACCTAGGGATAGTCCAAATGATAGGTATCTATGGCACCAAGGCTAGGTCATATAGCAAAAGATAGGGTTAACAAATTAGAGAAAATTGAGCTATTGAGTTCGTTGACTTTCGAGTCATGTCCAATTTATGAATCATGTCTTCATGGCAAAATGACTAAGCTCCCTTTTGTAGGACGTGGGCAAAGGGCCACAAAACTACTTGCCCTAGTACATACTGATGTGTGCGGCCCATTTGATGTGCTGGCTAGAGGCAACTTTGACTACTTCATAATCTTTATCGATGATTTATCTCGATATGGGTATGTGTATCTTATGAGACGTAAGTCTAAAGCCTTTGAAAAGTTTAAGGAATTCAGACATGAAGTTGAAAAGCAAACTGAAAAACCCATTAAGATTCTTCGATCAGATCAAGGAGGTGAATACCTTAGTCAAAAATTTCTAGACTATCTCAAGGAAAATGGCATAGTCTCTCAATGGATTCCACCTGGAACATCTCAACTCAATGGAATTTCAGAATGGAGGAACCAAATCCTATTAGATATGGTCTGATCTATGATGAGCTTCATGGACCTTCCTAATTTTCTTTGGGAACATAGTCTGTTAACTACTATATATTTACTGAATAGAGTTTTCTCTAAAATTGTTCCTACCACACCGCATGAGATATGGCATGGTAAGAAATCAAGTATGAGTCATCTCAAAATTTGGGGTTGTTCGGCTCATGTCAAAAGACAAGAAGCAGACAAGTTAGACTATAGGTTCTTTAGAGCTCGATCATAGGATATCCTGAATAGTCATTAGGATATTATTTCTATATTTCAAAAGACCATAATATGATTGTGAGTCGACATGCCATCTTTCTTGAAAATAGTTTATTCAAAATGGTGGCCTTGGAAAGCAGATCAAGCTTGAGGAGAAAATCTCACAAGAGCAACGAGCTAAGGATCCTATGGAACCAAATTAGGTTGAGCCAATACAATCACTACCTCCTCTACCTCGTAGATTGAAAAGGATTTTCCATCCTCCTAAGAGGTACTTAGATACTATTTCAGAGGAAGTAGAGAAAATATTCCTCATAGGTAATAGGGTTCATGGTGATGATCTCAAAACCTATGACGAGGCGATATCAGATATCGACTCCAAGAAATGGTTAGAGATAATGAAGTTAGAAATTGACTCAATGCACTCAAACCAAGTCTGGACCTTGGTAGATCCACCAGAAGGTATAGTATTTTTTGGATGTAAATGGATCTACAAGAGAATGATTGGTGCAGATGGGAATGTGGAGATATTCAAAGCTAGGTTAGTGGCAAAAGGATATAGATAGCGCGAAGGAATTGACTATTAGGATATCTTTTCATCAGTAGCCATGCTAAAATCCATCCATACATTGCTTGCTATTGCAGCCTATTTCGATTATGAAATATGGCAAATGGAAATAAAAACAGCGTTCTTATATGGATACCTTAAGGAAGATATCTATATGGAACAACCACTAGGTTTCACATCCAGTGATGTTGATCATAAAGTATGCAAGCTGCAAAGGTCCATATATGGACTTAAGCAAGCATCTCGGAGCTAGAATACTCATTTTAATGATGTGATCAAATTATTTGGTTTCATTAAGAACAAGGAAGAATCATGTGTTTTCAAAAAGATCAGTGGGTGCGCTATTATCTTCCTCGTACTATACGTGGATGATTTTCTTCTTATTGGAAATGATATTTTCATGTTGACCATAGTTAAAATATGGTTATCCAAAGAATTCTCCATGAAAGACCTAGGAGAAGCATTTTTTATTCTAGGAATTAAGGTCCATAGAGATAGACCGAATAGGATGCTAGGTCTTTCACAAAATATGTACATAGAGAAAGTGCTAAAGAGATTTAGCATGGAAAACTCTCAAAGGGGATTGGTATCCTTCAGACATGGCATTCATCTCTCCAAGAAAATGTGCCCGAACACACCTGAGGAGATTGAATGCATGAGCAAGATACCTTATGCTTCAACAATAAGGAGCCTCATGTATGCCATGTTATATACACGACCTGATATAGCCCATGCTGTAAGTGTCACGAGCAGATATCAGTTGAATCCAGATGAAGAATACTAAACTTCTATGAAATGTATCCTTAAGTACTTGAGAAGAACTAAGGATATGATGTTGGTTTTTGGTAATAGAGAACTCCAAGTCCAGGGGTACATAGACTCGGATTTTATGTCCGATATAGATGATCGAAAATTGACATTTGAGAGTCTATTTGTGTGTAATGGTGGTGCTGTCAGTTGGAAGAGTTCGAAGCAGATAGTGATAGCAGATTCCACCATGAAAGCAGAGTACATCGCTGCATCAGAAGCTACGAAGGAGGCATTTTGGTACAAGAAGTTCGCTGCAGAGATCAAAGTGATGCCATCGGATGCCATTCTTCTGTATTGCGACAATAATGGCACCATAGCCCTTGCTAAGGAGTCGAGGTCTCACTATAAATCCAAGCACATCGAGTGGTGATACCACCTCATTCGTGATTATCTTGAGAAAGGTTACGTTGAAGTTAAGAGTGTCGACTCCGCAGACAATGCAGCAGACCAACTTACATAGCCATTGGGCCAGCAGAAGATCGAAGCCCACCTTGAGAAGATGAGACTTAGATTTGTAGCCAATTAGCTTTAGGTCAAGTGGGAGTTTGTTAGATATATGTGTCCTGGAAGATAAATTGGTTGACACTTGTAATACACTTCTAAGGGCAAAATTATATTTTTAACTATAAATAATAAAATGAATTATTTTTATCATAGTGTGTACTTGAAAGTGTCTGTGATACATCTCTTGAGTTAATGGTAATGATAGTTCATATTTTCAAGAGTTAAAAATTTAATACATAAATTTTCATTATTAACTCATAAAATGCTCCCGACCGTAGGATCATCATGAGGATGGTGATTGATCCGAAAGGTTGGTGTACGATCACTTCTTTTGGATAGATGAGTCTTGAATCTATGGTGTAGAAACTCCAGAGCGAGAGTACAGGTACTCGTTAGAGAATGAGGGTACTGAGCATGACCACCTCGAGCAGTCATAAGAAAGTCTACCTTCTCATCGATGACTGGCTTGAAGCTATAGTGGTGTGTCTAGTTCCTTAATCTGAGGTGCATCGGTAGTTCACCTTGAGGGTGTTATAGTTTGACTACACCATAACTCGATCTCCTAGCCATTCAAAATCCTGAGGTGTATGTTGGCTATAGCATGTTCATTGTAGGAATTGGATTGCACTAATAGGGGATCTATTTACCTCGGTAGATGAGGAGCAGTCCTATGATGATCATGAGAATCAAATCCATAAGCCCATGGCCATGGTAGAGTGAAATAATAGAAATAGTTTTTATTAGGGTTTTCAAATTGGACTTGAATCAAATGATTAATTCAAATGATGGAAACTAAGGTTTGATGAGATCATCTTAACCCTAATCCGGTCAAGGCTCAAGATAGAAAAACTTAATCACACAGGTAACTGCACCGAGAGGTTTGCCTTTAGTTTTGATGGATTACCATCATATCCTGCTAGGTGTCACTGATGGATTTTGGGAGCAATTACAATGATTTGGATAATTGATCATACTAGTTGTCTGAATCAGAAAAGATATGATCCATCGAAAGGTATTTCGATGATGTCGATAATAGAGATCGTGATATATCCCATTACCATATAGAACTGAACCTAACTGGATCATACAAACAAGAGTTTGGATCTGAATATCATCAATTGGATTAATCCAGTTCAATTGATTTGAATAAGATTCAATTAGGTTCAAGAAAATCGTGCTAGCACACGATTGAGCCTAATGTTCTCCTTTAACAATCATTAAAGCTTGTCTTGATTGAGCCAAATGTATTTGAGCTCACTCAGGAATCTTTACTTGGTCTGACTGGAGTTTGTCTAGATCAGAAAAGGGTTGTCTTAATTAATGAGATAAATTTGAGACAACACCTACCATTTTTGGTCTCTTGCTAAATCTTGTTTTCGGACATTGGTCAAATGTTGACCCTGGACACTTAGACATCAGCCCATGTGTCATGCACCCATAGGAGAGTACCTAGGGACTTGTCCCCTACTAAAAAGAAGATAGGAAGGGGGTACACACCTAGGGAGGCGTGCGTCCCATGAGGATAAAAGATGGAGTCCCATACAGATTGGACTCCAGGTTGCTTCAGGGGATTAAACTATGTGGTGCCAAGAAGTCTTGTTTAACCCAGTCTTGGCACCACCTTAGGAGGGTTTTGAGGAGATCTCATCTGATTGGATCAGATGATGCCATCCCACCAATCAGATTTAGATTTAATTGCATAAAAGGTCATGATTGGCCAGGATGATGTGGCACTGTATGGCATAGCAAAGTCTATATAAATCCTATCTATGCCTAGAATTTAATGCTTTTGCCTTTAGCCCACGCCACATAGCCCCTCTCCCTCCTTCTCCATGCCACCCTCTAGTCGTCTCTCTCCTCTCCATGCCCAAGGGCTTTTGGGCACGAACAAGATGCGATCCAAGCAAGTGAAAGGTGCCAAAAAAGAAAGAAGGCAGCACTGCTGCAAGAGACAATGGTTGTTCTTTAAAAGTAGTTTTGAAGACCTTCAAGATCAGATATAGATCTAATTTTTTGGAGGATTGATTGAGATGGAGAGGATCTTCAAATACTGCTCGAGTGGATACCAGTAGAGGCTAGGCACTTGCGTGGCTTCATCCAGAATCTCAAGCAAACATCGAAATCATCACAGGGTAATTGGATTATCCAAAACAAAGATATAATTAATTAGATTTAATTTTTATTTTTATTTTGATTATTAGATCAATAAGATCATATCTGAGTCTCAAATCTGATTAGGATCTTAGAGAAATTTTTTTTGAAATATTCCTCCTAATCCAATCAGATCTGAACGAACCTGATCCGAAAAATAGTTTTTTGCCTTCACTTAGTTCATAGCTAAATTACTTCAATAGTTTTAGCACCATAAACAATGTAATTCAACTTCAAATCCATGTTTAAATTACATAATTATCTTTATACAACATCTTATCTGCTGATAATACTTGAAAGATTAATTTTAAATCTAGTTTAGAGATTTAGAAACCTTACCTCAATGATTAAAATCACTACTGCAGCTAACACAAATTTTTCTTTTTTTCCAGATAAGCTACTTGTCTCCTTCAATCTAATTCTTGACCAAACATCTATACCTAACAAATTCCTCTTTGATTGCTCACTGAAAATAGGCCTTCTTTAGCTCTCTTCTCTTCTCTTTTCTTTCTGAATAGCTACAGAACTCAGAACATACTAAGGAGCAACCGATGTTTTGTTATTTGGAAAAAAAATATAAACTAAATTGAACCTTGCTAGATGTCAACCCACGAATCTTCCATCCAATTCTCTACTTGCTAGGTGTTGTTCAGATGGTTTTCTAGTTATTTATTTATTTTCTCAAGCTACTAAGTCATCCAATGAAAAATGAATTTAAAATTCCAACTCAAACCATCTTGGTTAAAATCTGCTACCAGAAATTTTTGTGATTAAGGTCGACACCTTAGAGAAAAGGGTCGACATCCCAACATAGGTCAGCCTCTAGATCATCCTTTTCCTCCAACAGGTCATCTCTCAAGTCGTCCCATAGGTCGACCCCTCATACAAAAGTGTCGACACTTTGTAGGCAAGTGTCAACCCCTTCTAGTGTCGCCACAATACTTCCTGAAACCTCTCTTTCTATTTTCCTGAGATAGTGTCGACACCTCTTGGGGAAGTGTCGACCCCTTCCCCTTGGTTTCATAGAAATTTTATTTTCATTTCAAAGCTTTCTCAATACTCTACTTATTTATATTTCTTTTTTTTAAGTTAATATTATTTTACTCTCCATTAACTTTAAAACATATAGGTAAATAAGGAATACCCTCCCATTTGGAATCAATAAAAATATTAGAAAAATTAAAATCCTCAAGAATAGGATCTTAAAACTTGGGTTCTAGCTTAAATTTTCCAAAATCCAAAACTTTTAAAACTTTCCTCCTTTAGAATGAATAAGTTAAAGGATCTCAACATTCATTAAAATTCATCTTGAGACTCATCAACATCTAAGGATCAATTACCATCAATTTTTATCTTAAGAAAATCCATATTTTATATAGTTCCCCAGATAGGTGCTACTTTCAAACTTAGAAAATTTTCAGGACAAAAAAGATAGATAGCCACAATCGATGCTCAAATAGCACAAACATACCATAAATAAACCACTACACCACACATACACAAATACAAATCTTTTAATTCTATTATTTTGCTGGTCTGGAATGTTACATTCCACCCTGCATAAAATAAATTTCATCCTCAAAATTTGCATGCAACAAAATTTAAATATTAAAGATTATAAAACTCTTATTCTATCCTTAAACCCTTGTCAAAAAAAATCAATCATTCAATTATAAATATCATACCTAATTCTACATTATATCCTGCTGATCTTTATTAGTATCTTGTCCACTAATACCAGTCTTTACTCTACTCATAGATGAGAGATTTTTAACTAGAGCTTTATTAGGATAATTTGTTCTCCACTGATCCATCTGTCCACACTGGTAACACCCTCTAACTCTTTTTGATACTTTGCTTCCCACAAACTGTAACATCAATCTCGATTCAGTCCCTTTCTGCTTTGGACTAATAGAAATAAAAGAATCCATACCCAATTCTCCTAATGTTCCAAAAGGATAACTGGATAGCATAACAATATTTGATTTCTTTGATAGCTGACTTTTTCTTATACCCAAGGAAAAATTCTGCACACTTCTTTTATTTTCTTTCTGCCTAAGATCATAAAATTCTTTTTCTACTTCTTTCGCTCTACTAGCTCCCGCAATTAGTTCAGCAAAACTATTATAGTTTTGTATCTTTGTTTTTGCTTTAATTTCTAAATGCAATCCATCTTGAAATAACCTACATTTTTCTTTCTCATCCACAACAAATGTTGAAGCAAAATGTGACAACTCAACAAATTTGGCTTCCCACTGACATTCTCCCCTGAGTCAAATTAAGAAACTCTTTTCTTTTTTGATCCCAATACACTACTAAATAATACTATTAATAAAATTCTTTTCTAAAATTATCCCAAGAAATAACATACCCTTGTGGTTGTCTACCAACATAGGATTCCCACCAATGTCTAGCCCAACATTCTAAAAGAAAAGTAGCAATGCTCACCTTCTGATCATCAGTACTTTTCATCAATACAAATATCCTTTCCATTTTTTGGATCCAATTTTCTACCTCAATTAGGTCCGTAGTATCCAAAAATTCTACTGCTCCTAACTTTCTAGCTCTCTCAAAATTTCTTTCTATATCTACACCCCGAGACTAAAAACCAAGAGTGGAATTCATTGCAACAGTAATAGCTTGAGCAACTATGCCTATCAATTCCCAAAATCTAGGAATAGGTGCCTGTTCTTGAGATGCAGGTTCTGTCGGTACTGCCTAACCATAATCATACCTTTGTGCAACTCCTGCTTCATCTCTTGGGGTAAAAGATGATACAATAGATGGTACTCTAGGAGGTTGACCACTCCTATCAACTCTACTTAGTCTACTCCAACTCTGCCTCTACCCCTACCTGTGGGAAACTGCTCTATACCAATCTTGATCACAACTGCTCCATCTTCCTATAAGATGAAATTGATGTAATCAGAATTATCAACCACTCTATTGATTAATAAATCTCAAAGAAGATATCTTTGATTAAAACATAAATTTTCAATTAAATGCTACTTATAAGATCCTTCAAAATATATCTAGTCAACCCATTAATTAATTGGGTCATCTACAAGATTGCTTAACTCACTTTATACTCTTTTCTAAGCAATCTAAATAGCTGATTACGATATACATAAGTCCATCCTTACAAATCATAATTCTTATCTCAAATTCATTAACAATAAACTATTTCTTATGCCACTAGAATAAAAGCCTTTGCTCATCTCTATAAATCATTAACCCTTACCCTTGCTCTAATACCAAACATGTAACACCCCACCCCTAGTTAAACATGGGTGATGGTGCCACACCCCACCCTTATCTAAAGGTTAAGAAGATTTCTAAATCATAACTATGCTGAACTATAATATCATTCAATAATCTATTTTCAGTTAAGCTGAACAATCCATTAATCAACAACACAAACATTTCAAATAAATTCTCTTAACTTGCTAAAAATCATTATCACAACATAGCTCACCAAATTATATAAACAAACTCAATCGTTCAACTACAAACCATATTTTATCCATATATTCTATTCATCAAACCATCCTTTTAATACACATCTTTACTAAATAAATTAAAACATATACATATAGCAGTTTTTAGCTCAACTATCCTAGATATGCAATACTTTTCAAAATATATCTCTTTTACAAGCTCATATTATCAAAAATACTTCCTCCACTAGAAGTAATGATACACAGACTAAAATATATCTCCAAGCTCAGCTACTCCCAAAACTGTAAGTAGAAAGAATGAGGGGTGAGACTTGGAGAAATCTCAGTGAGTGCGTATCCAAATATCAATGTAAAAAATAGAATAGCTATAATTCTTATGATATCATCATAACTTGCTGCTAATAAACTTTCAAATATAAATGTACCAACATGAATAAATCACACAATAGCTTTCTTTCAAAATAAATACATACCTTTGCTTACCACTAATAGTATCACAATAACTTATCACCATAGGATTTCTTACAAGCAACTACACCACAATCATAATCTTATTCACCTATGAGCAGTCTCATGACACACTCTCATAAAAGAAATCATACTATAATTATATCCATATATGAGCTGTTCCATGATACACTCTCATAGAAGAAATCATATCATAATTACATCTACATATGAATAGTCCCATGATACACTCTCATAGAAAAAATCATATCTTAATCACATCCACATATGAGCAGTCCCATGATATACTCTCATACGGGTAACCAATACCATATTTACTATCACATATGAGTAGTCGCACATTGACATACTTTCATATGGATAACCAGTGCCATGTTCACAATCACAACCACATCCTCATATGAGCAGCCCCACCGACACACTCTCAGATGGATAATCATACCACCATCATAACACATTTTCAACTTAGCAGTCCCTCGTCACACTCTCAGATAAGCAGTTCCATCAGGTATCACACATCAATAAGCCTCCATGGCACATAAACAAAAATCACCCATATACAAGATGAAACCACATAAGATATTACTATGAAATATGTTTAAAATCACTAAGTCGTGCTTTTAAAACCATGAGTACATATGGTTGTAGATGAAATACATAAAAGCTGTCCAGAATCAATTCTTTATTTCAACAATTTTCAAACCACATGTATATGAAAATAACATAAGCTGCAAAGTATTGAGAGCGTATCCTATTTTTCAAATAATATTTTTACTTAGCAAAGTACAGTAAAAATACCATAAAAAGATGGAATTCACTCATCTCCAATAGCTATTGGTTACTCGATTTATTCCATAGCACCTTTCCAACTCTTTTCCTTTCCTATATCACTAATAAACACTATTTAAACTCATGTCATATGGTTCAAAATCAAAACTATGCATACTTTGCTTCCAAACTGCTTACTTTAGTCTTTTAACTATTCCCTTCTACTTACTTTTGCTTGCTTTAGCTTAGGTTTAAATAAACCTCAACCTAACTCATATATTTCTACACATTCAACTTTATTTATATTCTCATAAATGGTTTTATGTTTAGCTAACATCGTCTCAGTTCATGGCTAAACTACTTCAACAGTTTCAGCACCATAAATAACATAATTCCACTTCAAATCTAGGTTTAAATTGCATAATTAACTTTACTACAACATCTCATTTGCTAATAATACTTGAAAGATTAATTTTTAATCTAGTTTGGAGTTTTAGAAACCTTACCTCAATGATTAAGATCACTGCTGCAGCTAACACAGATTTTTCTTCTTTTTCAAATAAGCTACTTGTCACCTTCAATCTAATTCTTGACCAAACATCTGTCCCTAACAAATTCCTCTTTGATTGCTCACTAGAAATAGGCCTTCTTCAGCTCTCTTCTCTTCTCCTATCTTTCTAAATAGCTATAGAACTCAGAACATACTAAGGAACAGCTGGTGTTTTGTTATTTGAAAAAAAAATATATAAACTAAATTAAACCTTGCTAGATGTCAACCCTCGAATCTTCCACCCAATTCTCAACTTGCCAGGTGTTGTTAAGATGGTTTTTTAGCTATTTATTATTTTCTCAAGCTGATAAGTCATCCCAAGAAAAATAAATTTATAATTTGAACTCAAACCTTCTCAGTTAAAATCTCCTCCCTAAAATTTTCATGATTGGGATCGACACTTTAGAGAAAAGGGTCGACACCCCAACATAGGATAGCTTCTAGATCATCCCTTTCCTCAAACAAGTCATTCCTCAGGTCGTCCCATAGGTCGACCCCTCACACAAAAGTGTCGACACCTTGCAGGTAAGTGTCGACCCCTTCTAGTTCCATCACAAAACTTCCTAAAATCTCTCTTTCTAATTTCCTAAGACAATGTCGACACCTTTCGGAGATGTGTCGACCCCTTTCCCTGAATTTCATAGAAATTTTATTTTTAGGCTCTATTCACTGCTTTACTCAATACTCTACTTATTTACATTTCTTTTTTTTAAGTTAATATCCTCATTTATTTTACTCTTCATTAACTTTAAAATATAAATATAAATAAGAAACATCCCCCCTCCATTTGGAATCAATAAAAATATCAAAAAAATTAAAATCCTCAAGAATAGGATCTCAAAACTTGGGTTCTAGCTTAAATTTCTTGAAATTTGAAATTTTTAAAAGTTTCCTCCTTCAGAATGAATAGGTTAAAGGATCTCAACATTCATTAAAATTTATCTAGAGACTCACCAACACCTAAGCATCAATTACCGTCAATTTTGATCTTAAGAAAATCGATATTTTATATAGCTCTCTAAATAGGTGCTACTTTTAGACTTAAAAAATTTTTAGGACTCAAAATGATAGATAGCCATAATCTGTGCTCAAATAGCTCAAACATACCATAAATAAACTACTACATCACACATACACAAACATAAATTTTTTAATTCTATTATTTTGCTAGTCCGAGATGTTATAGAGAAACCCAAGAATTTTGGGCTTAGGTGACAAGTTTCAAATTGGTTACAATTTGGGTTTAATTTGAATCTAATTAGAATCTGATTCAAATCAAATTTGAAAATAGTATTAATCCTAATCTAATTAGGGTTGAGATCCAAGTCCAACTTGGATAATTAAACTAAATTGGCCCTAAATCAAATCAAGCCCAATTAAATTAAATTTGATTTAAATTAATTAGGACTCAAATATAATTTTCTTAAAATTATAGATCAAATACTGATCAAAAGTTGGGGTCTTAACCAAATTAGGACTCGAATGCAGTCCCCTCACTTTCCTTGGATTCAAGTTCATCCTTCAAATTAAATCTGCAGCTAATGCCCAATGCTAGCTTGACACAGTCGGTATTTAATTTCATATGATCTAGAACTTAATTCTTAATTAAGTAAATCTATTTGTTCAATCAAGTCACCTACTTCCAAATTGAATATATAGATGTTATATCAATCCTTTCCGACATAACTTGACAATGTGCATGAATTCATAGGTTCAAACATTAAGCTGGTAGTATCAAAACTATTTTCTATACTAATTGAAGTGACCATCTAGTAATCATACTCGATGTCTAGAAAGGTCAAAAGAATACAACATAATATTCAAGAATCTTGGCATATAGTTATTGCATAATTCATCCTTTTGACTCTCAATGCTCTAGATGATTTCAGGGTAAACTGTCAAACCCTTAATCAGTCATCCATGTTGTATTTCAACCATACAAATCCTTTGACTGATCATATGGATTATCCTAGTAAGATTTTATTGAATTGAAATATAGCAAAATTTTATCTGCATTAACCTAGAGTGGTCAATTCCATCTTAACACACACACAGACTTCGTAAGTACTTGATAGTACCTAGAAATCTTTCATCACTGTATTGTTAATATAAATAGTTTAACACTAAAACATAATGAGTTGTAAGTCACTATGGTGATCTTAGGTTGGAGGGATACTTATATCTATATTCTTCATGAGTAGCTCTTGATAGTAAAGCGCTCCTAGCTAAGTCACATTCAGTGATAATGTACTCCTACATTTTACCTGGATACTTTACTAGTGTCTCCACACTTCTTGGTTATGAGGACAACCAACCTATATAGTACATGATGACCAAAACTTGATATACCTTATCATCCTAACAATAACATATCATTTGGTCATGAACATAAATTAAGAACTATTCGATAAATCCTCATCGCTTTCATCAAGTAATTTTAGTTCTAAGGACTTCATCATTACTATAATAAGAGTAGAAGATGCAAGAAATGATGAACTACCAAATTTTTATTAATCAAAGTATAAAACACAAATGCATAATCATCTACAATTAGGCAATTGGCTTTAGGACACAATCCCAACACTGACGACTCACTTATCCTATCTCTATGTTCAATGAATGGAGTCTTGGTCATTTTTTCCATAAGACAATATTCATAAGTTCTTAATGATTCATAATCATAAGGATCAAAGAACTCTTCTTTGTATAACTTGTTTATTTTGGACTCACTTATGTAACCAAGGCAACAATGCTGGAAAAAGGTGTTATTCACCTCTTCTTTCTTTTGTTTTTTGCTTTCATTTATATGAAAAATATTGTCTTTGAGAGATAGAACTAGATGACTATCTTCCAGAATGCCATTATAGAAATGCATATTAGAAAAAGAAATAGAGCAATCATTGCCCTTTCCTTTAATTTCAAAGATTTGTTTCAACAACAAGAGGAATAGAAATTACATTGCTAATAATCTTAGGCATAAAATAACAATCTTCCAACTCTAAAATCTTTTTCAAAGGTAACTTTAAAAGATATATTCCAAAAGCTTCAGCCTAGATGGACTCTCCTTCAATTTCATAAAGCTCGGAGTCATCTTTCTTTAATTTTCTAGTTCTTTGCAGCCCCTGCAATAACTTGCAAATCTGAGAACACATGCGATATCCAATATCCAAGAATTTGATATTCAAAAAATCAATGATAAATTAGTATATATCACATACATACTTCTTGATGCAACACTTGCATCAAGCTTTATAGTTGCAAGATAACTCTTATAATTTCTTTTTCAATTCTTATTGCAATGGATATAGGTACTTGGTTTGGAGACTTTCATCCCCTTCTTCCTCTTCATTATGCTACTTTTAGGGTTCAGTCTTTTCTTTGAACCCTTCATGCTTGCTTTCTTCTTGGAGATCCCATCTATAAGAAGTGGAGCCTTTTCCTTCTTGACGTAGCTCTATGTTATCTTTAGCATATTTAATAGCTCAAATAAAGAGGTATTCAGTTTGTTCATATGATGGTTCATAATAAATTGAAAAAAAAGATTCTTGAAGTGATTGCAAGATTAAATCATGACTTAGTTCACCATCCATCACAAAACCTAATTGACTTAATCTAGTGATCAAGTCAATTACCATAAGAACATAGTTTTGTATTTGTTGGGGATAAAATAGTCCCTGCCGAAGTCTAGTGTGATGTCCAACCTTGATGTAGCGCCATCTATAGTAGCGATGCCCAAGTCTGAACCTCAGCCAAGTTGATTCCTTGGTCAAGGTAGATTTTGAAAGGTCAACCTTTAGATCTTGTGCATCGGTCGACCTTCTCAATTGTAACTCCTCCAATTCCCTCCTGATGACAGTAGACCTTGCCAAACTACAGTATAAACTTTGGCCAAACAAATCAATTCTCAATCTAGAATAAGCAGCGGTCGTCGATATAAGATCTCCCATACCATCTGACCTTGACTTGCGGCTGACCTTGAAAATCTGCCAAACTCCCCTACTTCACTCACAGATAGCAGATCCTGTAAATTTCACACCTAGGACTTTGGTCGAACAAACTTGAGTCAGTAAGAAGATCTCATCATCGATATAAGTTTGACCTTTAATGCAGAATAAGCAGTAGCCACTCTACAAGTAGTGAATCTCAATACTCCATCCCAGCTTCAAGTAAACTATGGATATCCACCGAAATCCTTCAAGAGAGCCTAGCTGCAGTCTTCATTGAAGAAATTATCATCCCTTTCTGGCATCCAGTCTATCAGACCAAAATGCCTACACCCACTCATGGCCAACCTTGAACACGGTCGAGCTCTTGCAAGCTATCAAAGATAGCTCTATCAAGGTTCAAACTTAGAACTCAGTTTTAAGCCCGTCATTCACTACTTAGAAGCCGAACTTCAAGATCAGTTAGCCCGACCTCAAGTTCCATATCCCAGTATGAACATCTCTTTGCCAAACTCAAAAGCCTCCAGTCTTCCATTCGAACTTCAACAAATAGAATTCAATTGCCAGCAAGTCACGATAAATGATAGCCCACTCTTTGTAACAAACTCCAAGTGGCTCGAATAGCCTTCTGACATTTTGTTATAGCTATCACTATCATTCTATTATCTATTCCATCTATATAAAGAGATTCTATAAATACGTTGTTCTCTCTAAGCTCTTAAGCTCTCCTCTTTGCTCCAATTTTCCTGAGTACTCCATTCTTATTGGCCAGGAAGCTAACTTGACCGTCAGATGGCACTATTGGAGCCATCCACCTTTGATTCAGACTTCATTTTATGGGTTCCATTAGCAAGATCATCTTCACCACCTCCAGCATACTCCGACGTCCAATAATTTTCTACACCAATAGGATTGGCGCTAGATGGAGGGGTGTCTGAGCCCTTGATCTAAATGGAATACCAAGTTCAGTTTTTCTTCTTCCCCTCTTCTTTTACTTTTTTCTTCTGATCTTTCTTTATTGTAGCAAGATGCCACCCAGAAAGGCTCCTTTCGATGATCCATCACCTCTACCGCTAGATCCAACCTAGAGCTAGCGGATCAGCCCATCCTGACCTCATCGCATGCACCTCAGCCTCCACCAATAGTAGTGGTGGGAATGGACTAATTTAACCTATTACTTCAGCAGGTGAAAGACCTCATCGAGGTAGTTCAGGTCATGCAACAGACTCAGCCCTAGCACCACCAGACAAACCATCATTGGAGCATCGAAATTTGGAACGAGAAAAGCCCACCTGGGTAAGCCAACTAGTAAATCCTAGAAGGGAAAAAGAGCGAGCGGAGAGCCCTATTTTGAGCATTACTCTACCCCCAAAAAGTCTCTGCCCCCGTCGATCCAACCACCCGCTAAGATTTATGATCAGGATGATATTCTTGATTAGAAGCTCTTGGAGATGAACTGATAGATCGAAGAGCTCCGCCACACTGCCACTATCTACAATGATGATATCTGCATGGACCCTCCATTCTCCACCCAGGTCATGTAGGAGCCCATCCTACTGAACTTCAAGCTCCTCCAGTTTGAGAGTTATGATGGAACCTCAGATCCAATCGACCACTGCAAAGTCTTTCGAATAATGATGCTACTCTAAGGTGCACCAGATGTCATTCTGTGCTGAGCCTTCCCCTCCACCTTGAAGGAAGTAGCAAAAAATTGATACTCAAACCTCAAATCAGGTACCATCTATTGGAAAACATGTAGGATTTCATGCATAGATTTTAAAATTTTTTCAAAATATAGAGTAGCAGAAGACATAGATTAAACTATTTAATCTATAACATGCATGTAATCAAATTACAAAATCCTACATCAAGGATCTATAACATATTATGATGCAAATATAAATCTAAAATTAAATTAATCATAAGCAGTATTGATCATATCAATACCTAGATCTAGAATAATTCTAGATCTAATCTCAGATCACATCTAGGTCATCAAGAGATCAAATCTCTTACCTTTGCATGGATCGAGAACTCCATGGTTGAATCCCTTGTTGCCTTTGGAGCCGCACAAGCATCCGACCTCTATAGATAATCCACATGAACTTGCAACATAGATCGAAGGTTCATCGAACCAAGATCCACTTGAAGTGCTAGCTTCTCGCGGATCCCTCCTGATGGTTAATCAAATACGTGTTCTTCGAATCTCTTGGACACTCCAAGAGATGGAGAACACGAGGAGGAATAAGAGAGGAATCCAACACTTTGGATCTTTCATAAATCAAAAAAATAAAATCAAGGAAAAATAAATCCAAAGAGAAGATAAATCTTCTCCTTTAGGACGTCAACGGTTGATGTCCTGAAAATATCTCTATGCTAGGACAAAAGGAGACCTTCTCCTCTAGGATTTTTCCTAAGTTTTTAGATCTAATATTTTTTATTTTCATCATATAAAATTTTCATAAAAATTGAAGAGGAGAGGTTCTCCAAGAAATCCTAAGAGGAGACCTTTCTTCGCTTCTCCTTCTCTCATCAGGACATGATCAGATCATGTCCAAAAAATTAACACCATGCCCCAACAACTTGGAGTACTCATACTCACACCCAAATCTTATCTCTCTCTCAAATTTCTATCATATAAAAATTATAAATAGAATAGAAAGAGAGAAACATAAAAGAAAATTATAAGAAAAGACAATCTTCTCTTACCTTATCTTTTCAAGACATCAATCTTTGATGTCTTAATTAAGGGTAGGGCTCTTCTCCAAGAATCTTGAAACCACAAATCCTCCATGCTTTCTCCTTCTTATTTTCTAATTTTTCATAATTTTCTTAGGATTTATCACGTCCTCTAACCATCTCAAAGGTGGTGCCCCTTTTTACTGCAAGATTAGGTCAAAACCTAGTCAAAGGGGGAACTTGCATGGCGCGTCCAACTCTTGGATTTAATGACTGATTCTTATACACAAAACAAAGGGACAAAGGGGTAGAACACAAAAGGAGGGCGTGGGTAGAAGAATCCAAAACAAGAAGGAAGAGATTTGGTCAAAGGGGACTCTTCCAAGTAGAAAATAAATCCCAAACTCTTTCTAGTTTTGACCAAGTCAAAACAAACTCCCAAAAATCTAAATTAGTGGGGCATGGAGAAGCTCTTAGGCATGGAAAATTATATGTAAACCTCAAAAAAAAAAGGTGGGCATGGGCATTCTTAGGTGCAAGAGAAAGAGAGAGAGTCCCAATCCAACTGAGACTCTTATTTGACTAGGTCAAAATTATTTTAAACTTAATTTAAATCTCATTTAAATTAGATTAAATGCAACCCAATTAAGGGTGATCCTAGTCCAAATAGGAGCTCAATTAAATCAGATTAAATCAAGATTTAAATCTAATTTAAATCCTAAGTCAATCAGGTGCACCCAAGTCCTAGTCAAATAAGAAATTATTCTTTCTTGCTATTGGCTTATCTAATAAACCAACTAGACTTAATCTAATTAAGTTCAAACTAATTCTAATTGAATCTAATTCAATTAGACTTAATCTCAGCCCGATGGCTCAATCAGATTGAGCCAATTAGCAATCCAATTGCTAATCGATCCTTCTGCAATACTTGCATTAGGTCAAACATCAATCGTATTAAAAAAATTAACCTTAGAATGATTTTCAATCATTGATTAATCATCTGATCAGGTTTCAAGCTCTAATATGTGTAATCCCATAGGTTCGAACTTATGTCGATACATTAGGAACCATTTTCTGTACCAATCGAAGTTACCATCTAGTAATGGTTCTCGATATCTGGATAGGTCGAATGTATGCAAAGCAACATTCTTAGAATCCTGGCCCATGGTTACTATATAATTCATTCCTTTGACCAATAATGCTCAAGACAACTTCGAGTACACTGTCAGGACTCATACAAGTCATTGCTATTGTATCTCTAAATTTTGTAAATCTCATTTCACCTCATGAGGATTACCCAGGCCTAGGTTTTGCTAAATTAAAATATAGCGAATCATTCTCTTCCTGAAGTAAATCAGGAATGATCAATCCCATCTTAACTCACACACCAACTTTACAAGTACTTGACTGTACTTAGAAATCTTTTGAACCTATATTAGAAATACAACCAGTCTGGCACCAAAGTACAGTGAGTTGCTTACAAGTCACCATGGTGATCTTAGGTCGGAGGAACACTTATACCCATTGGCCTTAGCTAGCTACTCTTGATAGTAGAGTGTTACATTTATTACGTTTAGTGTAGATATACTCCTACATCTCACCTGGATGCCATACCAGTATCTCCACACCACTTGATATGAGGACAACCAATGCATAAGGTATACAGCGACCTACACTCGATAAATTATCGTCCTTGTTAATAACTTATTATTTGATCATGAAATATTTAAGAATCATATGATAAATCCTTCTTTATCGATTGATTATGGTTCTAAAGACTTCATCATAATTTAGGAGTTCATTTAAGAAAGATAGAACCTTTATGATGAACCAGCCAAATAACTATTATTATTAAATAATTCATATACTAATTCCAATCATCTACACTTAGATGATTGACTTTAGGACACATTTTTCAACAACTCCTACTTAGACTAAAGCCAATTAGTATGATATCAAATATCCTATCTTCCACTTGAGTTCATAGAACTTCTTAGTCCCGAGGCCATAGCAAATGGATCGATCAAGTTCTCCTTTTCCATCAATCTTCTAAAGATCAACGTCACCCTGATCAAAAATCAAAGGTGATAGTAATGCAGAATATGCTGGTTCTTCAATTCTTTAGTCGAGCCATGGCTCCAGTGCTATGATAAGACTGGATCATCGATGGAGGGTGCCACTTCCAACCCGCTAATGAACCTCAATAACTACGTTGCTTACATGGTAGCATCATATGCCATGATGTACTCTATATCACTAACTAAATAGGCTAAAGTATCTTGCTTGGAACCTTTCCAGTAGATTGCTCCTACAGTTAGGGTATGAGCCGACATTCTCTTGTTGTCATCTTGTTTTGACTGAAATTAAAACATCCATATGTTTTAAGTCAGTACTTCCATATTTGAGTCACTGAACTTTAGTATTTTTCAAATACTTAGGGATTGTCTATACAATATTCTAGTGGCTCTCACTTGAGTCAGACTGGTATCTGCTCATTACCTCTAGTGAGTATACTATGTGTAGTCTCATACATCGAGAAATAAGATGATAGCTAAACATTTATTTTTTGCAATGCTGGGATGTCATTCTCGATTAATAGAATTTCATCCATAGACAACACAAAGAATAACACTATAGAATATTTTGTTCAATTACAAATGCAGAATTTATCTTTGTTCATAATAAAGGCATATGTTCAAAATGTATGTTCTAATTCTGAGGTAATAGCCAAATGAGCTTTAAGGTCTTTAACTTTCCCATCTATGCTACTCTGATCCTTTTGAAAATTCATTCACACCCAATGAATTTTATCCCTTCAGATGAATCAACTAGTGTTCAAATACTATTGATTTCCATGGACTTCAATTTGGATCATGTGGCTCCAGATCACTGTATTGTATCCCTATAGGTCATCGGATCCTTGTTGTTCTCATCGAGCTCAATAGGATCGCCATCTCGGATCTAGATACTAAAGTATCTATCCAGCTGGTGCGGTACTCTATCGGATCTTCTTAAAGGTGACATTTTAATGGGCTCCAGATTTGATCTAATCAAATTTAGTTCTGTAGGTTTACTAGATTACATCGGTTCTCTTCTACCAGTCAAACTTTTCAAGTTTAACTTGATAGGCATCAGTTCCTTCTCTAAGAAATTCCTTTTCAAAAGGAATGACCTACTACTGATGAACATCTTATGTTCTTTAGCATAGTAGAATTAATAACCCTTAAATACTTATTGGACTAGGATCCAAGTTTATTTGTGTGCAAATATATGACATTGGCCAATCAACTTCAAACCCAAAAGTGAGAGAGTCTAGGTCTACGCCCGATCCATATCCCAAATGGAATCTATGTGACAGATTTACTTAGAACCTCTTTTAGAGTAAACTAGTAGCCACAAGAGCACAGCCCTAAAACAGATAGTCAAGTAAACCTTAGAGTGGATTGAACCATATCTAACAAAGTTCAATTTCTTGTTTCAGATACACTATGTTTCGAAAGGAAATTCACTTGAGTGAGAATCCAATTCTCTCCTAGATATGTCAAAAACTCTCTGAATAAGTATTCGCCTCCTCTAACCCATCAAAGAGTTCTAATATCTTTTTAGTTTGTTTCTCTATTTCATTATTGAATCATTTGAATATTTTAAATAATTCAAGCCAGATGCATCCATGCCTAGATAGGTCGTGTGTAATGAATATTAGTATATTTCTTTGGTACTTAAGTTCATAAGTCCACATACATCACTATGTATGAGACTTAGAACTTTATTGGCTCCTTCACCTTTTTCAGTAAAGGGTGACTTTGTCATTTTCTCAAGAAGATAAGATTCACAGGCTATCAATGATTCATAATCATTGATGTCAAGGTTTTCCTCTCAAGCTAATCCATTTATCCTGTTCTTGTCAGGATGACTAAGCCTATAATGCCAAAGATAGATATCCATGACATAATCTAACTTGGGTGTATACATTACACTTAACAAGCTATATAAATATTAAATATTATTTCTTTATTATCCATGTATTATTGTTATATTATTCATAATAATATCACAACAATCTTCTTTATTGATAAATGATAACCATCTCTAACCAAAAGGCCATCAGAGATCACATTTATCATAAACGAAGGACAATAGTGACAATCACTCAAAATGACATCTATTGAAAATAAGCTTGACAAATCCTGAAGCTAAGATTGGAACAAGACTTCCATCCCCAACGTTTAGGTATCTCTCACCATTTTCAAATATCCCACTTACTTGTAGTCTTCGCAACAAATTGCATAAGACTACTGGTATCTAATACCCATGTAGTAGAATTATTTATAGAGAAATTTTAAGGTGTAATCATACAACATCTTTAATGAGCAACTTTTGCTCCTTTCTCTTGTTCAGCCTGTTATAGTAAAGTGAAGCAAGATAGTTCTTCTTCCTATGACCCTGCTTCTAACATTAGAAGCACTATGCCTGATTTAGGTTCATCTTGGACTAATTATTTTGACTGGGCTTAGAAGCCCTAGTACAAATCCATTCATACTGCTGAACCAAATTCAACTCTCGATACTAATTATCGAAGTTGGATCCCATAAGTCATCACTATCTAACGGTGATAGGAGCAATTAGGATTTAGCCTTAATTTGAAAAAAGAGAACATTGACCTAAGTATATGAATTATATTAAGCCTAAAGATTTAGACTTTAGTCTAAAGATTCTTCCACTATTTTATTCAAATTGGTAGCCTCTACCTCCAGTTCGGAGAATTACTTTAATTTTTTAGTAGGTACTAGAATCCACATAGACTGCTCATAAACCCAACTATGGTTGGTCAACCCATGTACATCTAAGGATAGGTTCATAACCAATTGTTTCTCCAAACAACTTCTAGTAATTTAATTTTGCGTCAAAAATCTAATCAGTAGACTAGGGCCTCCACTATAAGGATCCGGTTAGGTCTAACCATTAACATGAGCATACTTGGTGCATCTAACTAACGAATGATTAAGTCCAACTATAGTTGATCAATCTAACCACTATTAGAGAGACACATCCAAATTGCCATATGATGAATGATAATTCCATTAGTCAACAAGCAGCCTATGGGCCTCCAATGATTATTGAGTTAATGGACCCATTATCAAACACCTTAATGGGAGGCTATGACTCAGTTATCTCCATAACTTCATCATTTTAAAGACCTAATAATTTTAGTGGATTTAAATTATTAGTGATTTAAGGATAGAAAGGATATGGATCAATTTGCTCCCACTGAGTTCACCAAATTAGGTCCTCCCACTGACTTCACAAGTCACTGATAAGGATTATGATCAATTTTGGTCCATGGGCACCTTTATCAGTCTCACTAAATGAAATCAGTCTCACTAATTTCCTATGTGACATGGGTTAGCTCGAATCAATAAGCAACCTAATCAAAATTCGATTAACCATATTGGCCAGGTAAGTGAGATTGGTGGAAGGATCTGCCAAGGCTTGCCTTAGACACCATAAAAAATGGTCAAGTAAGCAGGCTGCCAATTAAAAATCACTAGTCTGAAATGTCAGACTTACCTTAGACACCAATTGATTTGTCAATTTTGATTTGGTCTGCCTAAAGACTCGGGCTTGACCACTAAGCTACGATCAGGTCTATTTTTTAGATATATGATCTTTGATCAACTACAACTTTTGAATTAATCTACAGAAAAAAAATGATCTAATCCTAATTAACTATTAATTAGGTTTGATCAATTTCTTAACTAAGTCCATATTTAATCTATTCTTAGGTCTAACCTAGTTAATGACCTGATCAAAACTAACCCATTTAACCTTTAACCCAAGTTTTATGAAATTATCTTAGGATCTTCGAATCACAAACCTAGATCCTAAATAATCACTTAATTCTTAATTAAGTTCAAAGTTTAGGTTTATGGAACCTCAGAACTGATTTCTAATTTTATTATTTAAAATATTTTTAAATTATAAATAATTTACATTGAATCATATTGAATACATGGTTTTAAATCTGATTTATTTCATTATTTAGATCATGTCCTAGGGTTTCAAATCTAGGGTTTTGCAAAAAGTAAGTTGTCAATTTAAATTTTACAAAATAAATATGCCATACATATGCATTCTAGATTCAAAATAAAAATTACATATCAACATATGCAATAAGAGGATCTAAATCTAAACATAAAATACATCATGTGGATCAGATCATAAATCATTTAAAATTAGATTTAAAATCTAAAAATGAATCATAAATTACTTTAGATCTCATCTAACATATTTATGACTTAGTTTTCTCGGATCAGCACATACTAGGACAACCTTTCCACTGTTATACCTTACAGTTGGAGAACCTTATGGTAATACGTGCAATCCTAATATTATTTATATCTTATCTAAATAATCTAAAATAGATCAAATATCTATTTAATTTTTAGATTTAAATTAAAAAATTGAATCATAAATTTTCTTAGATCTAATCTAAATTATTCATGATTCAGATTTAGATCAGCACATACTAGGACAACCTTTTCATTGTATGGGGCTAACCTTACAACATGACAACCTTATGGCAGTATGTGCGATCTTTAATTAATTTTAATTTTTAGATTTAATCTAATACAAATATGGTCATGTTATAAAAGAACCTAGATGCTCTGATACCACTGTTGAAAAATATGCAGAATTTCATGCATAGATTTCAAAATTTTTTTGAAATATAGAGCAGCGAAAGATATAGATTAAACTATTTAATCCACAATATGTATGTAATCAAATTATAAAACCCTACATCAAGGATCTATAATATGTTATGATATAAATATAAATCTAAAATTAAATTAATCATAAGTGGAATTGATCATATAAATATCTAAATCTAGAATAATTTTAGATCTAACCCTAGATCACATCTAGGTCATCAAGAGATCAGATTTCTTACCTTTGCACTGATCGATGTAGGTTCTTGATCTAGGATTTTATAGGTAGATCTTGAAACTTTTTCAAGATTTTGTAGCGAAAGACTTAAATAAATAAAATATTTATTTAAATAAATATGTAAACACCTAGATCTCAAATCTATTATATGATCAAGGCATGATATTAAATCAAAAATTAAAATCAAACAAGAAAGAAAAGGTTGATCAAATCAACCTAGATCTATACTATATGAAATGCAGGTATGAAATTTATGGATCATATCTATTACCTGAGCAAGTTAGACGTTCTAACTTACTGATCCAGGCTTGAGGATGAAGTCATGAGCCACACATGCGTACGGCCTCTAGGAGTCATCCACACAAGTCTACGATTTCTGATATGAAGTTCGATGTAGGAAATCAGCATAGCATGCTAGTACTGTGCTGATCCTTTTTTGACGGTCGATCCGATGCTCCCTTCTTCAAAATTTGGACTCTCCAAAATATGAGAAGAAAGATGAGAGTTTACTAATCTGAGACTCTCAAAAAAAAAAAAAAAATTAAAAAAAAAAGAGAGGGGAGATTGAAAATACAACTATCCTAGAAGAAGACCCTCTTCTTCTTCTCTTTTCTCTCACCTAGACACCTAGTTTAGTGCCTATGGAACCCCCATGCCCAAGGACCTTCTGCCTCTAATTTTTGTACACCCCAAACCTCTCTCAATGTTTTGTGTTTTACAAAAAAATTAGAATAAAATTCATCCAATAAATAGAGAAAAAGAAGTGTCCAAGTTAGATCAAAATCCTAGACTAAGAATGTCCAAACATGGGAAGTTGTTGGGGCAGTCAACTCTTGGGCACCTCCTCCAGAAATATTAGCATGGACCAGCAAGGCAGGGCACACAAAAAAAGAGATTATTTTCATGGAATAAGAGAAGAATTAATTAAAAGAGGAGGCAGTACTCAAGGGAAGGTGTTTTGGTCAACAATGATTCTATCTCATAGAATCCTAAGCAAAACTAACTCCTCTTTTGACTTGGTCTTCCAACAAATTGCCTTATGAGAAAAGGAGGAGAGAAAGAGAGTGTGAGAATCCATGGGAGTGGAGAATTTTTACATAAGAAGCAAAACAAAAAGGGCATGGGGCATGAGGATTAAGTGGCATAAGTGATAGGGAGTCCTAGTCACACTAGGACTCCTATTTTGACTTGGTCAAACAAGATCCTTTAACCAAATAAAATCAAGATTAAACCAACCTAATTAAATAAGATCCTAACCCATTTAAGGACTTAATTAAATTAGATTAAATTAGATTTAATTTTGATTTATTTTTTAATCAAATTAAAAAATTAGATTAATCCGAGTCCTAGTTAGACTAGGACTAGTTCTTCCTTGCACTTAGCTTATCCAATAAACCAATGATCCAATCAAGCTCAAATAAAATCTAATTAAATTATATTTAATTAAACTTAATCTCAGTCTATTGCTTAATTAAATTAAACTAATTAGTAATTCAATTGCAAATTGATCCTCCAGCAAGACTTGCACTAGGTTGAACACCAATCATATTGATTGTTTAACCCTAGAAAGATTCTTAATTGTTGATCAACCATCCGATCAGATCGTAAGCTCTAATATGTGTGACCTTATAGATTCGAACCTAAGTTGGTAGTATAGAAATAAAATTTTGTATCAATCAAAGTGACCATCTAGCAACGATATCCGACGGTCGGATAGGTCAAAGGTGTAGAACACCATCCTTAGAACCCATGCGGATATAGTTTCCATATAATTCATCCCCTTGACCATAATGCTCGTAGGACACCTCAGAGTTTAACTATCAACTCTGATCATATTGTCCATGTGGTATTTCAAAATATAAATCTATCTAATGGATTACCTTGGCCAAGATTTTGCTATATTGAAATACAGTGATACATTCTTCTCTAACTCTTGGAGTGGTCAATTCCATCTTGATCACACTCCGACTTCACAAGTACTTGACTGTGCCCAGAAGCCTTTCATTGCTGAATTAAAAATTTAGTTAGTCTGGTACCAAAGCACAATGAGTTGCTTGCAAGTCACTAAGGTGATCTCAGGTCTAAAGGATACTTATACCTATATCCCATCAGAGACATTCTCGATAGAAGAATGCTCTAGAGTTGGTCACGTTCAATGATGATGTACCCATACATCTCATCTGTATGCCATATTAGTATTCCATACTCCTTGGTTAAGAGGACAACCAATCTATATGGCATATAGCGACCTATGCTCGATAGATGCTGTTGTCCTAATTAACAGCCTATCATTTGGTCATCAACAAATTTAAGGACTAATCGATATATCCACTCTTTATCGAAACTAAACAGTTCTAAGAACTTCATCACAATAATGAAGTTCATTAGAAGATGCAAACTTATGATGAAAAAGATGCTAAAATATTTTTATTAATTAATAAATGAATTATAATTATAAAATAGCTCAACCATCAACAGAATGATGATTGACTTTAGGACATAATTTTCAATAACTCCCACTTATCCTAAAGTCACTCGGCATAGTATCTAATACCCATCTTTCAACTTATGGTTGTCGAACTCCTTCATTGTCAAGGGTTTTAGTGAAGGGGTCAGCTAGGTTCTTCTTTCCATTGATCTTCTGAAGGTCGACGTCACCTCGATCCATGATCTTTCATGACCAAATGAAAGTGGCATAGAATATGCTTCATCCGTTGGTGTGCCTTTGGTTCCTTTGCCAGAGCTATATTTCCAGTGCTGTCATAGTAGAGCAGGACTGGACCATCAAGGGAGGATAATACTCTAAGCTCGATGATGAACTTTCTCAGCCACACTAGCTTTCTTTAGCTAGCATCTGATGCTGTAACATGTACTCTGCTTCACAAACAGAGTCAATGGCCACTGATATGCTGCTTGAAACTCTTCCAACAAGACAACTCCACCATTTAGAGTAAAGACATATCCTAACACACTTTTACTATCATCATGATTCAGATTGAAAGCTGGAGTCTATAAATCCCACAAGTCTTCAGATCCGACTCATCATAAACCAAGCCATTGGATCCTTTAGTATTTTTCAAATACTTAAGGATGGTTTTAACCACCTTCTAGTAATGGTTCTCTCCAAGATCAGATTGGTATCTACTCATCTACTCTAGTGAGTATGCTACATGTCTGATCTCGTACATGTCATTGCATACATAATAAACCCCACTATTGAAGCATATGGGATTCTACTCATATGCTCTCTCTCTTTAGGAGTTGTCAGACAATCCTTCTTAGAGAGAGAAATTTCTTGGCGTATCGAGAGATAGCCCTTTTTAGAATTCTCCATGCTAAACCTCTTCAGCATAGTTTCTATGTACGTGGACTGAGATATACCAAGCATCCTTTTAGATCTATCCCTATAGATCTTCATCCCTAAGATGTAGGATGCTTCACCCAAGTTCTTCATGGAGAACTATGTGACAACCAGACTTTTATTCCTTATAGTGCAGAAATATCATTTTTGATTAAGAGAATGTCATCCACATACAAAATAAGAAATACCATTGCTAGACCATTTGTCCATTTATAAAGGTGGGGTTCTTCTCCATTCTTAACAAAGCCATACATTTTGATCACTTTATTAAAATGCATGTTCCAACTCCGAGATGCCTACTTTAATCCATAAATGGATCTCTAAAGCTTGCCCACCTTGGACTCATTTATGGATGTGAATCCTTCAGGTTGTATCATATACACCTCTTCGATTAGCTCTCCATTTAGGAAAGCTATCTTCACATCCATTTGCTAGATCTCATAATCCTAGATGGGTAGCTAATCACAAGCATGATTCCAAATGGACTTAAGCATTGCCATAGAAGGAGAGAATATCTTCATCATAGTCTATACCATAATGTTGACGATATCTCTTGGCAATCAAACAAGATTTTATAGAGTCTCCACCTTCCCGTCTGCTTCCCTCTTCTTTTTAAAGACCCACTTACACCCAATGGGTTCTAACTCCTTTAGGATGGATCAACTCAATTGTCCATGCATGATTGATTGACCTTCATGGACTCCATTTTGGATTCTCATGGCTCTCAAGCCTATTTCTCATAGAATCAGATCTCTGCATTCGCATTCATGTAGGTGATTCGGATCCTCATCATTCTTGTCGAGTTCGACAGGATCACTATCCTCAGACCAAAGAATCCATAGTATCTATCCGGTTGATATGCGATAGTCTACCAGACCGCCTTAATGAATATAGGTAGAACTAGGCTCCAGATCTTGATCTAATCAAATCTCGACTTCAGATTCAACATATATATGTCGGTTTTTCTCACCTATCGAACTTTCTCAAGTTCAACTCTTAGAGGCATTAGTCCCTACACCGAGGAACTCCTTTTCCAAAATAGATTGTCTTAAGGACTAACAATACATCTTTTGCTCATCAGCATGGATAGAAGTACTATCCTTTGGATCTCTTTTGTGTATATCCTATAAATATAACACTTATCAAGACCTAGGTCCAAATTTGTCTGTTAACTAAATATTTGATATAAGCTGGACACCCCCAAATTCCTAAGGTACGAGAGTACTAGCTTACGTCCTATCCATATCTCATATGGTATTTTAACTACAGACTTACTTAGAATCTTGTTTAATAGATAACAAGCCGATTCGAGTGCATATCCTTAGAAGGATATCGGCAAGCTGACAAATCCCTTCAAGGATCAGACCATATCTATCAAAGTCTGATTCTTTCTTTCAGACACACCATTATGCTATGGTGTTTCAGGAGGAGTCCATTAGGAGAGAATTTCATTCTCTCCTAGATATATGAGAAACTCATCAGAAAGATATTTTTCTCCTCAATCAGATCGAAGAGTTTTAATACTCTTTCCAGTTTATTTTTCTACTTCACTTCGGAATCCTATGAACATTTCAAAAGAATTCGACTAATGTTTTGTCAGATAGACATATCCATATTTAGATAAATCATCTATGAAAGTGATGAAGTAGACATATCCACCTCTAGCACTTGTGCTCATTGGTCCATATACATTAGTATGTACTAGACTTAAGAGCTCATTGGCTCTCTCACCTTTTTCAATAAAAGGTGACTTGGTCATTTTACCAAGAAGATAAAACTCATAGGTTGGAAGAGATTCACAATCATTGACTTCGAGGATTTCCTCTTAAGTCAACCTATTTATCTTGTTCTTATTTATATGACCAAGCCTACAGTGCCATAAGTAGATATCTGATACACTATCTAATCTAGAGTGCTTGCCAGTAGAATAGACTACATTAATAGGTTGTGATAACATATACACTATTGTTCAATTATCCACAGAAAGCAGTAACACCATTTATAATGATATTACAAACTCGTTTCTTTATTGAAATTTCATAATTGTTCACGTTCAAAAGGCCTACAGAAATGATATTTAAAAAGAAACTAGGATAGAAATGACAATCACTAAGAACAATGGTATGAAATTCAAATACAAGTTTCAAAATTTCTAAAGCTAGAACTGGTCTTCCATCTCCAACTTTAGGATTCTCTCATCTTGCTCAAATCTTCTACTGATCTGCAACCCCTACAATAAATTGCAAATATAGTAAGGGCTACCGATATCCAATACCCAGTCAATAATATCACAAATAGAAAAATTGCAAGGAGTTATCATATAAATACCTTACCCAGTAATAGCTTGCTTCTTTCTCTACCTGTTCGGATCCAAGGAGGCAATGTACTGAGGATAGATCTTCTTTTAGTACCCCGCTTCTTGCAAAAGAAGCATTCAGCTTGACTCTTATCGAGCTTGATCTTCCTGGTCTGGCCCTGCACTGATGTTCTAGTCCGAACTTGCACCTTCTTTATTTTCTTCTTCTTATTCTTCTTCCCTTTCCTAAAAGGTCGAGAACCAGAAAATGAACCTTCCACTAAGTTCACCGACTCTTTATAGAGCTGGTGATTCTTCTCAAAGTTCTGAAGTAACCCTAGTAAGCCATGGTAGTTTACTTCAGGCTTTGTCATTCTGTAATGAGTAAGAAAAGGAAAATAGGACTTTGGCAGTGAGTTCAGTATTGCATCTTTCCTAAGTTGTTCATGCAAGAAAAAGCCAAGTTTGCTCAAGCACTCTATCAGCTCGATCATATATAGTACGTGATCAGTGATAGAGGCTCCATCCCATATTCTAGCATTGAAGATGGTGCAACTAGTCTTGTGCCTCTCAACGTCATTGGGTGTGCCAAAAGAATCCTCCAATACTTGGAGCATTTCATTTGGCTGAGCTATCTCAAACTTGCGACTGAACTCATTGCTCATCACAGCTAGCATAATGTAGCATACCATGGTTCGATCACTGAGCCACTTCTGATAAGTATCTCTAACTATTCCACGTGCATTGACAACTGGCTCCTCAGGTGCATGATGCATCAGCACATATAGGATCCGTTCATGCTTAAGGACGATCTTCAACTTTCGATATCAGCTACCGAAGTTAGATCCCACCAACTTATCATTGTCCAACAATGATCAGAGCGATAGAAAAGTGACCATGTCTGCACAAAGAAAAATCAAAATCTAATTAGTAATTGATTCATTAAACCTAAAGATTTGGACTTTAATCAAAAGGTTTCTCCCATTATTTTATTCGAATTGGTAGCCTCTACCTTTAATTCGAGGAGTTACCTTAATTCATTAGTGGGTTCTAGAATCCACAAAGACTGTACATGAGCCCAACTTTGGTTGGCCCACCCATGTACATCTAAGGATAGGTTCATAACCAATTATTTCTTCAAATAATTTTTAGTAATTAAATTTTGCCCCAAGCCCTGATCAGTTGGCTTTGGGCTTCGCAGAAAAAGGTCCAGTTAGGTCCAACCATTAACATGACCATACTTGGCCCATCCAACCAATGAATGATCAGGCCCAACTTTGATTGGTCCATCTGACCATCAGTTAGAAAAATGTATCCAAGAGATCATATAATGAATGATAATTCCATCAATCGATAAGCATCAGACCTTTGGACCTCCAATGATTATCCAACTGATGGACTCATTATCATCCACTCTAATAGGAGGCTATGATCCAGTTATCATATAACTATTTTATTTTAAGAACCTAATAATTTTAGAAGATTTAATTTATAGAAGCGAGTAGGTCAGATTAACCAGCTTATCATGATCCTCCCACTAACTTCACCAAGTCAGCTTAAAGGAGATCATTAATGGCTAGTCTACGAATATCTAAATCAGTCAAACTAATTTACCTAGCTGACATGGGTCAGCTCAAATAGTAAAGCGATCTGATCAAAATATAATCTCACCAATAGGCTAGGTAAGTTCGATCAGTGGAAGAGTTTGCCAAGCTTGCCTTAGACACCATCAGAAATTGCTAGGTAAGTGAGCTGCCAATTAAAAACCACTGGTCTAATTTACCTTAGACACTAATTGGTTTAATTAGTTTTAATTAGATCAACCTAATAGTTCGTGCTAGATTGCGTAGCCAAGAATCAAGTCCATCTTGGGTCTTATTAAAGACATGGACTTGACCAACTACAACTATTGCAATTGATATAGAGAATCCTTAACCTAATCTAAGATAACAATTGATTAGATTTAGTCAATTCTCTAATTAAGTCCATTCTTTAATCTAATCCTAGGTCTAACCCAATTAATGGACCTAATCCCCACTAACCTATTAACCTAATGTGTTATGATTCGTATCATAGGATCTTCAATTTACAATCATAGAACTTAATCAAACAACTTCTTAATTCTTAACTAAATTTTGGGCTGAGGGTTGGGATTTGGCATTTCAAAAATAGTTTTCATGTTTGTAAAATATTTTTACTAAAGGAAACAGTGCAGGATTTGCTAAGCTATTTTCAAAATTTTTCAAAAATAGCAAAGAACCAACAAAAAATAATTAATCTAATTAATTATCTACTAATCATATCAGATTATTTAATCCTACACATTATGATCTAAATATAATATGCATGCATACATCAATAGATCGAAAAAAAAAACTATGTAGTGAGCTATTTACTACATCTATATGTTCAGAACATAATACCTTTTCGTGGATAGTTGATCGCAATGATCTGATCATTGTCAAAGAGTTTTGCTGGTCATGATGTAGCCACACAAGTGTTTAGCCTCCATGAATCATCCACATGAGGCTTTTGGTCCTGATCGGCTCCCACGTGAGTGCTAGCTCGACACCAGAGTCTTTCAGGGGCTGTTTTGATTGAACACCTTCGATCCTTGTCTACGGGCTTCATGGATGCTTTGGGTCACTAGTAGACATACTAGAAAGGCAGAGGAGGTTCTCCATAAAGTTTTGTGGGCTTTCAACACTCGTAGCTCACAAAATGGATTCCCGAATCCTAGGTCAAAACACTAGATCAAATGCACCTTGAAATTTTGTGCTAGCCTTTCTCTATTTTTTCACCTCACAAGATTTTCTAAAACTTTTTTCTCATGCACCAGGAGGCTCATGGAAGTCCTCTCTCAATCTTAGATGTATTCTCTTATATCCCAAAAATTCCTCCTATTTATTATGCACCAAAGAGAGTAGACACCGCATGGAGAGAAAGATCGGGTTGGTTGTTAGGCCAAATTCAAACTCATTTTTAATTCAACCTTCAAACCATCTGATCCCATCCACTTAGGGACATGAGAAAGGATGGGCGACAACCTCTTTTGCATGGAAAGTTATCATGAGAAACCTTTTCTCATGTAGCAAAAGTGTCGCACAAGAGAAGGGTGGCACACAAATAAGGTAAAGGTTGTTTTTTATCCAAATTTGAATCTCATTCAAATCAAAATAAATAACAACAAAACCTTATCCATTTGGAATGTGGGAGACCTAGGCAAAAGCTCTTTTATGCATGGGAAATAAATCATGGGAGAATTAGATTAAATTTTTAAGTAGGCATGGGTTAAATGGCATAGGGAAAGAAGACTAGTCAAACTAGTCTTTGAAATTCAAACTTGAACCAATTGAACCAACCAATTCAAAATAGGTTAGGCCCAATTAATGAAACACATTTAGGCTTGGTTAGGCTCAATTAAATCTCAATAAAATTAGGAATTGATCAAGCCCAATCTCTGATCAAATCAGGGTTTAAACCTCCTCGATGATTAGGTCAACCCACGACCTAATCGGGTCAAACCCAACTAAAACCAATTCAATTGGACTTGGACCAAAAATAATTACTCAATCAAATTGAGTTAATTAATGATCAAATTACTAATAAAATCTCTAATAAAATTAGAGTCCAAATCTAGTGGGTGTTCGGACAATAGAGTCCCATCAAAATGAAACTCTTGATCGAAGAGTCCCAAACCAGTGGGACTCTTGATCCCGGAGTCCAAAACAAGTGGAACTCATGATTATGGAGTCCCAACTCTTAATCATAGAGTTTCAGACATGTAGAACTCAGAGTCCTAAATCTGTGGGACTCTTGGTCGAAGAGTTCCAATCCAGTGGGACTCTTGACCACAGACTCCCAGACATTAAGACTTAGTGTCCTAACCTAGTAGGACCCCTGGTCGAAGAGTCCCAATCCAGTGGAACTCTTGACCATAGAGTCCCAGTTGAGTGGAACTCTTCACCAACCATCAGATCAGGTAGGAACCTTTAGTGTGTGTGACTCCGCAGATCCAAACCTAAGTTGGTAGCACAGAAATCAATTTCTATACTAATCAAAGTGACCATCTAGCAATGGTACCCGACGTTCGGATAGGTCAAATAATCATAATGACAATATTCAGAACCTATGCAAATATGGTTATCGTATAATTCATCTTTATGACCTCTATGTAATAGATGACTTAGGGTTAGACTGTCAACCCTAGAAAATACATCCATATCGTATCTCAAAGCAATTAGTCCCGTGACTCCTCACTAAGACTACCCTGACCAAGGTTTTGCTAAATTGAAACATAATTGAACACAGCTCCTGAAATCAGGAGTGGTCAATCCCATCTTGATACACGCATCGACCCCATAAGTACTTGACTATGCCCAAAAATCTTCCATCACTGAATTAAAAATTCAGATAGTCTGACACCAAAATAGAGTGACTTACTTGAAAGTCACCATGGTGATCTCAGATCGAAGGAACATTTATACCCATATTCCATTGGAGCTAATCTTGACAAGAGAAAAGCCTTGAAGTTGATCACATTCAATGCAGATGTACCCATACATCCCACTTGCATGTCATATTAGTATCTCAACACTTGTTGGTTGTGAGGACAACCAACCTATATGGCACACAACGACCTATACTTGATAAATGTTATCGTCCTAAGTAAGAACATATCATTTAGTCGTGAACTTTTTAAGAACTAAATGACAAATCCTTCTTCCCAAATCTAGATACTCCTAAGGACTTCATCACAACACAGAAGTTTATTAAAAGACAACAGAATTTATGATGAAAAATATTAAAATAACTTTTATTAATTTATAATTCATATGTAATTATAAATATATTGGTCCAACCATCAATAGACTGATAATTGACTTTGGGACACATTTCCAACAATCTCCCATATGGACTAAAGTCAATTGGTGCAGTATCTAATACCTATCTTCGACATAAAATCATTGAACTCCTTCACCGCAATAGCTTTAGTGAATGGGTCGGCTAGGTTCTCCTTCCCATTGATCTTCTAAAGGTCGACATTACCTCGCTCTACAATCTCTCGAACAAGATGGTAGTGGCACAGAATATGCTTTGTCTGCTAGTATGCCTTTGGTTCCTTCGCCTGAGCAATGGCTCCAGAGCTGTCGCAATATAGCAGAACTGGACCATCAAGAAAGGGTGCTTCTCCAAGCTCGATTATTAATTTTCTTAGCCACACCACTTCTTTGGCAGCATCTGATGTAGCAACATACTTCGCCTCACAAACTAAATCGGCCATAGTGTGCTGCTTGGAACTATTCCAGCAGACGGCCCCACCATTAAGGGTAAAAATATATTCCGACATACTTTTGCTATTATCATGATCAGACTGAAAACTAGAGTCGGTGAACCTCACAAGTTTTAAGTCTAATTCATCATATACAAGCCGCTGATCCTTAGTATTTTTTAAATACTTCAGGATGGTTTTAACAACCTTTCAGTGATTCTCCCCTGGATTAGATTGGTATCTACTCATTACACCTAGTGAGTATGCCATATCTGGTTGCGTACATGTCATGGCGTATATTATAGAACCCACTGTAGAAGCAAATGGTATTCTATTCATACGCTCTCTGTCTAGAGGTGTTGTTGGACAATCCCTCTTTGAAAGAGAGATTCCATGGCCTATCAGTAGATAGCCTTTCTTGAAATTTTGCGTGCTGAACCATTTCAGCACAGTGTCAATGTACGTAGATTGGGACAATTCAAGCAATCTTTTAGATCTATCTCTATAGATCTTCATTCCTAGGATATAGAAAGCTTCTCTCAGATCTTTAATAGAGAATTGTGTTGAAAGCCAGATCTTTATTCTTTGTAATATAGGGACATCATTCCCGATTAAGAGAATGTCATCTACATACAATACTAAGAATAATATTGCTAGACCATTAGCCCATTTGTATATGCAGGGCTCCTCTTCATTCTTAACGAAGCCATACATTTTAATTGTTCTATCAAATCATATGTTCCAGCTTCGAGATGCCTGCTTTAGTCTATAAATGGACCTCTGAAGCTTACACACCTTAGACTCATCTATGAACGTGAAATCTTTAGGTTGTATCATATACACCTCTTCATCTAGCTCTCTATTTAGAAAAAGCTGTTTTCACTTCCATCTGCCAGATTTCATAGTCCAGATGGATAGCTATGTTAAGCATTATTCGAATGAATTTAAGCATTACCACAGAACAGAACGTCTCATCATAGTCAATACCATAACGTTGATGGTACCCCTTGACAACCAGACGAGCTTTATAGGTCTCAATCTTTCCATCTATGCATTTTTTCCTTTTGAAGATCCACTTACACCCTATGGGTTTTATCCCTTCGAGTGGATCAACCAACGTCCATACTGTAATACACATCTAAGGGCAAAATTATAATTTTGACTATAATCAATAAAATGGGTTATTTTCAATCATATATGTGTATTTAGTGTCTGTGATACATCCTTTGAGTTAATGGTAATGATAATTCATATTTTCAAGAGTTGAAAATTTAAGACATGAATAATCATTATTAACTCATAAAATGCTTCCGACCATAGGATCATCACGAGGATGGTGATTGATCCGGAAGGTTGGTGTACAATCGCTTCTCTTTAGTAGATGAGTCTTGAGTCTACGGTGTGGAGACACCGGAGCGAGAGTATAGGTACTCGTTAGAGAACGAGGGCACTGAGCGTGACCACCTCGAGTAGTCATTAGGAAGTCTACCTTCTCGTCAATGACTGACTCGATGCTGCAGTGGTGTGTCTGGTTCTTTGACTCTGAGGTGCATCGGCAGTTCACCTTGAGGGTGTTATAGTTTGACTACACCATTACTCGGTCTCCTAGCCATATGGAACTCTGAGGTGTATGTTGGCTATAGCATGTTCATTGTAGGAACTGGATTAGCATCAAGATGGAATCTATCTACCTCGGTGGTAGAGGAGCAGCCCTATGATGATCATGAGAATCAAGTCCAGAAGCCCATGGCCATGGCAGAGTGAAATAATAGAAAGAGTTTCTATTTAGGTTTTCACATTGGACTTGAATCGAATGATTACATCATATGACAGAGACTAGGGTTTGACGAGTTCACCTTAACCCTAATCTGATCGGGGCTCAAGATAGAAGAACTTAATCACACAGGTAGCTGCACCAAGAGGTTCGCATTCAGCTCTGATGGGTTGCCACCATATACTGCTAGGTGTCACTGGTGGATTTTGGGAGCAATTAGAATGATTTAGATGATCGATCATTCTAGCTGTTCGAATCAGAAGAGTTCTGATCCATCGAAAGGAGTTTCGATGATGTCGATGATAGAGATCATGACATATCCCATTACCATACAGAACTGAACCTAACTGGGTCACACAAATAAGGGTTTGAATCTGGTGATCATCAATTGAACTAATCCAGTTCAATTGATCTGAATGAGATTCAATTAGGTTCAAGGAAATCGTGCTAGCACTCGATTGAACCTAACGTTCTTCTTTTACTATCATAAATAGTTGTCCTGACTGAGCCAAAGGAGTTTGTGCTTGATCAGAGGCCTTCACTTGGTCTGACTGGAGCCTTGTCCAGATCAGAAAAAGGTTGTCTTATTTTGTAAGACAATACCTACCATTTTTGGTCACCTGCCATTTCTCGTCCTTTGACTTTGGTCAAAAGTTGACCTTTGACTGGTCAAATATTGACCATTGATACTTTGACTTCTATCCACATGTGTCATGCACCTATTGGAGAGCTGGTGGGGGCTTGTCCCCCTACTAGAACCTGGCAAGGAGGAGGGCGCACGCCACCCCTAGGCTGTGCAAGCAGTTGGAGGCGCCCAGGAGTCCCTATTGGATAGGGACTCCATCTCCTTTTTGGATTCCGATTAGACTTCTCCTAAGAACCAACTTTGACTGGATCTTAGGCATGCCCTCTAAGGAGGAATCCAGGGGACTCTATTTCCACAATCAGATTTAGATCTGATTTCACAAAGAGTTGTGATTGGTTGGGAAGAAGAGGAGTTGGATCACAGCATAGTCTATAAATAAGACCCTGCACCCAACTCAAAGAAAACACATTAATTCCATGCCCCAAGGCTGCCTCTCCTCCTCCTCCATGCCAAGTCATCTTCTCCCTCTCCTCTCCATGCCCAAAGTAATTTGGGATCTTGGTTGGTGCAATCCAGATGAGAGAAAGGCGATAGAAAGCTAGAAGGCTGCGCTGCTGCAAAGGACAACTGCTGATCTTCGAAAGGAGTTTTGAAGATCCTCCAGATCAGATTCAGATCTAATTTTTGGAGATGTGATAGAGAAGAAGAGGATCTCTAGATCCAGCCTGAGTGGATATCGGTAGAGGCCA
The DNA here is from genome assembly GCA_006176705.1 of Cocos nucifera. NCBI lineage: Eukaryota > Viridiplantae > Streptophyta > Magnoliopsida > Arecales > Arecaceae > Cocos > Cocos nucifera. The sequence goes on along the minus strand of QRFJ01001477.1, from coordinate 71,025 downwards.
GGCACTTGCATGGCTAGATCCAGAACCTTCCGCTGCTTACAGGATCATCAATGGGTAATAGGATTACCCTACATCAAGGTAAATTAAATTTAATTTAATTTATCTAAATTTTATTTTAATTATTAAAATAATAAAGATTAGATCTAAAATATCTAAGATCTAATTTAGATCAAAGAAAAAAATTTTTAAAATATATCTCTTGATCTGATCAGATCTGAACGAACCTGGTCGGAAAATCAGGATTTCCCTTCAACTGGTATCAGAGCCAAGGTTCTAAAAGTGTTTAGATCTGATTTTAAATTTATTTTAATTAAAAAATAAGTGATTTTAGATGTCACATGAGATGTGATCAGATCTGAAATCAAAAAAAATTAAAATTAAATAATTTGGATCTAAGATTAGAAAATATGCATGACTAGTTCTAAAATAGAATAGTTCTATAGAATAGTCTTGCATATTTTCAATTTAATTTGATTAAATCATATTTTAGATCTATTTATTTACTATTTTTTGATATTATAATTATTATAATAACATCTAAAAAATAGTAAATAAAAATTATTTAATTTTAAACATCATATGAGATATGATTGATGCATGTCTAGACTAGTTGTAGAATAGTTCTACATAAGTTGTCTAGATTAGAATTTATTTTGATTAGATCAATTTAAATCTAATTTTTTAGATTATTATGAGATAATTTAGATCTAAAAATATGCATGATTTGATACATGAGATGTATGCAAAATATGCCATGATTAGATCTAATTTGTATATGAGATATATGATATAGATCTAAAACTGTTTTGTAGTATTACATGTTCCTGATTAAGGCATTCCTCTTAGGCCGTCCGGATCATAAGAATGAAGAAGGATTTAAAGGCCCTCTCCTCCCATTCGATGGGGCATTCTTATGACGTGTAGGGGTGCTGCACGTTCGTCCTTAATCAAAAATCCAAAACTTACTTTCTGCAAAATCCTAGATCCTAAAATCCTAGGATTTATTGTGCATATTTTATTTATGAACCCTACTTAATTAAGAATTAAGATTATGGAAATATTAATTAGAGGTCTAAAATTAAGAATTTTAGATCTAAGACATATATTCATAATACTGGGTTCGGGCTTGGGTAGCTCAATTAGGTCTAAGCGGTTGATCAAACTGATTCAAGAGTTGGTTAGATGGGATCAACAATGCTTAAATTGACCAGCCTAATAGGATTAAGTCTGGGTCAAGATCGAGTCACGATCAAGCAAGACCTAATTAGGCTCAGAGGTTAGAGTCTGGATTGTAGGCTAACCCAATTGGTTCTGACTCAACAATTTGGTGTCTAAGGTAAGTTTGGCATATACGATCGACTGATTTTTAATTGGGAAGCTACTCGACCTGAATGCATTCTTGTACGAGTTAATGGCATATCCCTTCCACCGGTCTCACTTACCTGGCCATATCTGTTGACACAGTTCTGATTTGAGGTGGTCAATAATCCGAGCTAACCCATGCCACTAGGTTAGTCATAATTGTTATGACTATGACAAGTCTAGTTTAATGAGACCTGAATCAATTCTCCCTAAGAAAAGATTAAGTCTGAGGTCTTCCACCATTGTAGATGTGCGGGCCCTTTCCGGGGTTGATTGTTCTCGGCTGGATACAGTGGCTCAGTTGCACCAAAAAGATGCAACCATGTCTATTAGGCATTGGATGCTATGGGCTGGAGGATGAGTTGGGCTCAATATTCTGGATACGGTGAGAGACTCAATTAGGAATCCAGTCTGTGCAAATGGTGGGTCTGACTTAACTAAGGAGTGGATCAATATTTCGGATATGGTGAGATTCATGAATTAGAGACCAAGTTTGGGTGCACCATGATTAGAGAATCATTGAACAAGAGTTGTTCACTCATTGGCTAACCCATCACCAATAACTGTTAGGTGAGGTGATGAGTCAGTTGGTGAGACCGCACCACCCACTAGAAATCATTAATCATGGAGATTTTCGCATCTCTACAGAGGGAGTGTAGGGATCCAAGAAAATAGTGGGAGCTAATTTATTTAAAAATAAAAATCCCTAAATAAATTGGTCAAGTCATAATTACAGTATCTAACTAGAATCTTTGACTCTCTATAGGAAAATGTCTGCGTCCAACCCATTAGCACGTATCCTGGACACACATAGACTGACCGAAATCCAATTATAAAGATTGGCTCAGGAACTACAAAATTATTTTGGGATTTCGAGAAGTTAACCCATGTATTGGACCAGGACCCTCCCACCTTACCAGCCCGTCCATCCACTGAACAGAGAGCGTCTCTGGAAAAATGGATAGACGAAGATAATAAGGCCAGATATTACATGTTGGGCTCGATGTCTGATGAGCTCCAGCGCCAACATGAAGATATCGAGACTGCTCGCCAAATGTTGGCTCACCTACAAGGAGATGTTTGGTGAACAGAGTCGCGCAGCCAAATATCAAGTCACGAAATGACTTTTTAAGGCTAAGATGCATGATGGGCAGTCAGTCCAAGATCACTGTCTGATAATGATCAAGGACATGGAAGAGCTTGAGAAGCTCGGTGTGAAGTTAGACTTGGATTTGCAGAACGATATTATTCTGCAATCCTTGACTGATGCATATGGGCAATTCATCATGAATTACCACATGCATAAACTTCAAAATTTCTTGGCCGAATTAATGAATATGCTGGTCACCGCTGAGCTTTCTATGAAAGGTTCTAAAGGCTCAGTTCTTGCTATGGAATGGACTTCTTCCAAAAGAAAGTCTTATAAAAAGAAAAAGAAGTCTGTGAAAAAGCAGAAGATGGAAGGAGGAAAGAAGAAGAAGGCAGAGCCGAAGAAGAAGGCCGATGTCAAAGGAAAAGTATTTTCATTGCAACAGCGATGGCCACTGGAAGCGAACTGCCCTACTTACCTGGCCACCCTGAAGAACAAGAAGGAAGGTCCTTCTGGAGGTATGCTCGTTATTGAGTCTAACCTTACAATTTCTTCTGCATCCAGTTGGGTGCTTGACTCTGGTTCTAGTGCTCATCTGTGCACTTCCATGCAGGGTCTTGAGGATAGCAGGAGGCTGAGGGATGGAGACATGATCCTATGCATCGATAATGGAGCAAGAGTTGCTGCAGTGGCCGTGGGAACATACCCTCTTCGATTACCATCTGGTTTAGACTTAGTTTTGAAAGACTGTTATTATGTGCCTGCAGCTAGCAGGAATTTGATTTCTGTTTCATGCTTAGCACTAGAAGGCTATGTGATTACCTTCTTTAAGGACCATTGTAACATTCTTTATGAAAGAAATAAAATTGCAAATGGTTTTCTTATTAACGATCTTTATCAGCTACATATTGATGTACCTGTTCTAACTATCGAGCAAAATGTGAATGCCAAACGACCTAGGGATAGTCCAAATGATAGATATCTATGGCACCTGAGATTAGGTCATATAGCAGAAGATAGGATCAACAAATTGGAAGAAAAATGGGCTATTGAGTCCGTTGACTTCCGAGTCATATCCAACTTGTGAATCTTGTCTTCAAGGCAAAATGACTAAACTTCCTTTTGTAGGACATGGGGAAAGGGCCACAGATCTCCTTGCCCTAGTACATACTGATGTGTGCGGCCCATTTGATGTGCCGGCTAGAGGCAATTTTGTCTACTTCATTACCTTTATCGATGATCTGTCTAGGTATGGGTATGTGTATCTTATGAGACACAAGTCTGAAGCTTTTGAAAAGTTCAAAGAATTCAGACATGAAGTAGAAAAACAAACTAGAAAACCCATTAAGGTTCTTCGATCAGATCGAGGAGGTGAATACCTTAGTCAAGAATTCCTAGACTATCTAAAGGAAAATGGCATAGTCTCTCAATGGACTCCACCAGGAACACCTCAACTCAACGGGATTTCAGAATGGAGAAATCAGACTCTATTGGATATGGTTCGATCCATGATGAGCTTCACAGACCTCCCTAATTTTCTTTGGGGACACTCATTGTTAACTTCAATTTATCTACTGAATAGGGTTCCCTCTAAAATCGTTCCTACCACACCGTATGAGATATGGCACAGTAAGAAACCAAGTCTGAGTCATCTCAGAATTTGGGGTTGTCCGGCTCATGTCAAAAGACAACAAGCGGACAAGTTAGAGTTTAGGTCCTTTAGAGCTCGATTCATAGGATATCCTAAAGAGTCATTAGGATACTATTTCTACATTCCAGAAGACCACAATGTGATTGTGAGTCGACATGCCATCTTTCTTGAAAAATAGTTTATTCAAGATAGCGGCATTGGAAAGCAGATTAAGCTTAATGAGAAAGTCTCACAAGTACAACAAGCTAAGGACCAATTGGAACCAAATCAGGTTGAGCCAATAAGAACACTACCTCCTCCACCTCATAGATCGGAAAGAGTTTTCCATCCCCCTGAAAGATACTTAGGTATTATTTCAGAGGAAGTAGAGAAAATGTTCCTCGTAGGTAATGGTGCTCATGGTGATGATCCCAAAACCTACAATGAGGCGATATCAGATATCGACTCCAAGAAATGGCTAGAGGCAATGCAGTCAGAAATTGACTCGATGCACTCAAACCAAGTCTGGACCTTGGTAGATCCACTAGAAGGTATAGTACCTATTGGGTGTAAATGGATCTTCAAGAGAAAGATTGGTGTAGATGGAAATGTGGAGACATTCAAGGCTAGACTAGTGGCAAAAGGTTATAGTCAATGCGAAGGCATTGACTATCAGGATACCTTTTCCCTAGTGGCTATGCTAAAATCCATCCGCACATTGTTTGCCATTGCAGCCTATTTCGATTATGAAATATGGCAAATGGACGTGAAAATAGCGTTCTTAAATGGATATCTTAAGGAAGATATCTATGTGGAACAGTCGCTAGGTTTCACATTCAGTGAAACTGATCACAAGGTTTGCAAGCTGCAAAGGTCCATATATGGACTTAAGCAAGCATCTCGAAGCTGGAACACTCATTTCAATGATGTGATCAAAAAGTTTGGTTTCATCAAAAATGAAGAGAAATCGTGTCTTCAAAAAGGTCAGTGGGAGCGCTGTTATCTTCCTCGTATTATACGTGGATGACATCCTCCTTTTTAGGAATGATATTTCCATGTTGACGACAGTCAAAATATGATTGTCCAAGGAATTCTCCATGAAAGACCTAGGTGAAGCATCCTTTATTCTAGGAATTAAGGTCTATAGGGATAGACCGAATAGGATGCTAGGACTTTCACAGAAGATGTACATAGAGGAAGTACTAAAGAGGTTTAGTATGGAAAACTCTAAGAGGGGATTAATACCCTTCAGACATGGTATTCATCTTTCCAAGAAGATGTGCCCCAGCACACCTGAGGAAATAGAACGCATGAGCAAGATCCCTTATGCTTCTATAATAGGGAGCCTCATGTATGCCATGCTATGTACACGACCTGATATAGCCCATGCTGTGAGTGTCACAAGTAGATATCAGTCAAATTCAGGTGAAGAACACTGGACTTCTATGAAATGTATCCTTAAGTACTTAAGAAGAACTAAGGATATGATGTTGGTCTTTGGTAATAAGAACTCCAAGTCCAGGGATATACAGATTCAGATTTTATGTCTGATGTAGATGATCAAAAGTCAACATCTAAGAGTCTGTTTGTGTGCAATGGTGGTGCTGTCAGCTGGAAGAGTTCCAAGCAAATCGTGATAGCAGATTCTACCATGGAAGCAGAATATATCACTGCATCAAAGGCTGCAAAGGAAGTATTCTGGTATAAAAAGTTTGCTGCAGAAATTAGAGTAATGCCATCAGATGCCATTCTCCTTTACTACAATAATAGTGGTGCCATAACCCTTACTAAGGAGCCGAGGTCTCACCAGAAATCCAAGCACATTGAGCAGCGATACCACCTCATCCACGATTACCGTAAGAAGGATTACGTCGAGGTCAAAAGAGTCGACTCCACAGACAATGTGGCAGATCCGCTTACAAAGCCATTGGGCCAGCAAAAGATCAAAGCCCACCTTGAGAAGATGGGACTTAGATTTATAGCCAATTAGCTTTAGGACAAGTGGAAGATTGTTAGATACATGTGCCCAAGAAGCTAGAATTGGTTGACACTTGTAATACACTTCTAAGGACAAAATTATAATTTTGACTATAATAAATAAAATGGATTATTTTCTATCACATATGTGTATTTAGTATCTGTAATGCATCCTTTGAGTTAATGGTAATGATAATTCATATTTTCAAGAGTTGAAAATTTAAGGCATGAATAATCATTATTAACTCATAAAATACTTCCGACCATAGGAATATCATGAGGATGGTGATTGATCTGAAAGGTTGATGTACAATCTAACCAGTTGACGTAGTACTCTATTAGATCACCTTAAGGATGCTTCTACAATGGATTCTAGGTCCGATCTAATCGGATCCAGCTCAGGTTCAACAACTTGTGTCCATTCTTCCACCTATCATACTTCATCAAGTTTGACCTTAGAGGCATTAGTTCCTTCACCAAGAAACTTCTTTTCTTAAAAGACTACCTTAAGACTGACAAACACTTTTTGCTCATCAGCAAGGTAGAAGTAGTACCCTTTGGTTTTTTTTGGATAATCTATAAAACTACACTTATCAGACCTAGGTCCAAGCTTGTCTATCATCAAACATTTGACGTAAGTCGGACACCCCCAAATCCTAAGGTGTGAAAGCATTGGCTTACGCTTTATCCATATTTCGTATGGTGTTTTATTAACAAATTTACTTAGAATCCTATTTAGAATGTAACAAGCTGACTCGAGCGCATATCTCCATAGGAAGATCGGCAAACTAGCAAACCCCATCATAGATCAAATCATGTCCAACAGGGTCCAATTTCTCCTTTCAAACACACCATTATGTTGTGGTGTTTTAGGAGGGGTCTATTGGAAGAGAATCTCATTCTCCTTAAGATATGTTAGAAACTCATTGGAAAGGTACTCACCCCCTCAGTCAGATCGAAGAGTTTTAATACTCTTTCTAATTTATTTTTCTACCTCATTTTGAAATAGTTTGAACATTTCAAACGATTCCGACTAATACTTCATTAAATAGACGTACCCATTCCTCAATAGGTTGTCTGTGAAGGTTATGAAGTAGAAATATCCACCTCAGGCACTTGAGCTCATGGGTCCACATACATTCGAACGTACTAGACTCAGCAGTTCATTGGCTCGTTCATCTTTTCCAACGAAAGGTGACTTGGTCATCTTACCAAGAAGACAGGACTCACAGGTCGAAAGTGACTCACAATCATTAACCTCAAGAATTTCTTCTTGAGCTAACCTATTAATTCTGTTCTTGCTAATATGACCTAGCCTACATGTCGAAAGTAGACATCAGATACATCACTAATTCTAAGGCATTTTCTAGAGGATTGAACCACATTAACAGGCATAGAAAGTAAATAAATTTTATTATTTAATTATCCAATAAAAATTATAACACCATTCAAAATGATATTATAATTTTTTTTTTATTCATATTTCAAAACCATTCATGTCCAAAAGGCCTACAGAAATGATATTCAATAAAAAAGTTGGACAATAATGACATTCATTAAGAATAACTTTATTTAAATTGATTATAAGATTTATGATTCCTAAAGCTAGAATTGGAACTTATCTTCCATCTCTAATGTTCAAGAACCTCTCGCCTTGATCAAATCTTCTACTGACCTACAAGCCCTACATAGAATTACAAATATGATAAGAACTTTCAGTATCTAATACCCAGGTAGTAGAATCAAATAAAAAAAAATTACGAGATGTTATCATATAATTACCTTGCCTAGCAACCACTTGCTTCTTTCTCGGCCTATTTAGGTCTAGGGAGGCAATGTATAGAGGACAGTTTCTCTTCTAGTGCCCCTGCTTCTTGCAGAAGAAGCACTCTACTTGGCTCTAGTCGGGCTTGTGCTTCTTAGTTTGACCATATGCAACGTCGCAGCATGCGGCTGCACCTTCTTGTTTTTCTTCTTCTTCTTCTTCTTCTCTTTCTTAAAGGGTCGATGACCAGAAGAAGACCCTCCCACAACATTCACCATCTCCTTATGGAGTTGGTGATCCTTCTTAAAGTTCTGCAGCAATCCCAACAAGCCGTGGTAGTTTATTGCAGGCTTTGTTATTCTAAAATGAGTTAGAAAGGGGAGGAATGACTTGGGTAAAGAGTTAAGGATCGCATCCTTACCGAGCTGCTTGTGTAGGGGAAAGCCCAACTTGTTAAGGTGCTTAATCATCTCGATCATGTATAATACATGATCGATGATTGAGGCCCCATCCCTCATCCTAGCGTTGAAAATGGCATAACTTATTTTGTGCCTTTCAACATCATCCGACGTGCCAAAAGAGTCATTCAACATTTGAAGTATCTCTTATGGCTAAGCATTTTCAAACCTATGGCTGAACTTATCATTCATTGCCACCAGCATTATACATTGAACGATGGTGTAGTCATTGAGCCACTTTTAATAAGTGTCTCATACCACTCTCCTAGCGTTTGGGGCTGGCTCCTCAGGTGTTGGATCCGTTACCACATAAAGGATCCACTCATGCTCCAAGATGATTTTGAACTTACGATACCAGCTATCGTGGTTGGATCTCAATAATTTGTCATGGCCTAACAATGATCGGAGTGATAGGTTAGTGGCCATATCTGCACAAAAAAGGAAAACCAAACCTAATTAGTATATGAATTATTAATCCTAAAGTCTTGGACTTTTAGTTTAAATGTTCTTTCACTATTTTATATGAATTGATAGCCTCTACCTCTAATTTAAGGAATTACTTTAATTCCTTAGTGGGTACTAGAATCCACATAGACTACACATGAGCCCAACTTTGGTTGGTCAATCCATGGGCACCTATGGATAGATTTAAAATCAATTGTTTCTCTAAACAACTTCTAGTAATATTGATTTTGCCTCATAGACTTAATCAGTAGACTTTGGCCTCCATTGAAAAGGTTCAGTTAGGTCCAACCATTAACATGACCATATTTGATCTTATCTAATCAATAAATGATCAGGTCCAACTTCGGTCGGCCAACATAACTACCATCAGAAAGACTTAACCAAATTATCATTTTATGAATGATAATTTTATTAGTCAATAATCACCAGGCCTTTGGGCCTTCGATGATCATTATACTAATGAACCCATTATCATTCAACTTAATGGGAGGCTATGATTTAGTTATCTATATAACTATTTTATTTTTAAGGATCTAATAATTTTAGAGAAGTTAGTTAACTAATTTTAGAAAATTCAGCTAGTCAATTTCGATCCTCCCACTAACTTCACCAAGTCAGAAAAAAGATCTAATCTAAGCTAGCAATAGGAGCACCTAAATTAGTCAGATTGATTTACCTAATAGATATGGGTGAGTCCGAATCACCAAGTGATCTAATCAAAATCTAACTCATCAGGATGGCTAGGTAAGCAAGATCAGTGGAAGGGATATGCCATTAACTCATCAAAGATCAAATCAGTGCGAGTAACTCCCAATTAAAAATCACTGATCAAACTGCCAAACTTACCTTAGACACCATTTGGTTCATTAGTTTTAATTTGACCTATCTAGTAATTTTGAATTCGATCGCATAGCCTTGAATCAAGTCCATTTGGTCCTTGTTAAAGGCATGGACTTGACCAACTACAACTATTATAATTGAGTTTATATAGTTCTTGACCTAATCTAAATTAACATTTAATTAGATTTGATCAATTACTCTAAATTAGTCCACCTTTTAACTAACCTTAGGTCTAACCCAATTTATGGACCTAATTCAGCTAACCCAATAATCCATAAGTTTATGATTAATGACTTAGAGTCTTAATTCATAATTCTAGATACTAAATCATTATACTTAAATTTTAATTAAGTTTTTGGGCTGAGGGTTAGGGTTCAATATTTTAAAAATATTTTTTAATTTTGAAAGATTCTTTACAACTTAGCATTGTTCACCAATTGAGTCGACTCATTTCAAAATTAAACCATCTCAATTCACAAACAACACTAGTTGTAGGGTTTAATTTGAAACTATGTACACTACATAATTATGAAATCATGAATCAAACTTTATCTAATTGTACATTCATGATCATAAATTAGATTAAAGCCTAATATAATTAGATCATAAAAATATTAGATCAAATCTAGTAATTTCATGATTAATGATATAGATCTGCAACGTACCAGGACAACCTTTTTACTGTAGGAGGTAAATCCTACAGCAGGATAACCTGCAGTCCATGCAATTTGGATTTTAATTTTTTAGATTTAATTACTCTAATTATTAGATCAATATTTAGATCAAATCTAAATTATTAATATAAATATGCAAGCATATCATGTTTAAAGAATCTTGCTTTGATACCATTTGAAGAAAATAGTGCAGGGTTTGCTAAGCTATTTTCAAAATTTTTTGAAAATAGTAAAGAAGCAATAGAAAATAATTAATTTAATTAATTATCTATTGATGATATCAGATTATTTAATCCTACACATTATAATCTAAACATAATATGCATGCATACATCAATAGATCTGAAAATAAAACTATGTAGTGAACTATTTACTACATCCACGTGTTTATAACACAATATCTTTTCGTGGATAGTTGATCACAGTGATCTGATCATCGTCAAGGAGTTTTGCTAATCATAATGTAGCCACATAAGTGTCTAGCCTCTACAGATTGTCCACATGAGGCTCCTAGTAATGATCGGCTCCCACGCGAGTGCTAGCTCGACACCGGAGTCTTTCGGGGGTAATTTTGATCAAATGCCTTCGATCCTTGTCTATGGGCTTCATGGATGCTTTGGGTCATTGGTAGACATAGTAAAGAGGCAGAGGAGGTTCTCCACAAAGTTTAGTGGGCTTTCAACACTCGTATCTCATGAAATGGATTCCCAAATCCTAGGTCAAAACACTAGATCAAATGCACCTTGAAACCTTGCGCTAGCCTTTCTCTATTTTTTCACCTCATGAGATTTTTTAAAACTTTTTCTCATACACCAGGAGCCTCACGGAAGTCCCCTCTCAATATTAGATATATTCTCTCATGTCCCAAAAATTCCTCCTATTTATTTTGCACCAAAGAGAGTAGACACCATGTGGAGAGAAAGATTGGGTTGGTTGTTAGGCCAAATTCAAACTCATTTTGAATTCATCCTTCAAACCACCTGATCCCATCCACATAGGGACGTGAGAAAGGATGGGCGACAACCTCTTTTGCATGGAAAGTTATCATGAGAAACCTTTTCTCATGTAGCAAAAGTGTCGCACAAGAGAAGAGTGGCACAAGGATAAGGTAGAGGTTGTTTTTTATCCAAATTTGAATCTCATTCAAATCAAAATAAATAACAACAAATTCTTATCCATTTGAAACATGGGGGACCTGGTCAAAATCTTTTTTGTGAATGGGAAATAAGTCATGAGAGAATTAGATTAAATTTTTAAGTAGGCGTGGGTTAAATGGCATAGGGAAAGAAGACTAATCAAACTAGTCTTTGAAATTCAAACTTGAACTAGTTGAAACAACCAATTCGAAATAGGTTAGGCCCAATTAGACTAATTTAAACCCAACATATTTAGGCTTAATTAGGTTTAATTAAATTTTAATAAAATTAGAAATTGATCAAGCCCAATCTCTGATCAAATTAGGGTTCAAACATCCTCGGCGATTAGGTCAACCAACAACCTAATCGGGTCAGACCCAATTGAAACCAATTCAATTGAACTTGGACCAAAAATAATTACTCAATAAAATTAAGTTAATTAGTGATTAAATCATTAATAAAATCTCTCATTAAATTAGAGTCCAAATTCAGTGGGTGTTCGGACAATAAAGTCCCATCAAAATGAAACTCTTGATCGAAGAGTCCCAAACCAGTGGGACTCTTGATCCCGGAGTTCGAAACAAGTGAAACTCATGATCATGGAGTCCCAACACTCAATTATAGAGTTTCAGATATATAGAACTCAGAGTCCCAGAGCTGTGGGACTCTTGATCGAGGAGTTCCAATCCAGTGGGGCTCTTGACCATAGACTCCCAGACATTAAGACTCAATGTCCTAACCCAATAGGACCCTCGATCTAAGAGTCCCAATCCAGTGGGACTCTTAACCATAGTGTCTCAGTCGAGTGAGACTCTTCACCAGCCATCAGATTAGGTAGGAACCTCTAGTGTGTATGACTCTACAGGTCCAAACTTAAGTCAGTAGCATAGAAACTAATTTCTATACTAATCAAAGTGACCATCTAGCAATGGTATCTGATGTTCGGATAGATTGAATAATCGCAATCGTAACATTCAAAATCGATGCGAATATGGTTACTGTATAATTCATCCCTATGACCTCTATGTAATAGATCACTTAGGGTTAGACTGTCAATCCTAGAAAATACATCCATGTCGTGTCTCAAAGCAATTAGTCTCGTGACTCCTCACTAAGACTATCCTGGCTAAGGTTTTGCTAAATTAAAATATAATTGAACACAGCTCCTAAAATCAGGAGTGGTCAATTCCATTTTGATACATGCATCGACTTCATAAGTAATTGACTGTACCCAAAAATTATTTATTATTGAATTAAAAATTTAGATGGTCCGGCACCAAAATAGACTGACTTGCTTGGAAGTCACCATGGTGATCTCAGATTGGAGGAACATTTATACTCATATTCCATCAGAGCTAATCTTGATAGAAGAAAAGCCTCGAAGTTGGTCACGTTCAGTGCAGATGTACCTGTACATCTCACTTGCATGCCATATCAGTGTCTCAATACTCGTTGGTTGTGAGGATAACCAACCTATATGGTACACAATGATCTATACTTGATAAACATTACCATCCTAAGTAACAATGTATCATTTGGTCATGACCTATTTAAGGACTAAATGATAAATCTTTTTTTGCCGAATCTTGATAGTCCTAAAGACTTCATCACAACACAGGAGTTTATTAGAGGACAATAAAATTTATGATGAAAAATACCAAAATAACTTTTATTAATTTATAATTTATATACAATTATAAATATATGGCCCAACCATCAATAGACTGATGATTGGTTTTGGAACACATTCTCAATATTTACAACATGGTTCTATCAACCAAGTTGCATGTTTGATTCATAATCAATATGCAAGTCACATAAACATGAATCTACTTTAGATTTAACCTAAACAGGTTCATGTAATTGAAACAATTTCAATAATAATCAATCATAAATCTTCCTAGATCAAATATAACATATTTATGAAGATTAAAATTATATTAAAATATTTTAATCAGATCATAAAATCTCTTAGATCTAATTTAAAATTTTATGATCAATATTTTAGATCAGCATGTACTAGGATAACCTATTCACTATAAGGGATAAATATTACAGCAGGACAATCTTATGGCAGTCCATGCAATATAAAATATTTTATTTTTATATTTAAAACTATTTTAAATCTATTAAATTATAAATAAAATTAGATTAAATTTAATAAATTTATGATTAGAGTCAAATCACCACGAACTAGGACAACCTACTCAGTATAAGGAGTAAACCTTACAGTCGGACAACCTTATGGCAGTTCGTAAGATCTAATTTTTTTTTTAAATTTTAGATTTAATAATTAGATTATAAATTAAATTTAATATAATAAATAATCTAAATATGCATAAAAATCATGTAATAACAACCTTGCTCTGATACCAATTGTAGGTTCTTGATCTAGGATTTTATAGGTAGATCTTGAAACTTTTTCAAGATCTTGCAGTGAAAGATTTAAATAAATTAAATATTTATTTAAATAAATATATAAATATTTAGATCTTAAATCTATTATATGATCAAGGCATGATATTAAATCGAAAACTAAAATCAAACAAGAAAGAAAAGATTGATCAAATAAACCTAGATCTACACTACATCAAATACAGGTATGAAGTTTATAGATCATATCTATTACCTGAGCAAGTTAGATGTTCTAAATTACTAGTTCGGACTTGAGGATGAAGTCATGAGTTGCACATGCATTCAGCTTCTAGGAATCATCTACACGAGCCTACAATCTCTGATCTGAAGTCCGATGCAAGAAATCAGCATAGCATGCTAGTAATGCAATGATCCTTCTTCGATAGTTAATCCGATGCTCCCTTCTTCAAAATTTAGACTCTTCAAAATATGAGAAATAAGATGAGAATTTACTAATATGAGGCTATCTTAGAAAACAAATTCAAAAAAAAGAGAGGAGAGATTGAAAATAAAACAGCCCTTGAAGAAGACCCTCTTCTTCTTCTCTTTTCTCTCACCTAGACATCTAGTTTGGTGCCTATGGAATCCCCATGCCAAAGGACCCACTTCCTCTGATTTTTGCACACCCCAAACCTCTCCCAAAGCTCTATATTTCATAAAAAAATCAGAGTAAAATTCATCCAATAAATAGAAAAAGAAGAGTCCAAGTTAGATTAAAATTCTTGACTAGGAATATCCAAACATGGGAAGTTGTTGGGGCACCCAACTCTTAGGCACCTCCTCCATAATTATTGGAATGTAGCAGAAATGGAGGCCACACAGAAAAGGAGATTATTTTCATGGAACAAGAGAAGAATTAATTAAAAGAGGGGGTGGCACTCAAGGGAAGGTGTTTTGGTCAATAAGGATTCTATCTCATAGAATCTTAAGCAAAACTAACTCCTCTTTTGACTTGGTCTTCCAACAAATTGCCTTATGAGAAAAAGAGGAGAGAAAGAGGGTGTGATAAGTCATGGGAGTGGAGAATTTTTACATAAGAAACAAAACAAAAGGGCATGGGGCATGAGGATTAAGTGGCATAAGTGATAGGGAGTCCTAGTCACACTAGGACTCCTATTTTGACTTGGTCAAATAAGATCTTTTAACCAAATAAAATCAAGATTAAACCAACCCAATTAAATAAATCCCTAACCCATTTAATGAATTAATTAAATTAGATTAAATTAAATTTAAATTTAATTTATTTTCTAATCAAACTAGAAAATTGGATTAATCTGAGTCCTAGTTAGACTAGGACTAGTTCTTCCTTGCACTTGGCTTATCCAATAAATCAATTGAACTTGATCCAATCAAGCTCAAAGCAAATCTAATTAAATTATATTTAGTTATACTTAATCTTAGCCTATTGGCTTAATCAAATTAAGTCAATTAGCAATCCAATTGCTAATCAATCCTCCTGCAACACTTGCACTAGGTTAAACACCAATTGTATTGATTGTTTAATCCTAGAACGATTCTTAATCGTTGATCAACCATCGGATCAGATTGTAAGCTCTAATATATGTGACCTCATAGATCCAAATCTAAGTTGGTAGTATAAAAATAAATTTTTGTATCAATCGAAGTGACCATCAAGCAATGATATCCGATGGTCGGATAGGTCAAAGGTGTAAAACACCATCCTTAGAACCCATGTGGATATAGTTTTCATATAATTCATCCCCTTGACCATAATGCTTGTAAGATACCTCAGAGTTCAACTATCAACTCTAATCAGATTACCTATATTGTATTTTAAAATATCAAATCCATCTAATGGATTACCCTGGCCAAGGTTTTGCTATATTGAAATATAATGATACATTCTTCTCCAACTCTTGGAGTGGTCAATTCCATCTTGACCACACCCCAACTTTGCAAGTAGTTGACTGTGCCCAAAAGCATTCCATTGTTGAATTACAAATTCAGTTAGTTTAGTACCAAAGCACAGTGAGTTGCTTGCAAGTCACTAAGGTGATCTCAGGTCTAAGGAATACTTATACCTATATCCCATCAGAGACATTCTTGATAGTAGAATGCTCTAGAGTTTATCACGTTCAATGTTCATGTACCCATACATCTCACCTGTATGCCATATTAATATCTCCACACTCTTTGGATAAGAGGACATCCAACCTATATGGCATATAGCGACCTATGCTCAATAGACGCTGTTGTCCTAATTAACAGCCTATTATTTGGTCATGAACAAATTTAAGGACTAATCGATAAATCCTCTCTTTATCGAAACTAAACAGTCCTAAGGACTTCATCACAATAATAGAGTTTATTAGAAGATGTAAACTTATGATGAAAAAGATGTAAAAATATTTTTATTAATTAATAAGTCAATTATAATTACAAAATAGCTCAATCATCAATAGGTTGATGATTGGCTTTGGAATATAATTTTCAACAGTTGAGAACTCCATGGTTGAATCTATTGTTGCCTTTGGAGCCGCACAAGTATCTAGCCTCTACAGAAGATCCACATGAACCTGCAACATAGATCGAATGTTCGTCGAACGAAGATCCGCTCGAAGTGCTAGCTTCTTGTGGATTCCTCCTGATGGTTAATCAAATACATATTCTTCGGATCTCTTGGATACTCCAAGAGATGAAGAACATGAGGAGAAATAAGAAAGAAATCCAACCCTTTGGATCTCTCATAAATTAGAAAAATAAAATCAAGAAAAAGTAAATCCTAAGAGAAGACAAATCTTCTCCTTCAGGACATCAACAGTTGATGTCCTGAAAATATCTATGCTAGGACAAGAGGAGACCTTCTCCTCTAGGATTTTTTGTAATCTTTTAGATCAAATATTTTTAATTTTCATCATATAAAATTCTTACAAAAATTGTAGAGGAAAGATTCTCCAAGAAATCCTAAGAGAAGATCTTTCTTCTCTTCTCCTTCTCTCATCAGGACATGATCAGATCATGTCCAAAAAATTAATACCATGCCCCAACAACATGAAGCACTCATCCCCACACCCAAATTATTTCTCTCTCTCAAATTTTTATATATAAAAATAATAGATAAAATAGAAAGAGAGAAACATAAAAGAAAAATATAAGAGAAGATAACTTCTCTTACCTTTTCTCTTCAAGACATCAATCTTTGATGTCTTAATTAAAGGCTCTTCTCCAAGAATCTTGGAACCACAAATCCTCCATGCCTTCTCCTCCTTATTCTCTGATTTTTCATTATTTTTTTGGAATTTATCACATCCTCTAACCATCTCAAAGAAGGCACCCCTTTTTACTGCAAAATTAGGTCAAAACCTAGTCAAAGGGGAAACTTCTATGGGGCGTCCAACTCTTGGATGCCCCTCCTACTTATTTTTTTATGTAACCACTGATTCTTACATACAAAATAAAGGAAAAAGAGGGGTGAAACACAAAAGGAGGGCATGGATAGAGGAATCCAAAATAAGAAGAAAGAGATTTGGTCAAAGGGGACTCTTTCAAGTAGGAAACAAATCCCAAACTCTTTCTAGTTTTGACCAAGTCAAAACAAACACCCAAAAATATAAATTAGTGGGGCATGGAGAAGCTCTTAGGTGTGGAAAATTATATGTAAACCTCAAAAAAAAAAAAGGTGGGCATGGGCTTTCTTAGGCACAAGAGAAAGAAAGAGAGTCCCAATCCAAATGGGACTCCTATTGTTTGACTAGGTCAAAATTATTTTAAATTTAATTTAAATTTATTTAAATTAAATTAAATATAATTTAATTAAGGATGATCCTAGTTTAACTATAAGTTTAATTAAATTAAATTAAATCAAGATTTAAATCTGATTTAAATCCTAAGTCAATCAGGTGCACCCAAGTCCTAGTCAAACAAGGAATTATTCTTTCTTGCAATTGGCTTATCTAATAAACCAACTAGACTTAATATAATTATATTCAAACTAATTCTAATTGAATCTAATTCAATTAGACTTGATCTCAGTCCAATTGCTCAATTAGATTGAGCCAATTAGTAATCCAATTGCTAATTGATCCTCTAACAATACTTGCATTAGGTCAAACATCAATCATATTGATGGACTGACCTTAGAATGATTCTCAATCGTTGATTAACCATCTGATCAGATTACAAGCTCTAATGTGTGTGACCCCATAGGTTTGAACCTAAGTCAGTAGCAAAGAAATTAATTTCTATACTAATTAAAGTTACCATCTAGCAATAGTTTCCAACGTCCGAATAGGTCAAATGTATGCAAAGCAATATTTTTAGAATCCTGGCCCATGGTTATCATATAATTCATTTCTTTGACTAATAATGCTTAAGATGACTTCGAGTATGCTGTCAGCATTCATACAATTCATCACTATTATGTCTCCAAATTTTGCTAGTCCCATGACACCTCACGAGGATTATTCAGGTCTAGATTTTGCTAAATTGAAACATAGTGAGTCATTCTCTTCTTGAAGTTAATCAAGAGTGGTCAATCCTATCTTGACTCACACACCAACTTTATAAGTACTTGACTGTACCAAAAAATCTTTCGAACCTATATTAGAAATATAGACAGTCCACACCAAAGTACAATGAGTTGCTTGCAAGTCACTGTGGTGATCTCAAGTCGGAAGGTCACTTATACCCATTGGCCTTAGCTAGCTACTCTTGACAGTAGAGTGCTACATTGATCACATTTAGTGCAGATGTACTCTTATATCTCATCTGGATGCCATACCAATATCTCCGCACTAGTTGGTTATGAGGACAACCAACACATATGGTATACAACAACCTATACTTAATAAGTTATCATCCTTGTTAATAACTTATCATGATGAACAATTTAAGAACCATTTGATAAATCCCTTTTTATCAATTAATTATGATTTTAAGAACTTCATCATAAATTTGGACTTCATTTAAGAAAAATAGAACTTTTATGATGAACCAGCCAAATAACTATTATTATTAGATAATTCATATACTAATTCCAATCATCTACTACTTAGATGATTGGCTTTAGGACACATTTTTCAACACCATCTACTCCTATCAACTAAGCCACTAGTTTAGCTAACTTTGTCAGTAGCCAACATCAGAGATGAGGTTCAGACTTTCTTATTCATATCAAGCAAAAGGAAAGCAAGTCCATTGGACCTTGTGTGAGCCACTTCAACACTACTATTTTGGAGGTCCACAACTTGGACTAATTTATTGCTATGGCCATACTGAAGGGTGGCCTTCTGAAGAATGATCCCCTCTTCTTTTTAGAGAGGAAGTACTTTTGGGACTTCACCGATATACTAGCTTGGACTGAGGGCTATGCTCGAGCTGAGGATGCTTTCAAGTTTCAGGATGATGAGGCTGCCAGAGAGTGGCAAGCAAAAGAATATAGCAAGCCCATACTAGAAGAGAGGTTGAGTAAAGCTCGATCACGTTCCAGGATCCTTTCAGAATGTAGACAAGCTCGAACTCCACCTCGAGCTCATCAACCAAGAAGCCCAAATCTGGAGGATGCGGTGAAGCTCTCCTCCAAGAAGATTCCACAACTACTCTTTCCTAAATGCTCCAAAAATCCAAGAACTAATGAAAATCAAGGAGCAACTTCCAAGGCTAAAAAAAAAGTGGTCTCATCCAAGCAAGCACGATCTAAATAAGTATTGCTTATATCATCATGAATACGATCATGATACTAAGGAATGCATCCAGCTCTAGGATGAAATTGAGAAGCTGATCAAACAAGGCCGACTGGATCGATTCCTATGGTATTGGTCAGAAAAGAAGGAAGATCGGCCAAGAGTCTTACTGCAACTAGAACCATCTTGGAGGGATGAACCATAAGAAGATCGACCCCTACTTGGAATCATCAATATAATCGCTAGGAGACATCGATAAGGGGAGGCCAACAGATCGGTGAGGTCAACAAAGAAATAGAGGATTGAGGAACTCGTTGCTTTCACTGAAGAGGTATACTTGATACAATTATCATCCTTATTAATATATCATTTGGTCACAAACAAATTGAAGAACTACAAGATAAATCCTCCTTTATCATATTAAAAGTAGTTCTAAGAACTTTCATCATAAAAAAGAAGTTCGATTAAGAAGACATACAACTTTATGATGGAAAATACCAAATAACTTTTATTAATATATGATTTATATATAATTACAAAATTGAACTCAATCATTTACAAGCCAGATGATTAGTTTTAGAACATAATTCCCAATATAATGTATGCACCTAAATAAGATCTATCGACCTTAGTAGATAAGGAGTAGTTCTTTGGGATTTGAGAGATGAATCCTTAAGTTTATGGCTACAGCAAGGTGATTGATCGAAAGGAGTTTTCATGAGTTTCATGATTTGGACTCGAGCTAATTGAATCTTTCATATGATAGATATTGGGGTCTGACAATTTTTTATAACCTTAATCTTAGTCGGAACTCATGATAGAAAAATTGAATCACATGGTAACTATACCTAGAGATTCTATTCATTCAGTTCTACTGGGTTGCCACCACATACTGCTAGATGTCATTAGTGGATTGTGAGAACTCATTATAATCATTTTGGATCGATAATTCTTAATGGGTGTTAGCTAAAATCGTTCCAACCCATTGGGCTATGGGATCACACTACAAAGGGATTTGATCTAGGATTGATCAATTGGGCCTGTGAAGTTCTAATTGGGTTAGGAGAAATTCTATTGGGTTTAAGAGAACCATGCTAGAAATGGTTAAATCCAAATCCTCTTAAACTTGGTCTACCTATTAGATAGAATTTTGACCAAGTCAAAACAAGCATCCCATCTGATTTTCTTGCCTAGCTATTTGATGATGATGAGAAAGATGGGGCACGGCACCAAGGGTTGGCACCTCCTTTCTTATTTTTGCATGAATTAAAGAAAGAGAGAGAGGGGTGCATGCCAACTTTGGATAAGATTCAAATAGGGTGCACACCCCCTTCTATTTTGATAAACTCTAGGGGTGCATGCCCCTAGTGTTTGCATGGAGAGAAGACAGGCAGACACCCCATCTAGATAAGATCCAGAGGGGTGCATGCCCTAGTGGATAAACATCAAATGGGGCACCAACTGTTGGCACCCCCTTTTCATCGATGATTTGCATGAGTGATCTAAGCGTGGGCACCAAAAGGAAGAGTCCTACTTTAAGTAGTTGAAAAGTCAATGACTTAAAGTAGAAGGAGTCTAGGTTTATTTAACCCCTTAAGGAGAAATCTGATTTCTCTTAAGCATAACTTCGGAACACAAAATCCCAATGCCCATCTAAGATCCCATGCCCCACTCTTCTCATGCCTCCACTCTCTCATGCTCTCTACTTCTCTTTACCTCATCATTCCCACAGTGTTGGGGTGTCCTCTTGTTCCACATACTCAAGGTGTTGTGCACATAGATTCGATTTCAATATAATTCAAATCTATGTTCAAGATGAACAAAAGGAAGATCTAGTCGATCTAGATTAGATCTGAAGGCTGCTCAAGGCTTTGGAAGATTCATCTTAAGAAGAAGGATCTAAAAGAAGAAGCATCCCAGATCGATCTCAAGTGGATATCCATAGAGGCCAAACACATATGTGGCAATAATAGAACCTGTAGACATCTTCAGATCTAGATCTTGAAGGAGTATAGCGATACAAGTAGGTGATCTGATCACCAGTTTTATATTTAATCATAGAAATCAGATCATCCATGTTCTTATTTTTATCATATGAACTGCATCTATAGGTGTTAGATTAGATCTATGCATGCATAGATTAAATTATTTAATCTAATCTTTCATTACTTTTATTTTTAAAAAAAAAATTTTTTTCTGAAAACTACATGCATAAAAACACCTAAATCCAATAGTATATCAGAGCTATGATTTCATATGCATGAAAAATAAGATATAATCTGATTTCTAATTAGATCTGAAATTAATGTGATTAATGATCTAACATCATTGTCATATAAGATTGTTACCCCTTATGTACTAAAGATTGTCCAATATCAATGTTGAAAGATTTTGAATAAGTTTTCAAGTTAGACCTGATTTTTGTTCATGTATGAGATATGTGAATGTTAATTTAGATCTGAAAATTAGTTTTAGGATCATAAAATACTATTTCATGCAATTAATTTAGATCTAAAATTTAAAATTAAGATCTAAAATTTATGTTGATCATGGGTAGATCAATTAGGTCTTGTAATTTGATTGCCCTATGGTTTTTGATTTGAACATAATGAAACCCAATCGAGGTGAGCGGCTGATCAAACCAAGTCAAGAGTTGATCAGAATTAGATCATGAGTGCTCAATATCAAACCAATAGTTGTAGTTGATCCAATTGATTGACATGCATAAGTTAAATTGATTAACTCAATGACCCGATTCGGCTCAACGGCTCGAGCTTGAATCACTTAAGCTAATCTATATGAAATCAATTGATCAATTGGTGTCTAAGGTAAGTGCATGAAAGGTGTTACTTAATTAGAACCCTTAATCCTTCAAGGGGGAGCCCCCACCGATCTCTACTTACCTGGCCAATATGGTATATTGAGTCTTGAATCAGGTTGCTTGGTGGTTTGGTTTAGCCCATGCCAGTCTGATGACTAATTAGATGAGACCTAAATTAAAACCTTCTCGCATATATTAAGTCTAGTAGTTTTCCACCATTGTAGATGTGCAGGCATGCTAATGGTGTTGATTGTTCTTGGCTGGTTATAGTAGTTCAGTTGCACTGAGAACATGCAACCACTCTATTAGCAAATGGTTGCTACAAGATGATGATGGAGTTGGGCCCAATATCTATCATGTGAGGGAGCTAATGACGGCTTCACACTTGCATTTGAATGGTGGATCTGACTTAACTAAGGAGTATGGCTAATATCTATCAGATGAGCTCACATGACCTAGAGACTGAATCACTATAATATGCTTGGAGAAGCATTGGACAAGTATTATCTGCTCATCGATATGTGTGTCATCAATATCTATTAGGTAAGGTGCGTGTACATTGGTTGGACTATAGTATCCACTAAAAATCCTTGTCATATTAGGATTTTTGTTTCTTCATCTAGGAAGTGTGAGAGATCTAAGAAAATAGTGAGAGCCTAATTGTTTCTTAAAGTTCCTAAAACAAATTAAAAATTAAGTACAAATGTCTAACTCAAATATCTACTCTCATAGTTTAGCCATGTCACCTTCAAACTTTTTAGCCTGCATTCTCATGTCCAACCAATTGATCAGAATTAACTTTATGGACTGGCTCAGAAATCTTAAAATTATTTTGATTTCAAAGAAAATAAGGTATGTACTTGACCAGGACCCCCTGCTTTACCAAGCTTTTCTAGTATTGATCAGAGGGCAGCACGAGATAGATGAATAGATGATGGCAATTAGGTCAAATGCTTTATACTGGCTTCAATGATGAATGAGTTGCAAAGCCAGCATGAGCACATGCCAATTGCTAGGGCTATGATTACTCACTTGCAAGAGTTGTACAGTGAGTAGAGCCACAATGTGCATTTTGAAGTGTTAAAGACACTCTTCAACTCTAAAATGCATGAAGGATAGTTGGTCCATGATCATTGATCATTGTTGGACAATGATCATTGATCATTGTTGGACAATGATCAAGGATATAGAGGAGCTTGAAAAGCTTGGCTTAACAATGTAGAAGGAATTACAGGTGGACTTGATCTTGCAATTCCTTACTAGTTCATATGATCAATTTATTGTAAATTACCATATGAACAAGTTGGACTGTTGTATCCTATCCGAATTGATCAACATGTTGGTGACTACTCAGGAGACCTTAAAAGGTTCAAGGGGCTCTGTTCTTACTATAGAGCAGGCATCTTCCTCCAAAAGAAAGTCTAGTTGAAAGAAGAAGAATAAGATTGCAAAGAAGCAAAAAAAGGAAAGCAAGTCGAAGGACACTTTGAAGAAGGATGTAGAAAAGAAAAAATGTTTTTGTTGCATTATTGATGGCTATTAGAAGAGAAATTGTTCAAAGTACCTGGAAAGCCTGAAGACCAAGAAGGGAGACACACCTTCAGAAGGTTTGTCTAGTTTGCTTGTTATAGAATCTAACCTAACAATTTTCTCTACTTCTAGTTGGGTATTGGACTCTGGTTCAAGTTCTTATATATGTATTTCTATGCAGGATTTAGTAGAAAGTAGAGGATTGAGGCAAGGTGACATGATCCTTTGGGTCTGCAATGGAGCAAGGATTGCTACCGAAGCCATTAGAACCTACCCTCTTCGATTACCAACAGGCTTTAGATTTGTTTTAAAAGACTATTATTGTATACATGTTAAGGAACCAGATCTAGGGTTTCACAGGTAGATCTTAAAACTTTTTCAAGATCTTGCAGCGAAAGACTTAAATAAATCTAAAATTTATTTAAATAATCATGTAAACACTTAGATCTCAGATTTATTATATGATTAAGGAATGATATTAAATCAAAAATTAAAATCAAATAAGAAAGAAAAAGGTTAATCTAATCAATCTAGATCTATACAACATCAAATGTAGGTATGAAGTTTATAGATCAGATCTATTACTTAAGCAAGTTTAGATGTTCTAACTTGCTAATCCAAACTTGAAGATGAAGCCATGAGCTGCACATGCATTCGACCTCTAGGAGTCATCTACACGAGCCTACGATCTCTGATCTGAAGTTCGATGCAGGAAATCAGCACAGCATGCTGGTACTGTGCTGATCCTTCTTTGACGGTCGATCCGATGCTCCCATCTTCAAAATTTATACTCTCCAAAATATGAGAAGAAAGAAGAGAGTTTGCTGATCTGAGACTCTCTAAAAAAAACTCAAAAAAAAGAGGAGAGATTAAAAATAAAACAGTCCTAGAAGAAGACCCTCTTCTTCTTCTCTTTTCTCTCACCTAGACACCTAGTTTGGTGCCTATGGAACCCCCATGCCCAAGGATCATCTTCCTATGATTTTTGTACACCCTAGACCTCGCTCAAAGCTCTATATTCTATAAAAAAATTAGAATAAAATTTATCCAATAAATAGAAAAAAAGAAGAGTCTAAGTTAGATCAAATTCCTAGACTAGGAATATTCAAACATGAAAAGTTGTTGGGACGCCCAACTCTTGGGTGCCTCCACAATTTTTGTCGTGGACCAGAAAGAGAGGGTGCACAAAAATAGAGATTATTTTTATAGAATAAGAGAAGAATTAATTAAAAGAGGGGGAGGCACTGAAGGAAAGATGTTTTGGTCAACAAGGATTCTATCTCATAGAATCCTAAACAAAACCAATTCCTCTTTTGACTTGGTCTTCCACCTAACTTCTAAATATAACTTGGAGGGAAAGAGGGGGCATAAAAGTCAGGAAGAAAGGGATTTTTCATAAAAAATACCTAAAAAATAGGTATGGAGGGCATTGGGACCGGGTGGCGTAAGGAGATAGGGAGTCCTAGTCACACTAAGACTCCTATTTTGACTTGGTCAAACAAGATCTTTTAACCAAATAAAATTAAGATTAAATAAATCTAATTAAATAAGATCCTAATCTATTTAAGAACTTAATTAAATTAGATTTAATTAGATTTAATTTTAATTTATTTTCTAATCAAATTAGAAAATTGAGTTAATTCGAGTCCTAGTTAGACTAGGACTAGTTCTTCCTTGCACCTGGCTTATTCAATAAACTAATTGGACTTGATCTAATCAAATCCAAACTAAATCTAATTAAATTATATTTAATTAGACTTAATCTCAGTCTATTGACTTAATCAAATTAAGCCAATTAGCAATTCAATTGGTAATCGATCCTCCTATAACACTTACACTAGGTTAAACACCAATCGTATTGATTGTTTAACCTTAGAACGATTATTAATCGTTGATCAACCATCCGATCAAATCATAAGCTCTAATATGTATGACCTCTTAAGTCCAAACCTAAGCTAGTAGTATAAGAATAAATTCTTATACCAATCAAAGTGATCATCTAGCAATGATATCCGACGGCCGGATAGGTCGAAGGTGTAGAACACCATCCTTAGAACCCATGCGGATATAGTATTCTTATAATTCATTCCCTTGACCATAATGCTCGTAGGATACATTAGAGTGCAACTATCAACTCTGATCAGATTGTCCACATTGTATTTCAAAATATCAAATCCATCTGATGGATTACCTTGGCCAAGGTTTTGCTATATTGAAATATAGTGATACATTCTTCTCCAACTCTTGGAGTGGTTAATTCCATCTTGATCACACTCCGACTTTGCAAGTACTTGATTGTGCCCAGAAGCCTTCAGTCTAGTATCAAAGCATAGTAAGTTGCTTGCAAATCACTGAGGTGATCTCACGTCTAAGGGATACTTATAGCTATATCTCATCAAAGACATTTTCGACAGCAGAATGCTCTAGAGTTGGTCATGTTCAATGATGATGTACCCATACGTCTCATCTGTATGCCATACCAGTGTCTTCATACTCCTTCATTAAGAGGACAATCAATCTATATGGCATATAGCAATATATTCTCGATAGACATTGTTGTCCTAATTAACAGTCTATCATTTGGTCATGAATAAATTTAAGGACTAATCGATAAATCCTCTCTTTATCAAAACAAAACAGGTCTAAGGACTTCATCACAATAATGGAGTTCATTAGAAGATGTAAACTTATGATGAAAAAGATGCCAAAATATTTTTATTAATTAATAAATCAATTATAATTATAAAATAGCTGAAATGTCAATAGGCTATTGATTGGCTTTGGGACATAATTCTCAACAACTCCCACTTATCCTAAAGCCACTCGGTACAGTATCTAATACCCATCTTCAACTTATGGTTGTCGAACTCTTTGATTATCAGGGCTTTAGTAAAGGGGTCGGCTAGGTTCTTCTTTCTGTTGATCTTCTGAAAGTCGACATCACCTTGATCCACAATCTCATGGACCAAATGAAAGTAATATAGAATGTGCTTTGTCCACTGGTGTGCCTTTGGTTCCTCTCTTGAGCTATGGTGCCAGTGCTGTCGCAGTAAAGCAGGACTGAACTATCGATGGAGGGTGCTACTTCGAGCTCGGTGATAAACTTTCTTAGCCACACAGCTTCCTTTATCGCATCTGATGCTGCCATGTACTCTGCTTCACAAACAGAGTCAGCCACTATATGCTACTTGAAACTTTTCTAGTAGATGGCTCCACCATTTAGAGTAAAGATATATCCCGACACACTTTTACTATCATCATGGTTAGATTGAAAGCTGGAGTCTGTAAATCCCATAAGCTTTAGATCTGACTCACCATAAACTAACCATTGGTTCTTAGTATTTCTCAAATACTTACGGATGGTTTTAACCACCTTCCAATGATTTACTTCAGGATCAGACTGATATCTACTAACTACTCCTAGTGAGTATGTCATGTCTGATCTCGTACATATCGTTGCATACATAATAGACCCCATTGTCGAAGCATATGGAATTCTGCTCATACGCTCTCTTTCTTTTCAAGAGTTGTCGGACAATCCTTCTTAGAGAGAGAAATTTTTTGGCCTATCGAAAGATAGTCCTTTTTGAAATTCTCCATGCTGAACCTCTTCAGCATAATTTCTATGTACGTGAATTGGGATATGCCAAGTATCCTTTTAGATCAATCCCTATAGATCTTCATCCCTAGGATGCAGGATGCTTCACCCAAGTCCTTTATGGAGAACAATGATGACAACCGGACTTTTATTCTTTATAGTACGGGGATGTCATTCCCGATTAAGAGAATATCATCCACGTACAAAATAAGGAATACCACTGCTGGACCATTTGCCCATTTGTAAATGTAGGGTTCTTCTCCATTCTTAATGAAGCCATACATTTTGATCACTTTATCAAAATGCATGTTCCAACTCCGAGATGCCTACTTCAATGCATAAATGGATCTTTGAAGCTTGCACACCTTGGACTCATCTATGGATGTGAACCTTTCAGGTTGTATCATATACACCTCTTCGGTCAGCTCTCCATTTAAGAAAGCTGTCTTCACATCCATCTACTAGATCTCATAGTCTAGATGGGCAGTAATGGCAAGCATGATCCGAATGGACTTGAGCATTGCCACAGGGGAGAACGTCTCATCATAGTCAATACCATAATGTTGACGATATCCTTTGGCAATCAGACAGGCTTTATGGGTCTCCACCTTTTCATCTGCACTCCTCTTTCTTTTGAAGATCTATTTACACCCAATGGGTTTAACCCTTTCAGATGGGTCAACTAATGTCCATACATCATTGACCTCCACGAAATCCATTTTGGATCTCATGGCTTCTAGCCATTTCTCATATTCGGATCTCTGCATCGCATCCATATAAGTGATCGGTCCTCATCGTTCTCATCAAGTACGATGGGATCACCATCCTTAACTAAGAATCTGTAGTATCTATTTGGATGGCGGGGTACTCTGCCGGATCGCCTTAATGGTGTGGGTTCACTAGGCTTCGAATCTGATCTGATCAAATCTGACTTAGGTTCAACATTCTGTGTCGGACTTTTTACCTGTTGAACTTCATCAAGTTCAACCTTAGAGGCAACAACTCCATCATCAAGAAACTTCTTTTCCAAAAAGATTGCCCTAAGGATGATGAACACCTTTTGTTCATCAGCATGGTAGAAACAGTATCCTTTGATTTCTTTTGGGTATCCTATGAATGTACACTTATCAGACCTAGATCAAAGTTTGTCTGTAACTAACTATTTGACATAAGCCGGACACCCCCAAATCCTAAGGTGTGAAAGTGCTAGCTTATGCCCTATTCATATCTCATATGGGATTTTAACTACAGACTTACTTGGAATCCTATTTAATAGATAACAAGCTGATTCGAGTGCATATCCTTAGAAGGATATCGGCAAGCTGGTAAATCCCATCATGGATCAGACCATGCCTAACAAAGTCCGATTCCTTCTTTCAAACACACCATTATGCTGTGGTGTTCTAGGAGAAGTCTATTGGGAGAGAATTCAATTCTTTTTTAGATATGTAAGAAACTCACTAGAAAGGTATTCTCCTTCTCGGTTAGACCGAAGAGTTTTAATACTCTTTTTAGTTTAATTTTTTTCTTCACTTCGAAATCGTTTGAACATTTTAAAAGAATTCAACTTATGTTTCATTAGATAGATATATCCATATCTGGATAGATCATCTATGAAAGTGATGAAGTAGACATATCCACCTCTGGTACTTGTGCTCATTGGTCTACATACATTAGTATGTACTAGACCTAAGAACTCATTGGCTCTCTCATCTTTTTCAGTGAAAGATGACTTGGTCATTTTACCAAGAAGATAGGACTCACAGGTTTGAAGTGATTCACAAGTATTAACTTCAAAAATTCCCTCCTGAGTCAACCTATTTATCCTATTCTTATTTATATGACCTAGCCTATAGTGCCATAAGTAGATATCTGATACACTATCTAATATAGGATGCTTGCCAGTAGAACAGACTATATTAATAGATTGTGATAACATATATACACCATTATTTAATTATCCATAGAAAGCAGTAACACCATTCACAATGATATTACAAACTCATTTCTATATTAAAATTTCATAATTATTCATGGCCAAAAGGCCTACAGAAATGATATTTAAAAAAAAAATAGGACATAAATGATAATCACTAAGAACAATGGTATGAGATTTAAATATAAATTTCAAAATTTCTAAAGCTAGAACTGGAACTAGTCTTCCATCTTCAATATTCAGAAATCTCTCATCTTGCTCGAATCTTCTACTGACCTGCAACCCTTGCAATGAATTACAAATATGGTAAGGACTATCAGTATCTAATACCCAGTCAGTAATATCACAAATAAAGAAATTGCAAGGAGTTATCATATAAATACCTTGCCTAGCAATAGCTTGCTTCTTTCTCTGCCTGTTCGGATCCAGGAAAGCAATGTACTAAGGACAGTTCCTCTTTCAGTGCCCCCACTTCTTACAAAAGAAGCATTCAGCTTGACTCTTATCAGGCTTGATCTTCCTGATCTAGTCCCGCACTGATATTCCAGCATGAACATGTACCTTCTTGGCTTTCTTCTTCTTGTTCTTCTTTCCTTTCCCAAAGGATCGAGAACGAGAAGACGAACCTCCCACTAAGTTCACTAACTACTTATGGAGTTGGTGATCCTTCTCAAAGTTCTGAAGTAACCCCAGTAACCAATGGTAGTCCACCTCAGGCTTTGACATTCTATAATGTGCAAAGAATGGGAGATAAGACTTGGGCAGTGATTTCAGTATTGCATCTTTTCCAGGTTATTTGTGCAAGGGAAAGCCGAGCTTGCTCAAGCGCTCTATCAGCTCGATCATGTACAATACATGATCAGTGACAGAGGTACCATCCCGCATTCTATCATTGAAGATGGCATAACTAGTCTTATGCCTCTCAACGTCATCGGGTGTACCAAAAGAATCCTCCAACACTTGGAGCATTTTGTTTGGCTAAGCTATCTCAAACTTGCAACTGAACTCGTTGCTCATCGCAGCCAGCATAATGCAATGCACCATTGTTCGATCACTGAGCTACTTCTAATAAGTATCTCTAACTATTCTACGTGCATTGGCAGCTGGCTCTTCAAGTGCAGGATCCGTCAGCACATATAGGATCCGTTCATGCTCTAGAACAATCTTCAACTTTTGGTACGAGCTACCAAAGTTGGATCCCACCAACTTATCATTGTCCAATAATGATCGGAGCGATAGATAAGTGGCCATGTCTGCACAAAGAAAAACCAAAATCTAATTAGTAATTAATTTATTAAACCTAAAAATTTAGACTTTAATCAAAAGGTTTCTCCCACTATTTTATTCGAATTGGTAGCCTCTACCTCTAATTCAAGAAATTATCCTAATTTATTAATAGGTAGTAGAATCCACATAGACTGTACACAATCCCAACTTTGGTTGGCCCACCCATGTACTAAGGGTGGGTTCATAACTAGTTATTTCTTTAAATAATTTTCAATAATTAAATTTTACCCCAGGCCCTGATCAGTTGGCTTTGGGCTTCTCAGAAAAGGGTCCAGTTAGGTCCAACCATTAACATGACCATACTTGGCCCATCCCACCAATGAATGATTAGGTCCAACTAGGTTGGCCCTCCTAACCACCATTTAAAAAGTTGTATCTAAAAGATCATATAATGAATGATAATTTCATCAACAGATAAGCACCAGGCCTATAGGCCTCCAATGATTATCTAATTGATGGACCCATTATCATCCACTTTAATGGAAGGCTATGATCCAGTTATCATATAACTATTTCATTTTAGGGACATAATAATTTTAGAGGATTTATTTAAAGAAGTGAGTAGGTCAGATTAACCAGCTTGTCATGATCCTCCCACTAACTTCACTAAGTCAGCTTAAGAGAGACCATTAATAGGTTGGTCTAGGAGCACCTAAATCAGTCAAACTGATTTACCAAGCTGACCTGGGTTAGCTCGAATAGTCAAGCAATCCGATCAGAACATAATCTCACCAAGAGGCCAGATAAGTTCGATCAATGGAAGCGTCTGCCAGGTTTGCCTTAAAAAATATCAGAAATGGCCAGGTAAGTGGGCTGCCAATTAAAAACCACTGGTCTAGTTTATCTTAAACACCAACTGGTTTAATTAGTTTCAATTAGATCAATCTAATAGTTTATGCTAGATCGCGTAGCTAAGAATCAAGTCCATCTTGGGTCATATTAAAGACATGGACTTGACCAACTACAACTATTTTAATTGATTTAGAGAATCCTTGACATAATCTAAGATAATAATTGATTAGATTTAGTCAATTCTCTAATTAAGTCCATTCTTTAATCTAACCCTAGGTCTAACCCAATTAATAGACCTAATCCCGACTAACCCATTTAATCTAATGTGTTATGATTTATATCTTAGGATCTTCAATTCATAATCCTAGATCCTAATCAATCAACTTCTTAATTCTCAATTAAGTTTTGGGCTAAGGGTTGGGGTTCAATTTTTCAAAAATAATTTTCGTATTTATAAAATATTTTTATAACATGGCTCTATCAACCAAGTTGCATGTTCGATTCATAATTAATATGTAAGTAAAATAAATATAAAACTATTTTAGATCTAATCTAAACAGGTTCATGTAACTGAAATAGTTTCAATAATAGTCAATCATAAATCTTCCTAAATCAAATCTATCAAATTTATGATGATCGAAATTAGATTAAAATACTTTTAATCAGATCATAAAATCTCTTAGATCTAATCTAAAATTTTATGATCAATATTTTAGATCAGCATGTACTAGGATAATCTATTTACTATACGGGATAAACCTTACAGCGGGATAACCTTATGGCAATCCATACAATCTAAAATATTTTATTTTAATTTATTTTTTAATTTTAAATTTAATAATTAAATTATAAATTAGATCTAATCTAAGAAATAATCTAGATATATACAAAAATCATATAATAAGAACCTTGCTCTGATACCAATTTAAGAAATCAGATCTAGAATTTTACAGGTAGATCTTGAAATTTTTTCAAGATCTTGTAGCAAAAGACTTAAATAAATATAAAATTTATTTAAATAATTATTTGAATATCTAGATCTCAGATCTATTATATGATTAAGATATGATATTAAATCAAAAATTAAAATCAAATAAGAAAGAAGAAGGTTGATCTAATCAACCTAGATTTATACTACATCAAATGCAAGTATGAAGTTTATAGATCAGATCTATTACCTGAGCAAGTTTAGATGTTCTAACTTAATGATCCAAGCTTGAGGATGAAGTCATGAGCCGCACACTCATCCGGCCTCTAGGAGTCATCCACACGAGCCTATGATCTCTGATCTGAAGTCCGATGTAGGAAATCAGCATAGCATGCTAGTATTGTGCTGATCCTTCTTCAATGATCGATCCGATGCTTTCTTCTTAAAAATTTAGACTCTCTAAAATATAAGAAGAAAGATGAGACTTTGCTGATCTAATACTCTCTCAAAAAATACTCAAAAGAAAGGAGG
The DNA here is from genome assembly GCA_006176705.1 of Cocos nucifera. Taxonomy (NCBI): domain Eukaryota; kingdom Viridiplantae; phylum Streptophyta; class Magnoliopsida; order Arecales; family Arecaceae; genus Cocos; species Cocos nucifera. The sequence continues at coordinate 38,148 of QRFJ01001477.1, read as the reverse complement.
AGAGATTGAAAATAAAATAGCCATAGAAGAAGACCCTCTTCTTCTTCTCTCTTCTCTCACCTAGATACCTAGTTTGGTGCCTATGAAACCCCCATGCCCAATGAATCTCTTCCTTTAATTTTTGCACACTCCAAACCTCTCCCAAATCTCTATATTTCATGAAAAAATTAGAACAAAAATCATTCAATAAATAGGGAAAAAGAAGAGTCCAAGTTAGGTCAAATTCCTAAACTAGGAATATCCAAACATGGGAAGTTGTTGGGGCACCTCCTCCATAATTTTTGGTGTGGACCAGCAAAGGAGGGTGCACAAAAGAGAAGATTATTTTTATGGAATAAGAGAAGAATTAATTAAAAGAGGGGGCGACACTCAAGGGAAAATGTTTTGGTTAATAAGGATTATATCTCATAGAATCTTAAGCAAAACCAATTCCTCCTTTGACTTGGTCTTCCACCTAACTTCTAAATATGACTTGGAGGGAGAGAGGATGAATGGAAATTAGGAAGAAAAGGATTTTTTATGAAAAATACCTAAAAAGTAGGTAGGGGGGGCATTGGGACCAGGGTGGCGCAAGGGGATAGGGAGTCCTAGTCACACTAGGACTCCTATTTTGACTTGGTCAAAATCAAGATTAAACTAACCTAATTAAATAAGGCCCTAATCCATTTAAGAACTTAATTAAATTAGATTTAATTCTAATTTATTTTTTAATCAAATTAGAAAATTGGGTTAATCCAAATCCTAGTTAGACTAGGACTAGTTCTTTCTTGCACTTGGCTTATCTAATAAACTAATTGAACTTGATCCAATCTAGCCCAAACCAAATTTAATTAAATATATTTAATTAGACTTAATTTGAAACTATTGGCTTAATCAAATTAAGCCAATTAGCAATCTAATTGCTAATCGATCCTTCTATAATACTTGCACTAGGTTAAACACTAATCGTATTGATTGTTTAATCCTAGAATGATTATTAATCATTGATCAATAGTCCGATCAGATCATAAGCTCTAATGTGTGTGACCTCATAGGTTTGAATCTTATCCAATAGCATAGGAATAAATTTCTGTACTAATCAAAGTGACCATCTAGCAATGATATCCGATGGTCAGATAGGTCGAAGGTGTAGAACACCATCCTTAAAACCCATGCAGATATAGTTTTCATATAATTCATTCTCTTGACCACAATGCTCATAGGATACCTCAAAGTTTAATTATCAACTCTGATCAGGTTGTCCACATTGTATTTCAAAATATCAAATCCATCTGATGGATTACCCTGGCCAAGGTTTTGCTATATTGAAATATAGCGATACATTCTTCTCCAACTCTTAGAGTGGTCAATTCCATCTTGATCACACTCTGACTTTGTAAGTACTTGACGGTGCCAAGAAGCCTTCCATTGCTGAACTAGAAATTTAGTTAGTCTGGTACCAAAGTACAGTGAGTTGCTTGCATGTCACTAAGGTGATCTCAGGTCTAAGGAATACTTATACCTATATCCCATCAGAGATATTCTCAACAGCAGAATGCTCTAAAGTTGGTCACATTCAATGACGATGTATCCATACATCTCACCTATATGCCATACTAGTATCTCTACACTCCTTGGTTAAGAGGATAACCAACCTATATGGCATATAGTGACCTATGCTCGATAAACGTTATTATCCTAATTAACAGCCTATCATTTAATCATGAATAAATTTAAGAACTAATCGATAAATCCTCTCTTTATCGAAATTAAACAGTCCTAAGGACTTCATCACAATAATGAAGTTCATTAGAAGATATAAACTTATGATGAAAAAGATGCCAAAATATTTTTATTAATTAATAAATTAATTATAATTATAAAATTTTTTAACTATTAATAGGCTGATGATTAGCTTTGGAACATAATTTTCAACAACATGTAGCTAGCTAGAATCTAATTTCTATATCTATACTAGCATCGGATGAATTTGATTTCAATTTTAAAAAAGACTTCTATTCCATTTATTTTTGAAATAAATTGGTTGCACATGGTCTGTTAATTAACAATCTTTATCACTTGCATGTTGATGCATATGTGAATGTAAACAAGCAAGTGAGTGTCGTAGGTCATAAAAGATCTAGAGATAATGTTAACCACAAGTATATGTGGGACCTTAGACTTGGCCATATTGGAGAGGATAGGATAAACAAACTAGAAAAGGATGAGATCATTGACTTATTAAATTTTGAGTCATATCTAGTTTATGAATCCTGCCTTCAAGAAAAAATAACAAAGTTATCCTTTGTAAGATATGAAAAAGGAACCACTAAGATACTAGCCCTGGTACACTGATGTATGTGGCCTATTTAACGTACAAGCAAGGGGTGGTTATCACTACTTCATCATCTTCATCGATGATTTCTCATGGTATGGGTATGTATTTCTTATGAAACACAAGTTTGAAGTTTAAAAAGTTCAAGAAATTTAGAAGTGAAGAAGAAAAGCAAACAAGAAACCTCTTAAGGTTCTTCGATCAAATCAAGGAGGGAATATCTTAGTGGAGAATTTCTTAGTTATCTCAAAAAAAATGACATAGTCTCACAATGGACTCCTCCTGGTATACCCAACTTAATGGGGTATCTGAAAGGAGGAATAGGACCTATTGGTGCAGAAAATGGTGCTGATGTCAAAGTTTGCTAGAGTTGGAGAAGATGAAATCGTCAATGAGATCTATAAGATGAAGTCCAGATCGGAGGTGGGTAGCTCCAGCAGGATCCTTCAACAGTCAAGTTAGTTTTTTGGCCAACAGGAATAAAATACTCAAAAAAATATTAGCAAAGATGAGAGCTTAGAAAAGAAAACATAGACAGAGCCTATAATAGAATGAAAGTGACAGCCATAATAGAATGTTAGTAGGTCGTTCGAATCACATGGAGATTGTTATGGATAGTGGGCTGTCATTTGTCGCGACTTGTAAGTAGTTGAGTTTCATTTGATGGAGTTCGAATGAGAGGCTGGAACCGTCTGTACTTGGTAGCAGGTTATTCATATTGGGATGAAGATTTTGAGATCGGATTGGCTGAACTCGAAGGTTGGCTTTCAAGTGGCGAATGATAAACTTGTGATTGGATTTTTTTTGTGACTACTCTTGACAGCTTTGAGGAGTTTGATCAAGGCAACAAGGATTCGAGATTGATTGAGAGCTAAGATGGGTGACCACTAAGATTCAAAGCTTCTTGGTGGTGTTTTTCTAATTGCTTAATATTGTTCGGTCGATATCCAAGGCCAGCATGAAAGAGCACTGGGGTTCACTGCTTGCAGGATAGCTGTTGCTTGCTTTGGATTAGGGATTGGACTGGCCAAACTTGGAGGTTGGCATAGTAGCAGAAGGTGGACCTATAGTTGGTTGGATTTTGCTAGTGCTACCTTTAACAGCTTTAAGGAGCTCGACCGTCTTTAAGGTCGATCGAGAGTGGATATGAACATTCAGGCTAGAGATCAGAGAGAGAGGATAGTAGATTCTTCACTGAGGATCGTGGCCATGGTTTTTTGGAGGAGTTCGACTGGAAATTGAGACAGATGACTGCCAAGACTCGTGGCTACTTATTGGAGCTATTTTGAATGCTCTTGGAAGTTTGACTGCTTTCAAGGTCGGCTATCATTCATAAGATGGATTAGAGAAATTCGGCTAGAGAAGAATTTGGCTGAATGGAGCTCGACCAAAAATGATTTTAGCTACTTGGAGTCCTTGATACGAAATTGGTGAGATATACTATCATCTATAGAGAGAGAATTCAGCTGCCTTTGAAGTCAGTCGGCAAACAAAGTCGGGCTGTACTGAGATTTGATACTCGATGGAGTTCTACCAATATCAGGACCAGAGTTAGTTGGTTAATAATTTCTTTCACTATTCAAGTTCGTTCGGATGAAGTTCATCATGCCTTTGGAGCATTCTACAGTCGTTAAAAGAGAGCTGATGGTTGCAATTGAAAAGATCATCTAGCACACATGGGCTAAAGTTTGGCTTCTTCGAATTAGGTTGGAGTAGGAGAATAGCTTGGTTGGAGTTTGGTCATAGTCATCACAACTCTAGGTGAAGTTACACCAAGATCGGACATCTTACTAGACTTTGGTAAGAGCTATTTTATCTCCAACACTTGTCTCTCTACTCTCAAGTTCGAAGTTTGAATGAAGGGAGTACAGAAAACTATGAGCATCGAAGTTCTTTATTAGTTTATCGCTTTCAGAAGGTGAAACATTTTGACTTTTTTTAATTGACATCGAAGCTTCTTAATGGGTAAATGACCTCAAACAATCCCAACACTCGAAATTTCCCCTGGCATAGAGCTCCAAGTATGGCATCATAAATGCCTCATCAGATGTTGGCTGTAAGCATGATGAGCAGGACACGCAGTAGGTGAGGAGTGGGCGGAAAGGATCTGCAATCATAACTTCCTATGATCTCTTATGGCTATTTAAGTCTTCTTCTTCCTTCCCCTTCTCCATTCCAGCCCTTCTTCTCTGCTCGCTCCTTCTGTCTTCTACTTCCTATGAGTCCAAGAGCCTTGCTCTATCCACTATGTAGTACCCTTCTCCATTCATCTCCCATCCTCCCAACTGCATCTACATCTTCGACTTCTCTGGTCGCCTTAGGTTAGTGCCCAAACCCTCTTTCTGCACTTCTTTTTCTATTCTTTTGTTCTTCAAAAATTTCTTCAAGTTTTTTCTATTGATTTTCTCTAATTTTAAAAAGTTTTTCAAGTTTAGTTTGATCTAAATATCTTATGAAGTGTCCTAATCCTTTGGTTCTAGGAGTCCGGCCCACCCGAGCTCGTCAAATCCTAACCGTAGGGAGAGAGCTAAACCTATAGAAGGACCTCATCCAACTTTCATACCCAAAATTATCCCTTCCTTCTTGCACTTTGAAGACCTTTTCCTGATAAGGATCCAGTATGGGGTTCTTTCGGAGTACAAACTGGAGCTTCATGTGCTAAGTGACCGAGCTTGCGCTCCTCCTCCGGGTCATTTTTGTTTGTACACCGAAGCTCTCTATGCTAGACTATGACTCTCAATTCCTTTCTTTATTATAGCTCTCTTTCGATTTCTAAACATTTTCTTCACCTCTATTGTCCCGAACTCATTTAGGTTTATCATAGGCTTTCTTTTTCTTTGCATCTAGATCGAGATCCATCCAACTATTTCTTTGTTTCGTAACTACATCACCTTCAAACACCATCCCACTACTAAGAATTGGTGGTACCTATCCCTCTAGTTTGGTAAGAAAGGATTGCCTAAGGATGCTCCTTCTTCTATTCATAACTAGAATAAATTTTTTTTCTATGTTTCCTACCAGACCTTAGAAGTAGAACTTCCGAGCTGGGGCAAGTTGAGAGATTCGATTCACCAAGCTCCCGAGCTAGAGAGTGATGACCTCGACTTAGTTGACTTATTAAGAAATTATCAAGCTCCTCCACTATCCTAATTGCTAGACAATCAAACTCTATTTAACCTCGATCTTAGCCCTTTTAACCCAGTAGGTAATCATCCAAATCTTGTTAAATATTTCTTTCATTTTTTCTTCTAACTTTAGCTTTCCACTATTATAGAAATGAACCTGGAAGAATTGAAGCACCTATCCAAAAAACTCTAAGCTCATAAAAGAAAAGGCAGTGTGCCTGGAGAGACCTCTAAGAAGGCAAAGATCAACGCTCCAATCTCGACCGCACCTACCAAAACTATTATTGCTCCTGAGGTTTTGGTACCTCCACCAGTTTCAAACCCACCCACCGAGGTCCAAGCCCTAGCGGCTCCTACTAACAGAGAAGGCAAAGTTGAAAGAAAAATAAAGAAGTCGCTTGCCAAGAAGGCTTGGCGCAAACATAACTCCAAGGGATCCAATGGCAACAATGTTGATTCTCCCTTCGATGATCGAAAGGTCATTAAGTTTTTGATAGATGGATGCACCTTGCCTTTAGTTGTGGATAGGATCGTCCATGTCAACTTTAAACAACGGACGTGGGATTCTCTTGGGACCTTTCTTGAAGTAGCTCTCCTGTCCCCTATCTTAAATTTATCCATGTGTTCTTCCACTGGCATGA
>QRFJ01001477.1:0-31068 GCA_006176705.1 Cocos nucifera | reverse complement strand
GATCCTACGTGTCGAAAATGGAGCAAGAGTTGCTACCGTGGCCGTGGGAATATACCCTCTTCGACTACCATCTAGTTTAGACTTAGTATTAAAAGATTGTTATTATGTGCCTACAGCAAGCAGGAATTTGATTTCTGTTTCACTTCATCACAATAATGAAGTTCATTAGAAGATATAAACTTATGATGAAAAAGATGCCAAAATATTTTTATTAATTAATAAATTAATTATAATTATAAAATTTTTTAACTATTAATAGGCTGATGATTAGCTTTGGAACATAATTTTCAACAACATGTAGCTAGCTAGAATCTAATTTCTATATCTATACTAGCATCGGATGAATTTGATTTCAATTTTAAAAAAGACTTCTATTCCATTTATTTTTGAAATAAATTGGTTGCACATGGTCTGTTAATTAACAATCTTTATCACTTGCATGTTGATGCATATGTGAATGTAAACAAGCAAGTGAGTGTCGTAGGTCATAAAAGATCTAGAGATAATGTTAACCACAAGTATATGTGGGACCTTAGACTTGGCCATATTGGAGAGGATAGGATAAACAAACTAGAAAAGGATGAGATCATTGACTTATTAAATTTTGAGTCATATCTAGTTTATGAATCCTGCCTTCAAGAAAAAATAACAAAGTTATCCTTTGTAAGATATGAAAAAGGAACCACTAAGATACTAGCCCTGGTACACTGATGTATGTGGCCTATTTAACGTACAAGCAAGGGGTGGTTATCACTACTTCATCATCTTCATCGATGATTTCTCATGGTATGGGTATGTATTTCTTATGAAACACAAGTTTGAAGTTTAAAAAGTTCAAGAAATTTAGAAGTGAAGAAGAAAAGCAAACAAGAAACCTCTTAAGGTTCTTCGATCAAATCAAGGAGGGAATATCTTAGTGGAGAATTTCTTAGTTATCTCAAAAAAAATGACATAGTCTCACAATGGACTCCTCCTGGTATACCCAACTTAATGGGGTATCTGAAAGGAGGAATAGGACCTATTGGTGCAGAAAATGGTGCTGATGTCAAAGTTTGCTAGAGTTGGAGAAGATGAAATCGTCAATGAGATCTATAAGATGAAGTCCAGATCGGAGGTGGGTAGCTCCAGCAGGATCCTTCAACAGTCAAGTTAGTTTTTTGGCCAACAGGAATAAAATACTCAAAAAAATATTAGCAAAGATGAGAGCTTAGAAAAGAAAACATAGACAGAGCCTATAATAGAATGAAAGTGACAGCCATAATAGAATGTTAGTAGGTCGTTCGAATCACATGGAGATTGTTATGGATAGTGGGCTGTCATTTGTCGCGACTTGTAAGTAGTTGAGTTTCATTTGATGGAGTTCGAATGAGAGGCTGGAACCGTCTGTACTTGGTAGCAGGTTATTCATATTGGGATGAAGATTTTGAGATCGGATTGGCTGAACTCGAAGGTTGGCTTTCAAGTGGCGAATGATAAACTTGTGATTGGATTTTTTTTGTGACTACTCTTGACAGCTTTGAGGAGTTTGATCAAGGCAACAAGGATTCGAGATTGATTGAGAGCTAAGATGGGTGACCACTAAGATTCAAAGCTTCTTGGTGGTGTTTTTCTAATTGCTTAATATTGTTCGGTCGATATCCAAGGCCAGCATGAAAGAGCACTGGGGTTCACTGCTTGCAGGATAGCTGTTGCTTGCTTTGGATTAGGGATTGGACTGGCCAAACTTGGAGGTTGGCATAGTAGCAGAAGGTGGACCTATAGTTGGTTGGATTTTGCTAGTGCTACCTTTAACAGCTTTAAGGAGCTCGACCGTCTTTAAGGTCGATCGAGAGTGGATATGAACATTCAGGCTAGAGATCAGAGAGAGAGGATAGTAGATTCTTCACTGAGGATCGTGGCCATGGTTTTTTGGAGGAGTTCGACTGGAAATTGAGACAGATGACTGCCAAGACTCGTGGCTACTTATTGGAGCTATTTTGAATGCTCTTGGAAGTTTGACTGCTTTCAAGGTCGGCTATCATTCATAAGATGGATTAGAGAAATTCGGCTAGAGAAGAATTTGGCTGAATGGAGCTCGACCAAAAATGATTTTAGCTACTTGGAGTCCTTGATACGAAATTGGTGAGATATACTATCATCTATAGAGAGAGAATTCAGCTGCCTTTGAAGTCAGTCGGCAAACAAAGTCGGGCTGTACTGAGATTTGATACTCGATGGAGTTCTACCAATATCAGGACCAGAGTTAGTTGGTTAATAATTTCTTTCACTATTCAAGTTCGTTCGGATGAAGTTCATCATGCCTTTGGAGCATTCTACAGTCGTTAAAAGAGAGCTGATGGTTGCAATTGAAAAGATCATCTAGCACACATGGGCTAAAGTTTGGCTTCTTCGAATTAGGTTGGAGTAGGAGAATAGCTTGGTTGGAGTTTGGTCATAGTCATCACAACTCTAGGTGAAGTTACACCAAGATCGGACATCTTACTAGACTTTGGTAAGAGCTATTTTATCTCCAACACTTGTCTCTCTACTCTCAAGTTCGAAGTTTGAATGAAGGGAGTACAGAAAACTATGAGCATCGAAGTTCTTTATTAGTTTATCGCTTTCAGAAGGTGAAACATTTTGACTTTTTTTAATTGACATCGAAGCTTCTTAATGGGTAAATGACCTCAAACAATCCCAACACTCGAAATTTCCCCTGGCATAGAGCTCCAAGTATGGCATCATAAATGCCTCATCAGATGTTGGCTGTAAGCATGATGAGCAGGACACGCAGTAGGTGAGGAGTGGGCGGAAAGGATCTGCAATCATAACTTCCTATGATCTCTTATGGCTATTTAAGTCTTCTTCTTCCTTCCCCTTCTCCATTCCAGCCCTTCTTCTCTGCTCGCTCCTTCTGTCTTCTACTTCCTATGAGTCCAAGAGCCTTGCTCTATCCACTATGTAGTACCCTTCTCCATTCATCTCCCATCCTCCCAACTGCATCTACATCTTCGACTTCTCTGGTCGCCTTAGGTTAGTGCCCAAACCCTCTTTCTGCACTTCTTTTTCTATTCTTTTGTTCTTCAAAAATTTCTTCAAGTTTTTTCTATTGATTTTCTCTAATTTTAAAAAGTTTTTCAAGTTTAGTTTGATCTAAATATCTTATGAAGTGTCCTAATCCTTTGGTTCTAGGAGTCCGGCCCACCCGAGCTCGTCAAATCCTAACCGTAGGGAGAGAGCTAAACCTATAGAAGGACCTCATCCAACTTTCATACCCAAAATTATCCCTTCCTTCTTGCACTTTGAAGACCTTTTCCTGATAAGGATCCAGTATGGGGTTCTTTCGGAGTACAAACTGGAGCTTCATGTGCTAAGTGACCGAGCTTGCGCTCCTCCTCCGGGTCATTTTTGTTTGTACACCGAAGCTCTCTATGCTAGACTATGACTCTCAATTCCTTTCTTTATTATAGCTCTCTTTCGATTTCTAAACATTTTCTTCACCTCTATTGTCCCGAACTCATTTAGGTTTATCATAGGCTTTCTTTTTCTTTGCATCTAGATCGAGATCCATCCAACTATTTCTTTGTTTCGTAACTACATCACCTTCAAACACCATCCCACTACTAAGAATTGGTGGTACCTATCCCTCTAGTTTGGTAAGAAAGGATTGCCTAAGGATGCTCCTTCTTCTATTCATAACTAGAATAAATTTTTTTTCTATGTTTCCTACCAGACCTTAGAAGTAGAACTTCCGAGCTGGGGCAAGTTGAGAGATTCGATTCACCAAGCTCCCGAGCTAGAGAGTGATGACCTCGACTTAGTTGACTTATTAAGAAATTATCAAGCTCCTCCACTATCCTAATTGCTAGACAATCAAACTCTATTTAACCTCGATCTTAGCCCTTTTAACCCAGTAGGTAATCATCCAAATCTTGTTAAATATTTCTTTCATTTTTTCTTCTAACTTTAGCTTTCCACTATTATAGAAATGAACCTGGAAGAATTGAAGCACCTATCCAAAAAACTCTAAGCTCATAAAAGAAAAGGCAGTGTGCCTGGAGAGACCTCTAAGAAGGCAAAGATCAACGCTCCAATCTCGACCGCACCTACCAAAACTATTATTGCTCCTGAGGTTTTGGTACCTCCACCAGTTTCAAACCCACCCACCGAGGTCCAAGCCCTAGCGGCTCCTACTAACAGAGAAGGCAAAGTTGAAAGAAAAATAAAGAAGTCGCTTGCCAAGAAGGCTTGGCGCAAACATAACTCCAAGGGATCCAATGGCAACAATGTTGATTCTCCCTTCGATGATCGAAAGGTCATTAAGTTTTTGATAGATGGATGCACCTTGCCTTTAGTTGTGGATAGGATCGTCCATGTCAACTTTAAACAACGGACGTGGGATTCTCTTGGGACCTTTCTTGAAGTAGCTCTCCTGTCCCCTATCTTAAATTTATCCATGTGTTCTTCCACTGGCATGACTAACTTTATCTTCTATAGATGGGTCACCAGTTGATCGCTAATATCAAGGCGATCAACCTTCAAAGGGCTGAGATCTTAGAGGCGGTGAGAATTCTTCAAGAGCACAGGGCCAATATCGACTGCCTATCAAAAAAAAAAATCTATCGAGGTTGAGCATCTTCAAGAGGCGGTCTGAAGTGTTGAACAAGCTTCAATGGAGGCAAAGGAGGAGCTGGCCCTAGAAGTAGAGAGAAGGAAGAAGGCGGAGGCCAAAATTTTTGAGAAGAAAAGATAGATCTCAAAGGCCAAGGAACAAGCTATTTTGGACTTCAAAGCCTCCAAAGAATTAGAAGACATAAAGATTGATTTTGCCAAGATAGCTTTCATCAAAAAATTCGAGCTCTGCCAAAGGAACATGGATGAAAATTTTTTTGAGCTTGATCTCAGTTTCTTAGTAGGAGAATCCTCTAATGATGAAGTGGGACCTTCCACTATTGGCACTGACCTCCCATCTACCAAGCCCCCTGTCGTGACTCTTGGACCTACACAAGATCCTAGGACTAGTGAAGCCATGCCAAGCTCGTCCACTGCCAGAGGTTGGAGTCTTTTGATAGTTATATTTTCTCATTTTCTTTTACCTTTTCTATACTCAGAACATTTTAATTAATGAAAGTGAATTTCTTTTCTTTGCCATGTCTCTGTGTCATGATATCTTTGTGCATTAAATACAGTCTCCTATCAATGCTGAACCTCTACCTCAGGGGTCCTCCTTGAAGGCCTTCAATAAAAAGTTAAGAAGTCCATCAACTTAGTAAGAAACTGAAAAAAACTGAAGATGACCTCCAAAAATCTTAAAAGAACTATGTTGAGGCTGCCGTTGAATTGAATGAAGTGCTTGAGGGAACCAGGAAGCAAGAATACACTACCAAGAAGTCTATCAACTTAGTTAAGAAGTCCTCTAAGCAATTCTTCAAAGAATACACTACCAAGAAGAACCATTTGAATGAAGTGCTTAAGGGAACCAGGAAACATGCTAGCAAGAAATCCTAGACCTTGATGGCTAAAGTTTGTTCTCTTGAGGCTGAACTCCATGAATTGAAAGAGAAGATCGGGCAATTGGAAAAAGGCTCGGCTTGGGTTTAGAACTAGGTGGACTATGGCTAGGATTGGTCAAAGAAATTCTCCAACCTTCAGAAATAGCTGCTTGATGCTGAAAAGGCATACGAGACCTACCGAATTAGATGGTGTGGGTAAATTGAAGATTATAAAAAGAAGCTCAAGATGATGAATGTCGAGGTGATGAGGCTTCAAAAATAGCTAGCTAATAAAGCCCAGGTCGGTCCGAGCAGAGATATGGAAGAAGTTGCTTCCTTGAAGATCTCACCGTAACCTTCGAGACCAAAAACAAACTCCTTCAACTTAAAATCCAGACAACTTATCAGGAGAATATGGTTTAGGATGCTGAGGCTGAATCGATGATTTTAAGGAAGAGATAGAGGAAGACTGAAGAAGATGCTAGAAGAGTTTGGAAACTGTTTGGCAAGAGCTTGGAAGTGAGGAGGGAGCTTGAAGAAAAAGTAAAGGATTTGAAGCATGCTCTTGTATTAGCTAGAGCTGGCAGTCCAAAGTCTGACTCTGAATAGGACTTTGTCTCATCTCTCTTCTTTTTTCATGTAATTGGTCTTGGGGACTTCTATAATGAACTTAAATTTTAATGAAATAATATTTCTTTTAATTATCCTTCTATATTCTATCTTGGCTTGACGTTTGTTGGTCTCTTTGTTTTCTTATCATGCTGATATTGATGTCATCTTGAAATAATAACCTCTGTCTCATGTCTTGTATATCTATCCTCCTTATTTATGAACAAGAGTGTTTGGACTTGTTTAAGGGCAAGTATATCTCTTTGCCTAGGAACCGGGAGTCTTCATACCTGTGGTTAACCTCCTGTTTAAGAATCAGAGGCCTTTGATCTCTCATTCCATGTCAGGACGAGGTCCTCCTCCTATTCCTGACATGGTTGGCTATTATCCTTGTTAGGATAAGGTTCACCTCTTATTCCTAACAAGATTGCTGGGGTGCAAACAAGCCGTTGAAAGAATTTTTCCCTATTTCCTCCGATCTTAAGTAACCCAGAGGTCTTCTTTCCCTCATAAAGATCTTTATCCATGTTAGGACGATGTCCTCCTCCTATTTCAGATATAATTGACTTTTATCCTTATTAGGATGAAGTTCTCCTCCTATTCCTAATAGAATTATCGAGGTACAAAAGCGCTGTTGAAAGGGCCTCTTCCTATTTTCTCCTGTCTTAAATAATCGGAGGTCTTTACCCTTACTTGGATGAGGTTAACCTCCTATCTTAAATAACCAAAGGCCTTCACCATCACTACGATGAGGCTAACCTCCTATCTTAAATAACCAGAGGACTTCACCCTCGCTATGATGAGGTTAACCTTCTATCTTAAATAATTGGAGGTCTTCATTTTGTTTGAGAATGATGTTTGGCTGAGTAATTTTCAATCATCGCATAGTTTTGAACCAAAGATAAGGATGTTAAAGCAAGAAAATTTTATTAAAATGTGATTATTGATAGTATATTCATAGGTTTTGCGAGTTCTAAGGTTGTAGGAGTGCAGCCCCTCCAAGTTATTTTAGATAATAAGTTCTCGATCGAATGATTTCCATGACCAAGCAAGGGCCTTCCCAGTTTGGGGTGAGCTTTCCTTGATTTTATGGCTATGGGATATCTACCCGCCGAAGCACCAGGTCTTCTACTTTAGAAATTTTACTTCTGACTCTAGAATTGTAGTAACGAGCCACCTTCTGCTTATAAGTTGCCATCCAAATCTGGATCTTTTCTCATTTTTCTTCTAATAGATCAAGATTTACTTTGAGATCTTATGAATTGTTCTATTCATTGAAGGCTTCAACTCGCACTGAAGGAAGTCTAAGTCCAATTGAAATGATTGCTTCTATTTCAAGAGCCAAAGAATATGGGGCTACGCAGTTGGCAATCTTTGGGTGGTTCTGTAAGCCCAGAGCACATGATAGAGTTCATCCACCCTTGTTTCTTTCATCCTTTCAAGCCTTACTTTTATTCCTTGCGATAGGATCCTGTTAGTTACCTTGGCCTCGCCATTTGTCTGTGGGTGAGCTATTGATGTGAAGTGATAGAAGATATTCAGATCTTCATACAACTCGGCAAACTTTGCTCCTGCAAATTGGAGTCCATTATCAGTAATGAGAGTTCGAGGTAGGCTAAATCTACAAACTATTGACTTTCAGACAAAGTCCTGTACTTTAGCTTCAGTAATTTTTGCCAAGGATTCTACCTCAACCAATTTGATAAAGTAGTCCACTGCCACTAGAAAAAATTCTTGCTATCTAGATGCCATAAGAAAGGGTTCAAGTTTGTCCATCCTCTACTATGCAAACGGCCATGGAGCACTCAAAAGTGTGAGCTAAGAAGCTGCCTATCTCTGAATATTAGCATTTCTTTGACACCGGTCACATCTTTTCGCATAATCAGTGGCATCCTATTGCATAGTCGGCCAATAATATCCTCGCTGAAGTAGTTTGTAAGACAAAGATCTGGCTCCAAGATGGTTTTTGCATATTCCTTCATGAACCTCCCTCAATGCATAATTAGCTTCAGAAGGTCGAAAGCATTTGATGAGTGGCAAAGAGTACGACCTCTTGTACAGCTTATTCTCATATAAAATATAATGAAAAGCTTGATTTCTTAATTTCTGAGCTTTTTCAGGATCTTTGGAGAGAATATCATCTTTGAGGTATAAGATTAGTGAGTCAATCTAGTTGGGCTCATGATCAACCTACATTATTGTCAAGGACTCCTTCAAACTTGGATGCTATAAGACTTCAAAGTAGACCTGCTTTGGCAATTCACTCGGTGCCAAGATAGCTAATTTGGACAAAAGATCTACCTTAGTTTTTTATGCTCTTAGGATCTGCTGAATGTAAAAGCCACTAAAGGCCGAAATCAAGCTACTTACTTTTTTCAAGTACTTCTTCATGCTTTCCTCCCGAGCTTCATAATTGTTATTAACTTGTCCCACCATCAATTGGGAATCACTATAAACTTTCATATGGTCTGCTTCCAATTCTTTAGTTATTCTCAATCTCGTAATTCGAGCTTCATATTCTGCTCCATTATTTGTTATAGAAAACTTCAAGCATAGCGCTTATTCAGCAATAACTCCTTCTGGGTTGATTAAAATCAAGCCTGCACCCACCTCTGAGGCATTGGATGAACCATCAACATATAGAGCTCTTTCTTCAAGGAAGTTTAGCTACAAACTGAGAGTACAAACTTCTTGCTGCTCAAGTTTGGCTAGATCTAGGATGATGCATTATACTATGAAGTCTTTTAGTATCTGAGCTTTAATAGATGACTAAGATTGAAATTGATGTCAAACTCGGTGAGTTCAATTATCAATTTTGCTATTCTCCTAGAAGTATCGGGCCGATGAAGGATAGCCTTAATAGGTTGATCCATGAAAAGTGTGACTGTATGTCCCTAAAAGTAAGGTCGGAGCTTCCTGGCTCTAATCAACAAAGCATAGGTTGGCTTTTCCAATTTTGTATACCTTGTTTCTGCATCCCTCAGAACTCGACTTATGTAGTAGATCGGTTTTTAAATTTTCATCTATTATCTTATCAGGATAGCTCCAATAACTACAGGAGACACCGCTAAGTACAAAAATAACTCTTCATCGAGTTTAGACTTGTCAAAGAGGGGAGGTGAGCTAATGTAGTTCTTCAATTCTTGAAAGGCTTGCTAACATTCAGGAGTCCAATAGAAATTCTTGGACTACTTGAGCACTTGGAAGTAGGGCATGCAACGCTCGATCGATCTTGAGATGAAGTGATTTAGGGCTGCAATTTTTTCTATCAAATGTTAAACTTCTTTTATTATTTTTGATGCAGTCATTTCTTGGATGGCTCTAATCTTCTCAAGATTTACTTTGATGTCATGTCTTAACATTATAAATCCTAGAAACTTCTCCAAGGTTACTCTAAAAGCACATTTGGTTGGATTCAACTTTATCTTATACTTTCAAAGAGTGTTGAAGGTTTCTTCCAGGTTGACAATATGACTTGTTGAAGATTGACTCTTAACAAGCATGTCGTTCATATAGACCTTCATATTACGATCAATCTACTCCTTGAAGATCTTATTCACTAGGTGCTAATAAGTTGCACCTGCATTTTTGAGTTCAAAGAACATAATCCTGTAACAATAAAGACCACATCAATAATAAAAGTAGTTTTCTCCTCATCTTTTGGTGCCATCCAGATTTTGATTATAGCTGAAGAAGGCATCCATAAAACTGATAAGCTCATGGCCCGAGATTGCATTGACTAGTTGATCAATTCTGGGTAGAGGGTAGCTATCTTTTGGGTAGGTCTTGTTCAAATCTATGAAGTCTATGCACATCTTCCACTTGCCATTTGCTTTTTTGATGAGGATGACATTTACCATCTAGTCTAGGTAGGACACCCCTTGGATGAATTCGGCTTTGAGAAGCTTATCAACCTCATATACAATAGCCTTTTACCATTCTGATGCAAAGCCTTCTTCTGCTTTATAGGTCGACATTTGAGATCTACAGCTAAACGATGTTCCATTACTTCAGCATCAATCCCAGACATATCTGCAGGTACCCAGGTGAAGATATCGGCATTTTTTTGCAAGAAGATGATGAGCTGCTTCCTGACTTCTTCTCCTAGGTTGGAGCCAATCTGAATAGTATGAGAAAACTACAACAAGGTCTTCAATTGGTTCCCCTCATTCCTCAATCAAATCATCATAGACATCAAGTCCATCCATTGGACAAGATTCTGCTTGCTTTCCTCCTTGTAAAGCAATGGTGTAACAATGCCATGCCAAAGCCTAATCTCCTCCAACTTCTCCGACCCCATGATTTGTTGGAAACTTCATCTTTAAGTAATAAGTTGAGACAATGGCTTGAAATACATTCAAACAAGGTCAGCCAAGAATCGCATTCTAAGTAGAGGAAGCCTTTACCACTAGGAAGTCATCTTGAGCTTTGGACTATCTTGGATATTGGCCTGCTACAACTAGCAAAACAATTACTCCTTCAACCGGTACGGCATCACTAGTGAATCCCACTAACGAAGAACTTATTGGTTCCATATGACTATCAGGTATAGACATTTTAGAGAATGCATTCTAAAACAAAATAAGAGCAAAGCTTCCATTATCAATTAAGACATAGCATACATCATAGTCAGCTATATTTAAAGTAACTACAATCATATCATTATGCGAAAACTGAATCCCTTGAGCATCTTCTTTAGTAAAAGCAATGGATTTTTCAGTCCTCTACCTCTTTGCCAACTCTGCTAATCTACTGGTCTCCCCCTGTCGATGCCCTCTAGTAATAATATCGATGATTTTGAGTAGTGGTCGGTCTCCTTGTGGCTCAACCATCCAAGGTGGTTCAAGTTGTGATAGGGCTCTTGGCTGATCTTTCCCACCTTTCTGACTGATATCATAGAAATCAATCCGATTGGCCCCTTCTGATTAGCTTCTCGATCTCGTCTTGAAGCTAAATGCAATCTTCAATATCGTGACCATGCTCATGATGGTAAAGATAGTACTTATCAGGATTGCGCTTAGTAGAGTGGGTCCGCATTCTCTCTGGCCTTGGCAACTACTCCTTGATCTCCATCAGCACTTAGGTCATTGGAGCATTCAGAGGGGAGTAGTTATGGAATCTTCTGAGAGGGGAGTTTCACCACACCCTTCGGTCCAAGCTTCTTCATCGACCAGCTTGAGATGGAGTTCAAGCTCGTCTGTGCTCAAGAGGCATTCTAAAGCACAGTCGAGCTTCACTCAGCTTCTCAACAGTCGTAGGTTTGCTGTATTTGCCCGTCTGTTGCTCTCTTGTGGCTTCTTCATGCTTCAATTTGAAGGCCTCCTCCGCTCAAGCATAGCCATCAGCCCAAACTAGCATGTCAGCAAAATCTATACTTCTTCTTCAAGGAGAAGAGGAGATCGTTCTTTTGAAGGCCATCCTTTAGTGTGGCCATAGCAATAGATTGATCCAAATTTTGGATCTCCAAAGCAGCAGCATTAAAATGGCTTACATAAGCCCGAATGGACTTCCCTTCTTTCTGCTTGATGTGGATGAGGGAATCCGAACCTTGTCTTTGGCATCGGCTACTAATGAAATGAGTCACAAACTAATGGCTTAGCTTGTCAAAAGAGTAAATGGTACCAAGTTTGAGGTTTGACTACTAGTTTCTTACTGCTCCCTTTAAAGTAGAGGGGAAGGCTCGATAGAAAATGGCATCAGGCACACTATGGAGCAGCATCATAGTCCTGAGGGCTTCAAGATGGTTGACTGGGTCGGTTGTTCCATTGTAACTCTCAAACTGAGGATGTTTGAAGTTCGGTGGGATGGGCTCCTGCATGATTTGGGCAGAGAATGGTTGGTCGGTGCAGATGTCGTCGTTGCAGGTTGGGGAAGCATGGTGGAGTTCTTCAATCCATCGATTCATTTCCTAAAGCTTTTGATCGAGGATATCATCTTGATCATGAATTTCAAAGGGTGGCTAGCTATAGGGGGCAGAGACCTTGTAAGGGTGGAGTCATGGTCGGAATAGAAACTCTCTACTCTCCATTTCTCCTTCCCAGGGGTCACTGATCGACTTACCCAAGTAGGTCTCGATGCTCCGATGATGGTCTCTCCGACTGGACTGAAGTCGGAGGTCGCTGCATGACCTACATTGCTTCAATGAGGCCCTTGACTTGCTACACAAGCAAATTAAACTACTCCAAATCTATCATGGCTGCTGGTGGTGGTTGAGATGTCGGCGATGAGGTTGGAGCAGGCTAATCTGGATGAGATCTGGCAATAGAAGTGGTGGATCGTTGGGTTGAAGCTTTCCTGGGTGGCATCTTGCTAGAACATGAGAAAGATTAGAGAAAAATGAGTTGGAGAGTTAGAGAGGAGAGGAAGAAGATGAACCTGATAGGGTACTTCTTTTAGAACAAGAGCTTAGAGATCCCTTCCTCTAGCACCAATCCTGTTGGTTTAGAAAATGGTGTTGATGCCGAAGTTTACTAGAGCTAGAGAAGATGAGGCCGTCGATGAGACCTACAAGATGAAGTCTAGACCGAAGGTGGGTGGCTCTGGTAGGACCCTTCGATGGTCAAGTTAGTTTTCTAACCAACAAGAATGGAGTACTCATGAGAATGTAAGCAGAAATAAGAGCTTAGAAAGAAAAACGTATCTGGAGGATCCCTTATATAGGTAGAGCTTATAATAAAATAAAAGTGACAACTATAACAAAATGTCAATAGACTGTTTAGACCATATGAAGTTTGTTACAGAGAGTGGACTGTCATTTGTAATGACTTGTACGTGGTTAGATTTTATTTGATGGAGTTTGGATGAGAAGCTGGAACTGTCCATGCTTGGTAGTAGGTTATTCATATTAGGATGAAAAATTCAAGGTCGGACTGGCCAAACTCAAAGGTCAGTTTTCAAGTGGTGAATGATAGACTTGTGATTAGGTTTTGCTATGACTACTCTTGACAACTTTAAGGAGTTCAACTAGGGCAACAAGGATCCAAATTGATTGAGAGTTGAGACCGATGAGCACTAAGATTCAGAGCTTCTTGGTAGTGTTGTCTTAATTACTTTCTAACGTTTGGTCAATACCCAAGGCCTACACAAAAGAGCACTGGGGTTCATTTCTTGCACGGTAGCTATTGCTTGCTCTGGTTTGGGGATCAAACTGGTCAAACTTGGAGGATGGCTTCTAAGCAGTGGAAGATAGACCTATAGTTGGTTGGATTCTGTCAGCACTGCCTTTGATAGCTTTGAGGAGCCTGGCCAACTTTAAGGTCGGTCGAGAGTGGATATGAACATTCAAGCTAGAGATCAGAGAGAAAGGATAGTGGGTTCTTCACTAAGGACTGCGGCCAGGATTTTTTGGAGGAGCTCGTGAAGGATTTTAGTGTAGGGTTTCTAGCTCAGATTTCAAAACTTTTTCAAAAATTAATTAAATATAGTGAAAAAATATAATTAATTTAATTAATTATGAGCTACTAATCATATAAAAAAATCCTACACTAATGATCTAAATATGATACACATGCTTTGAATTTGAAAATTACATACTAGCAGTAAAACTATTTTACTACTAGAGCTACGTGTTTAAAACATGATACCTATATGGGTAGCCAAACTCTACGATCTAATCACTACCGAGGAGGTCCGCTCTTCGTGATGCAGCCACATAATGTATCTGGCCTCCACGGACTATCCACAGAAGGTCCCAGTCCCAATCAGCTCCTTCCGAGTGTTAGCTTGATGCCAAAATTCTTCAATGGCTGATATCGATTGAACAGCTTCAATATTCATCCATGAGCACTTCAGACACTCTAGATTACTAGTAAACATAGTAAAGAGGTAGAGGAGGTACTCCTAGAATTTTGGTGGGCTCATGATACTTGTAGCTCACAAACTTTCTTTGCGAACCCTAGGATATGCTCTTAGAAAACCCTGCCCCCACACCTCTATCTGTATTTTTTCTTTTTCACAAAATTTCTGAATTTTTCATGCAGAGGGGGAAGGCTCATGCACACTTTTTTTTTCTCAGATGGATGTGCGCATGTCGAGAAGAGATCTCATTTTATTTTTGTGCAAGATCGAGTCTTCTATGCATGGGAGGACAAGAATAAAGTGATTATCCATTTGAATTCAAACTCATTTTGAATTCAAATGGTAACCAACCCCATCTTATCCACCTGAGGCTTGAGAATGGAAGGTGCGCCATCTCTTGCATGGACAAAACTCACAAGAACTCTTTCTCATGGATTTCAAAATGGATACAGAAGAGAGGTGGTGCTAGATAAGGATTAGGTTGGTTCTACATTCAAATTTGAATCCCATTCAAATTTGAATGACCAACCACCAAGACTTATCCACAAGGGGTGTGAGATACCTAGGTCTGGGCCCCTTCTATGCATGGAGAAACTTACAAGAAACTTTTTCTCATAGAAAAATGTAGGTGCAAAGTAGATGAGGAGGCACAGGAAGAGGACTAGTCAAACTAGTCCAAATAGATCTTATCCAATTAAACCAACCCAATCAAAATTGGACAAGCCCAATTAGACTAGATTAAACCTAACTAATTTAAGTTTAATTAGGCTCAATTATATCCTAATATAATTAAAAATTGATTAAGCCCAACTCCTGATCAAATCTTCTCAGCGATTAGGTCATCTCATAACCTAATCGTGTCAAACCAAACTGAATCCAATTCAATTGAACTAGATCCAAAAATAATTATTCAATTGAATTAAGTTAGTTAGTGATCAAATTATTAATTAAACCTCTCATAAATATAGAGTCCAAATATAATGGGTGTCCGGGCAATAGAGTTCCATCAAAATGAAACTCTTGATCAAATAGTCCCAAATTAGTGGGACTTTTGATCCCGATGTCCCAAATAAGTGGAACTCATGATCACAAAGTTTCAGATCAATGAGACTCTCAATCATAGAGTCCTAGATAGGTAGGACTCAAAGTCCTACCCCAATAGGACTATCGATCAAAGAATTTCAGTCCAATGGAACTCTTAACCATAGAGTCTCAATCCAGTGGGACTCTTCATCGGCGATCAGATAAGGTAGAAACGTCTAGTGTGTATGACCCCGTAAGTTTAAATCTAAGCCAGCAGCTTAGGAATCAATTCTTATACTAATTAAAGTGACCATCTAGCAATGGTAACTCGACGTCCGGATAGGTCGAATAGTCGCAACCGTAATACTCAGAACCTACATGAACATGGTTACCGCATAATTTATCCCTTTGACCTTTGTGTATAGGATGACATCGAGTTAAACTGTCAACCCTAGAAAGTACATCTAAATTGTATCTCAATGCAATTAGTTTTGTGTCTCCTAACAAGGACTACCATGGCCAAGGATTTGCTAAATGAAACATAATTGAGCATAGCTCTTGAACTGGAGTGGTCAATCCCATCTTGACTCACACACTGACTCCTTAGGTATTGACTTTGCTAAGAAATCTTCCATCACTAAATTACAAATTCAGATAGTTCAGCACCAAAGCACAATGAGTTACTTGAAAGTCATCATGGTGATCTCAGATCAGAGAGACACTTATACCCATATTCCATTGGAGCAAATCTTGATAGCAAAAATGCTCTAGAGTTGGTCACATTCAATGTAGATGTACCCCTACATCTCACTTGCATGCCATACCAGTGTCTCCACACTCCTTGGTTAAGAGGACAATCAATCCATATGGCACACAATGATCTACACTCGATAAATGTTGTTGTCCTTGATAACAATGTATCATTTGGTCGTAAATAGATTTAAGGACTAAATGACAAATCCTCTTTTATCATTTCTAAATAGTCCTAAGAACTTCACCACAATACAGGAGTTCATTAGAAGATGAAAGATTTATAATGAAAAAATCAGAATAACTTTTATTCAATTATAATTCATATACATGTACAAAATATAGCTCAACTATCAACAAGCTGATAATTGGCTTTGGGATACTATTTTCAATAATCTCCCACTTGGTCTAAAGCCAATCGGTGCAGTATCTAATACCCATCTTTGACTTGAAGTCATCGAACTCCTTCACTGCAATGGTTTTAGTGAATGGGTTGGCTAGGTTCTTCTTCCCATTGATCTTCTAAAGATCGACGTCATCTCGATCCACAATCTTTCAGACAAAATGATAGTGGCACAGAATATGCTTCATCCATTGGTGTGCCTTTGGTTCCTTTGCTTGAGCAATATTTCCAGAGCTGTCACAGTAGGGCAGAACTGGACCATCAAGGGAGGGTGCCACTCTAAGATCGATGATGAACTTCCTCAGCCACACTAGTTCTTTAGCAGCATCTGTGCAGTAACATACTCCACTTCGCAAACTGAGTTGGCCATGATATGCTGCTTGAAACTCTTCCAACAAACAACTCCACCATTAAAGGTAAACATATACCCCAATACACTCTTGCTGTCATCATGATTAAACTAAAAACTAGAGTCTGTAAATCCTGTAAGTCTCAAGTTCGACTCATCATAAACAAGCCACTGGTCCTTTGTATTTCTTAAAAACTTCAGGATAGTTTTAACAATCTTTCAATGGTTCTCTCCTAGATCAGATTAGTATCTACTCACTACCCCTAATAAGTATGCTACATCTTGTCGCGTATATGTCATGACGTACATGATAGAATCCATTGTCAAATTATATGAAATTTTACTCATACGCTCTTTCTCTTGAGGTGTTGTTGGACAATTCCTCTTCAAGAGAGAAATTCTATGGCCTATCAATAGATAGCCTTTTTTGAAATTCTCTATACCAAACCTCTTCAGCACAGTGTCAATGTATGTAGACTAGAAAATCCAAGCAACCTCTTAGATTTATCTCTATAGATCTTCATCCCTAGGATGTAGGAAGCTTCTCTCAGATCCAACATAGAGAACTATGATGACAACTAGATCTTTATTCCTTATAATGTAGGGACAATTTTCGATTAAGAGAATGTCATCCACATACAATATAAGAAATACAACCATTGGACCATTAGCCCACTTATATATGCAAGGTTCTTCTCCATTCTTAATAAAGCCATACGTCTTGATCATTCTATCAAAATGTATGTTCTAACTCTGAGATGCCTACTTTAGTTTATAAATAGACCTTTGAAGCTTACACACCTTAGACTCATATATGGATGTGAACCATTCAGGTTGTATCATATATACTTCTTCATCTAGCTCTCCATTCAGAAAAGCTATCTTCACATCCATCTGCCAGATTTCATCATCCAGATGGGTAGCTATCACAAGCATGATTCGAATGGACTTAAGCATTGCCATAGAAGAAAATATCTTATCATAGTCTATACCATAATGTTGACGATATCTCTTGGCAATCAGATGGATTTTATAAGTCTCCACCTTCCCGTCTGCTTCCCTTTTTTTTTAAAGACCCACTTACACCCAATGGCTTCTACTCCTTTGGATGGATCAATCAATGTCCATGCATCGTTGACCTTCATGGACTCCATTTTGGATTTCATGGTCTCAAGCCATTTTTTAGAATCAGATCTCTGCATTGCATTCATGTAGGTGATTGGATCCTCATCATTCTTGTCGAGTTCGACAGGATCACTATCTCAGACCAAAAAATCATAGTATCTATCCGGTTGATATGGTAGTCTACCAGACCGCCTTAAGAATATAGGTAGAATAGGCTCCAGATCTTATCTAATCATATTCGATTCAGATTCAGGTATATATGTCAGTTTTTTCACCTATCGAACTTTCTCAAGTTCAATCTTAGAGGCATTAGTCCCTACACCGAGGAACTCCTTTTCCAAAAAGATTGTCTTAAGGCTAACAAACATCTTTTGCTCATCAGCTAGATAGAAGTACTATCCTTTGGTCTCTTTTGGATATCCTATAAAATAACACTTATCAAACCTAGGTCCAAATTTGTCTGTTAATAAATATTTGATATAAGCTGGACACCCCCAAATTCTAAGGTACGAGAGTACTAGCTTACGTCCTATCCATATCTCATATGGTATTTTAGAAATAGACTTACTCGGAACCCTATTCAGAATGTAATAAGTTAACTCGAGTGCATATCCCCATAAGAAGATCAGTAGGCTAGTAAACTCCATCGTAGATTGAACCATGCTGATAGATAAATGATGTTATCGTTAAGACACCATGTTTATCAGTTTAATCCGACTTCTTAAAATAATTGAAAATGCGTAGATACCAGTGAGTTGGATCGAATCCATAGGGAAGGTAGTATTTTAGATTTGAAATCTTTAATTTTTGAAAAGCAAAAAGAAAATGATTTAAGTTTTGGAATCAAAAGTGAAGTCAAAAGATTAAAAATAAAAATTAAAAGATGCAAAAATTTAAACTTGGAACTAAGATCTACTAATTAGATCTTAGCATCTACTTGTAATAAAATAAAAAGTAATAATTAAAGTGCAAAAATTAAATTGCAATAAAAAATAAGAAATTAAAATACAAAAATAATTATTTTATTAATTAAAATTTTAGAATTTAAATACATAGAATTTAAAAAGAATAAAATAGCCAAAACTCTGATCTTGGATCGGTTTTGGCAGAAAGATGGTGTAGAAGCCCAGCTCTTCTTCTTGGCACCCATTGCTTCAAAGCAGTCTTTAACCCATAGCCTGGCTTCACCCTATACCAAAGCTTCACCTTGATTGGAGATGTTGATTTCTAGAGGCCTGAGGTCCTTTTTATAGAGCTAGGAGGGTTGGAGAGTTTGCTTCTGGGCAATGTGGGACTAAGGGACTCTTTGATCGTCAAAATATAAAGAAATCTAAATAAAAATTGGATTAAAAGAAGTTTTAGATGAATTCTACTACTCTGGATGAAATTTGGCCGTAAATAGGAATCCAATTGTCCAAAAATCATTAAAATCGAATGAGTATCGATCCAGATCAAGTCGGATTAAATTATGGCCGTCCGATCATGCATTGATGAAGGAAATCTGGTTGCAAATCATGCGTCGGGAGTCCTGATCACCATCGGGAGCATTCTGGACCATTGGATCTTCATCACTTGGTTTTTTGGCCATCGGATCGTGCCAGATCACTGATAGAATTTGAATCAAATCCAAAAATAACCACCACCATCCGATCTTGACCGCAATCAACCGCAGCCGTCTGATCACGCAATTACTATTCTCATGGACCGCATGGATCGGCCGCACCATACACTGCAGCCAATCAGCACCTCTGTTTCCAAGTGAAAAGACCAAATTGCCCTATGAGCCATGATAAATTTCTGTGGACCCTTTAAGGGTCTAGGTTTGCCACGTGTTATGCTGTGATTCATCGATTTTTGCTAAGCTGACGGTCCACGCCTGGATCGTAGACCGACTGATGGCTTCAAAGGCTAAGTCGACTTTGATGGCTTGGCTTGGCTTGCAGAGCCAGCTGAGCCATTTTCTTTTTTATTTAAATTTTATTTATTTTATTTCTTTAAAAATTCATATCTTTTCCGTTTTAGCTCTGTTTTACTCAAAATTTATTTTGTTGTGATCAAAAAAATGAGCTCTTTCTATTGATAATAAAATTTTATTTTTTAATTTTTATTATTTTTTAATTAATTTTTTAATTAATAAAAATATGAATTTCTTAAAAATTATATATAAATTAATTAATAATTCTTAAAAATTAATATAAATTAATTGATAAATTAATACTTTTATTGATGAATTTATGATGCTTATTACACCCCCCAACTTAAGCTTTGCTCGTCCTCGAGTAAAGAAAGAATTTAGTTTTAAATACCTTTTAACTTTAGAGTTTCGAATTTTACCTAAGCAGTTTTCAAAATGACTATTGATATTCAGTAGAACTTAAATGAGACATATCATTAGGGTATTAATACTTATCAATAAAAAAATTAAGTAAAAAATATTAAATTTTTTAGAACTTTTTTCTAAATTATCCCATCTTTATCTCTGATTTGTCTAAACTTTCATATAGGCAAGTGTATTGCTACTTCCGTCCTTCATTTATTGATTTTTATTTTTACATTGTCCATTTTTTTATGCGAATATCATTGCTTACTTAGGCAATGGGATCCGGTTACTTGGTGGTAAATCAATATTTTTTTTTTTAACATTGTACCACTATTGAGTGTCTTAATCTTTTAAGCTTTCTATTTGATCCATGTAGCGAGTCTTGGGCCAATGACTCCCAAACCAGTTGGCTTTAGGGCACTAGGTATAGAATACCCCTCGGGCTTACTAGCTCGAATCAAATAGGCTACGAGTTAAGACTAGCTTTACAACGAGCTTCTTTGTCCTTTCCACCTTTTGATGCGAAACTCATTGCTTGCTTAGGCAAAGAGGCCCGATTACTTAGTGAGAAGTACTTGGAAACTATTTTATTAAAATAAAAATTGTTATATGAAGAAATGTATAGTTACCCTACACAAGCCTATAAAAAGTAGACTTTTCTTTGATGCTAGTAGAAATAATTAGAAATGCTCCAAGAAAAAACTTTTTATGTTCTAGACTTAACTTTTTATTGAATTTTCTTAATACTTGATTCCTTAATATCTCATAGATTCTCTGATCTATGTATTAATTTTCTTTCAAAAATGCTTAGTTTAATTTGATTCTTAAGCATAATCAGGTGTCTAAATACTAAATACTAACTTTTTTGAGGACTTAAAATTTTAAAATTTTTATTTTTCTCCCCCCAACTTAATCGACATTGTCCTCAATGGAGAAAAAAAATAAAAGAGTATAATAAAGAACATGAAAGAATACACCTGACTATATTTTTGGTCCAGTACATGCCTTTAAAAATTTGGGCTCTCCCTCCAATTTATTCAAATTATTCTAAAAAGAAAATAAACTAAAAAAATAAATTAAATAAAAATTAAATATTGGGTTGCCTCCCAACAAGCGTTAAGTTTACCATCTTCAGCCAGACATAATGCAGCTTATTATCCTGTGTCAAATATTGGATTGACAAATTTCAATGGTTTTGAATTACCAATCTCAGAAAGTTGATTTGTAATCCTATTTTTGATATATTCATTATTAATTTTAGGGATATAATTTATGATTCCATTCTCAGACCCATATTTATTAAGAATTTCTCCTATTTGTTCTTCTAAAATACTCATGAATGGAGTTTTAGGAGTTAAGTTTGATTCAATGGGTGCTGGAATGGTGACTAAAGGCTGTTTTAATTTTGGAGGTAAATTAATATGATCTTGCTTAAATAACTCCATTAATATTTCATTATATGCCTCTTGATTTTTGTAAGAAGAACCGACTTCTAGGGTTGAAGGGAACAGACTTTTGGATTTATAAGTCTCAGGTAAATCATCTATTCTCTTTTCCTCTTTTTCTATCTTATTTAAACTAGAACCAACATCCATACTAGTTCCTGGCTTGGGTTCTTCTATTTGGTTAGTCTCAGTACTAACTAGTTTCTAATTTTTTATTTTGGCTAGCATCAGTACTAGCCTCTCTTACTTGATCTTGGTATGGGTCCATAAGAATCCTATAGCTTTTAAGTTCAAAAATTACTTTGATATTCTCAGATTGGGGATTCTTAAGTGAGACACTAAATTGATAACTTGGTCCAGGTGGTTGGTGGACATTAGGTGGGTTGTTTAAAATTGGTAGGCTCGATAGTTGATCTAATTCTCTCCTTATATTAGACTCAACTAATTATCCTATTTGAGCTTCTAGTCTGGCGATAGATTGTTGTTGAGTCAGAATCAATTGTTGAAGTTGGTTAAATCTATCATCAGCTAGATTGGTCTGTTGAGGAGGTGGGTATGAGGGCTGATTATGATATGGTGGCTGGAAAGGCTTACTAGGTTGACCTCTGTTATAGGCATAATTTTAGTATTGGGATCTATTTTGATCATTTTGTACAGATAAAATTTGAATCTGAGCCTGAGTCTGTTGAGATGTCCAAGAAAAATTAAGGTGGTTGCTCCAATTTAGATTATATGAATTTGAAAATGGATCATTAACTGGCTTGGAGTAGCCTTTAGCAGCTTGGACTTGTTCTTGGATAAAAGATGAAAACTGTGCAGTCATAAGACATTCACTCACATGATGGATTGGGCTAGCACAGATTGAACAAATCTCCTGATAATTAGAAGATGATATGAATTATGCAAGAGATTGTTGACCTAGGGTTAGGACTTGATCTAATTTCTGAGCAAGAAAGTCCACTTTATTTATCAAATTTAAATCAATCTTATGACTAGATTCTAGATGTTTAAATTCATGGATCCCTGCCTAGGTTTAGTGGAAAGATAATGAAGCATGGTTAATTGAGTTTTCACTCAGGATTTTAAATAAGGTATAGCCTTTGTCCTCACTCTTGTTCATGAATGCACCTCCACAGGATGTATCTACTATCTGTCTGTATTGGTCTCCCAAACCCTCATAGAACACTTGAACTATTTGCCACTTAGACAAACCATGGTGTGGGCATTTTTTAAGAAGTTCCTTAAGTCTCTCCCATGACTCATGAATCTGTTCCCCTGGAAGCTGAGCAAATCCAGTGATAGCTCGCCTCATAGTATTGGTTCGGCCTATGGGGTAAAATTTTTTAAGAAATTCATTTTGCAAGTCAGCCCAAGTTTTAATTGATCTCCTTACTATCCCAAGCCAGTACTTGGCTTTATGTTTTAATGATAAGGGAAATAAAATTAATCTAAGGAGATTATTAGTTAAATTTTGAATTTTCACCGTAGAGCAGATTTCTAAGAATTCATCCAGATGTTTATAAGGATCTTCATTGATGTTCCCATAGAAAGATGGAAGCATCTGGATTGTAGTCGGCTTGATCTCATAGTGGGTAGCATGAATTTCAGGTAATTGGATACAAGTCGATGGATTATAGGTAGAAAGAATAAAGTATTCTTTCATCTGCTTAGGTGGTTCTCTAAAATTTTCAGCCATTTGGTTATCGGGTTTAATACAATTCAGCCTTTTAATTTTATGGTTGGGTTCAACTAGATCAGATAAAGTGATTTTCTATCGTGCATGCACTAGTGCAATCCTATCGTGTTGTTCAAAAAAAAATTAAAATTTTTTATATTTTTTTATTATTTATTATATTAATTATTTTATTTATTAATTTAATTTAATTTAATTTAATTATTATTTTTAATATTTTTTTAGTTAGTTAAATTTAATTTTTATTTTATTTTATTTTATTTTATTTTTATAGGAGAAAGAAGAAGAAAGAAAGAAGAGTTCTAAAGAAGAGGTCCTAAGGAGTCCTAGAACTAAAAAGAGATAAAAGAATTAGGTTTAATTAGGTTTGATGTTGGTTAGCAATCAAGTTGATCACTCAATCCTGACTAAAGGTTATCTTAAATCTAGACAGCTCCTAACTGCCAAGGTCACCTTCAAGCCCTCCAAGTGTAGGATTAGCCAATCAACTAGCCAGGTAAGTGTAAGGTCGGTGGGAGTCCCCCCGTTGCTTGCCTTAGACACCAATTATGCTTGGCCAAGTAAGCGAATGAAATCAATTAGAAACCACCTTCCTTCGGGCCCAGTCATCCCTGAACCATTTTCCTAGACACTAATCAAATTGACTTATCCTAACCTGGTTCAACTCTTAGGGTTCCTTGTCCTATTGAGCTCGAGTTCCTAGGGCTGATGTCTAATTAATTTTAATTTAAAGATTTAGATCAATGTAGGATGCTGGTTGGTTGTTTGTGGGCTAAGTGTGATTAAATCCCCATGTTATCTTGTTTAATTGGGTTGTGCCCTTAATTTGGTTTAATATGAATATGCACAAAAAAATTTTCAATCAAAGGGTTCTATGCAATTTAAACTAGATGCAAGCAACTAATTGAATTCTGAAAGGCTTACCTTACCTCCAGCAATCACCAAAAAAAATAAAATAAAATAAAAATAAAAATAAAAATAATATGATGCATGCTCTAAGTAGTTAGGGTTTCTAATCTTATCATGAGACTTTTAATTAGGTTTAAATGGATATTTTTTAAAAATTAATTTAAAAATAAAATAAGTAAATAAATAAATAAAAAGAAAAGAGAATTAGGGTTAGGATTGATCTCACCAAGCAAAACTCCTGGTTCTTTTTATTCTTTAATCTCTTTTTCTATAAAATAATAATAAAAAAAATAGCAAGCAATATTTATAAGAAAATAAAAATTTTATTTATAATTTATTTACAAAAAAATCAAAGAGATCAAAAATTTAATGTTCGTGCCTTCTCCGACAATGGTGCTAAAAATTTGATAGATAAACGATATTGTCGTTAAGACACCGTGTTTATCAGTTTAATCCGATTTCTTAAAATAATTAAAAATGCGTAGATAGCAGTGAGTCGGATCGAATCCACAGGGAAGGTAGTATTTTAGATTTGAAATCTTTGCTTTTTGAAAAGAAAAAAAAAATGATTTAAGTTTTGGAATCAAAAGTGAAGTCGGAAGATTAAAAATAAAAATTAAAAGATGCAGAAATTTAAACTTGGTACTAAGATCTACTAATCAGATCTTAGCATCTACTTGTAATAAAATAAAAAGTAATAATTAAAGTATAAAAATTAAATTACAATAAAAAGCAAGAAATTAAAATGTAAAAATAAAATTTTTATTAATTAAAATTTTAGAATATAAATACATGGAATTTAAAAAGAATAAAATAGCCTGATCTCTGATCTTGGATTGGTATTGGCAGAAAGATGGTGTAGATGCCTGGCTCTTCTTCTCAGCACTCATTACTTCAAAGCAGCCTTTAACCTATAGCCTGACTTCACCCTATACCAAAGCTTCACCTTGATCGAAGATGTTGATTTTTGGAGGCCTGAGGTCCTTTTTATAGAGCTAGGAGGGCTGGAGAGTTTGCTTCTGGGCAATATGGGACTAAG
The DNA here is from genome assembly GCA_006176705.1 of Cocos nucifera. NCBI lineage: Eukaryota > Viridiplantae > Streptophyta > Magnoliopsida > Arecales > Arecaceae > Cocos > Cocos nucifera. The sequence goes on along the minus strand of QRFJ01001477.1, from coordinate 6,135 downwards.
GGACTCTTTGATCATCAAAATATAAAAAAATCTAAATAAAAATTGGATTAAAAGAAGTCCTAGATGAATTCTACTACTCTAGATGAAATCTAGCCATAAATAGGAATCCAACGATCCAAAAATCATCAAAATCGGATGAGTATCGACCCAGATCAAGTTGGATTAAATTCTGACCATCCCATCACACATTGATGGAGGAAATCTAGCCGCAAATCATGCGTCAGGAGTCCTGATCACCATCAAGAGTGTTCTAGAGCATTAGATCTTCACCACTTGATTTTCTGGCCATTGGATCGCGCCAGATCGCTAATAAAATTTGAATCAAACCTCGGAAATACCACCACCACCAATCTTGACCACAATCGTGCCACAGCCGTCCGATCGTGCAATTACTGTTTCCATGGACCTTATGGACTGGCCGCACCACACACCGCAGCCAATCAGTGCCTCTATTGCCAAGTGAAAAGACCAAATTGCCCTATGAGTCGCAATAAATTTTTGTGGACCCTTTAAGGGTCTAGGTCCGCCACGTGTCATGCTATGATTCGTCGGTTTCTGCTGAGCTGGCGGTCCACGCCTGGATCGTAGATCGACTGATGGCTTCAACGACTGAGTCGGCTTTGATGGCTTGGCTTGGCTTGGTGGTTTGGCTTGCGGAGTCAGCTGAGCCATTTTCTTTTTTATTTAAATTTTATTTATTTTATTTCTTTAAAAATTTATATCTTTTTTGTTTTAGCTTTGTTTTACTCAAAATTTATTTCATTATGATAAAAAAAATGAGCTCTTTCCATTGATAATAAAATTTTATTTTTTAATTTTTATTATTTTTTAATTAATTTTTTAATTAATAAAAATATGAATTTCTTAAAAATTATATATAAATTGATTAATAATTTTTAAAAATTAATATAAATTAATTAATAAATTAATACTTTTATTGGTGAATTTATGATGCTTATCACATGTCCAACATGATTCGATTCTTTCTTTCAGACACACCATTATGCTATCGTATTCTAGGATGAGTCTATTAGGAGAGAATTTCATTCTTCCCAAGATATGTCAGAAACTCATTGGAAAGGTACTCACCTCCTCAGTCAGATCGAAGAGTTTTAATACTCTTTTCAGTTTGCTTTTCTACCTCATTATGAAAGAATTTGAATATTTTAAATGACTCCAACTTAAACTTCATTAAATAGACATATCCATCCCTCGATTAATCGTTTGTGAAGGTTATGAAGTAGAAATATCCATTTCTAGCACTTGAACTCATGGTTTCACATACATTAGAATGTATTAGACTCAGGAGTTCATTGGCTTGCTCACCTTTTCCAGTAAAAGGTGACTTAGTTATCTTCCCTAAAAGATAGAACTTATAGGTCGGAAGTGATTCACAATCACCAACTTCAAGAATTTCTTCTTAAACTAACCTATTTATTCTATTCTTATTAATATGATCTAGCCTATAGTGCCAACGGTAGACTTCTAACACATCATTAAATCTATGGTGTTTACCAGAGGATTGAACCACGTTAATAGGCTACGATAGTAAGTAAATTCTATTATTTAATTTCCTAATAAATATCATAACACCATTCAAAATAACACTATAAATTTTTTTTTATTGAAAATTCATAACTGTACATGGCCAAAAGGTCTGCAGAAATAACATTCAACAAAAGACTTGGACAATAATAACATTCATTAAGAATTATATGACAAGAATTGATTACAAGGTTCATGATTTCTAAAGTTAGAATTGAAACTTATCTTTCATCTCCAACGTTCAGGAATCTCTCACCTGTTAGATATATGTGCCCTAGAAGCCAGAATTGGCTGACACTTTAATACACTTCTAAGGGCAAAGTTATAATTTTGACTATAATCAACAAAATAGATTATTTTCTATCACATATGTATATTTAGTGTCTGTGATACATCTTTTGAGTTAATGGTAATAATAACTCATATTTTCAAGAGTTAAAAATTTGAGACATGAATAATCATTATTAACTCATAAAATGCTTTCGACCATAGGATCATCACGAGGATGGTGATTGATTCGAAAGGTTGGTGTACAATCGCTTCTCTTTTAGTAGATGAGTCTTAAGTCTATGGTGTGGAGACACCGGAGCGAGAGTATAGGTACTCGTTAGAGAACGAGGGAACTAAGCGTGACCACCTCGAGTAATCATTAGGAAGTCTACCTTCTAGTCGATGATTGACTCGATGCTGTAGTGGTGTGTCTGATTCTTTGATCTGAGGTGCATTGGCAGTTCACCTTGAGGGTGTTATAGTTTGACTACACCATTACTCGGTCTCTTAGCCATATGGAATCCTGAGGTGTATATTGGCTATAGCATGTTCATTGTAGGAACTGGATAGCATCAAGATGAAATCTATCTACCTCGGTGGTAGAGGAGCAGCCCTATGATGATCATGAGAATCAAGTCCAGAAGTCCATCGCCATGGCAGAGTGAAATAATAGAAAGAGTTTCTATTTAGATATTCACAAAGGACTTGAATTGAATGATTACATCATGTGACAGAGACTAGGGTTTGACGAGTTCATCTTAACCCTAATCTGATCGGGGCTCAAGATAGAAGACTTAATCACACAAGTAGCTACACCAAGAGGTTCATATTCAGCTCTGATGGGTTGCCACCATATACTACTAGGTGTCACTGGTGGATTTTGGGAGCAATTAGAATGATTTAGATGATCGATCATTCTAGCTGTTCGAATCAGAAGAGTTCTGATTCATCGAAAGGAGTTTCAATGATGTAGATGATAGAGATCATGACATATCCCATTACCATACAGAACTGAACCTAACTGGGTCATACAAATAAGAGTTTGAATCTGGTGATCATCAATTAAACTGATCTAGTTCAATTGATCTGAATGAGATTCAATTAGATTCAAGAAAATCGTGCTAGCACTCGATTGAACCTAACGTTCTTCTTTTACTATCATAAATAAGTTGTCCTGACTGAGCCAAAGGAGTTTGTGCTCAATCAGAGGCCTTCATATGGTCTGACTGGAGGTTGTCCAAGTCAGAAAAGGTTGTCTTATTTTATAAGACATTTCCTACCATTTTTGGTCACCTGCCATTTCTCATTCTTTGACTTTGGTCAAAAATCTACCTTTGACTGGTCAAATGTTGACCATTGATACTTTAACTTCTGTCCATGTGTCATGCACCTATTGGAGAGCTGGTGGGGGCCTGTCCCCCTATTAGAACCTAGCAAGGAAGAGGGCGCACGCCGCCCTTGGCATGTGCCCAAGCTGGAGGCGCCCAGGAGTCCCTATTGGATAGGGACTCCATCTCCTTTTTAGATTCCAATTAGAGTTCTCCTAAGAACCAACTTTGATTGGTCTTAGGCGCCCTCTAAGGAGGAATTCAGGGGACTCTATTTTCATCAATCAGATTTAGATCTAATTTCATAAAGAGTTGTGATTGGTTGGGAACAAGAGGAGTTGGATCTCAGTTAGTCTATAAATAAGACCCTACACCCAACTCAAAGAGGTATCTGAATTAATTGAGATCTCCATGCCCCAAGGCCTTTCCCTTCTCCTCCTCCATGCCAAAGCATCTTCTTCCTCTCCTCTCCACATCCAAAAGGATTTTGGACCTTGGTTGGTGCAATCTAGACAAGAGAAATGCGAGTGAAAGCTAGAAGGCTGCGCTGCTGCAAAGGATGACTGCTGATCTTCAAAAGGAGTTTCGAAGATCCTCCAGATCTGATCTAGATCTGATTTTTGGAGATATGATAGAGAAGAAGAGAATTTCTAGATCCAGCCTGAGTGGATACTGATAGAGGCCAGGCACTTACGTGGCTTGATCCAGAACCTTTCGCTGCTTATAGGATCATCAACGGATAATAGGATTACCCACTTCAAGGTAAATTAAATCTAATTTAATTTATCTAATTTTATTTTAATTTCTAAAATAATAATAATTAAATTTGAAATATCTTAGATCTAATCTAGATCAAAGAAAAAATTTTTTAAAATATATCTCTTGATTTGATCAGATCTGAATGAACCTGGTCCGGAAAATCAGGTTTTCCCTTCAACTGGTATCAGAGCCAAGGTTCTAAAAGTATTTAGATCTGATTTTAAATTTATTTTAATTAAAAAATAAGTGATTTTAGATGTCACATGAGATATGATCAGATCTGAAATCAAAAAAAATTAAAATTAAATAATTTGGATCTAAGATTAGAAAATATGCATGACTAGTTATAAAATAGAATAGTTCTATAGAATAGTCTTACATATTTTCAATTTAATTTGATTAAATCATATTTTAGATCTATTTATTTATTATTTTTTTATATTATAATGGTTATAATAATATCTAAAAAATAGTAAATAAAAATTACTTAATTTTAAATATCATATAAGATATGATTGATGCATGTCTAGACTAGTTGTAGAATAGTTCTATATAATTGTCTAGATTAGAATTTATTTTGATTAAATCAATTTAAATCTAATTTTTTAGATTATTATGAGATAATTTAGATATGAAAATATACATGATTTGATACATGAGATGTATGCAAAATATGCCATGATTAGATCTAATTTGTATATGAGATATATGATATAGATCTAAAACTATTTTATAGTATTGCATGTTCCTGATTAAGGCGTTCCTCTTGGCCATCTGGTCATAAGAATGAAGAAGGATTTAAAGGCTCTCTCTTTCCATTCGATGGGGTGTTCTTATGATGTGTAGGGGTGCTACGCATTCATCCTTAATCAGAAACCCAAAACTTACTTTCTGCAAAATCCTAGATCCTAAAATCCTAGGATTTATTGTACATATTTTATTTATGAACCCTACTTAATTAAAAATTAAGATTATGGAATATTAATTAGATCTAAAATTAAGAATTTCAGATTTAAGACATATTCATAATACTGGGTTTGGGCTTGGGTAGCTCAATTAGGTCTAAGCGGTTGATCAAACCGAATCAAGAGTTGGTTAAAGGGGATCAACAATGCTTAAATTGACCAGCCTAATAGGATTAAGTCTGGGTCAAGATCGAGTCACGATCAAGCAAGACCTAATTAGGCTCAGAGGTTAGAATCTGGATTGTAGGCTAACCCAATTGATTCTGACTCAATAATTTGGTGTCTAAGGTAAGTTTGGCACATACGACCGACTGGTTTTTAATTGGAAGCTACTCGACCTGAATGCATTCTTGTACGAGTTAATGGCATATTCCTTTCACTGATCTCACTTACCTGGCCATTATCTGTTGACACACAGTTTGATTGAGGTGGTCAATAATCGAGCTAACCCTGCCACTAGGTTAGTGATAATTGTTTATGACTAACTATGATTAAGTTTAGTTTAATGGACCTGAATCAATTCTCCTAGAAAGATTAAGTCTGAGGCTTCCACCATTATAGATATGCGGGCCCTTTCCGGGGTTGATTGTTCTCGACTGGATACAGTGGCTCAGTTGCACCAAAAAGATGCAACCATGTCTATTAGGCATTGGATGCTATGGGCTGGAGGATGAGTTGGGCTCAATATTCTGGATACGGTGAGAGACTCAATTAGGAATCCAGTCTATGTAAATAGTGGGTCTGACTTAACTAAGGAGTGGATCAATATTCTGGATACGGTGAGATTCATGAATTAGAGATCAAGTTTGGGTGTACCATGATTAGAGAATCATTGAACAAAAGTTGTTCACTCATTGGCTAACCCATCACCAATAACTGTTAGGAGAGGTGATGAGTCAGTTGGTGAGACCGCATCACCCACTAGAAATCATTAATCATGGAGATTTTTGCATCTCTATAGAGGGAGTGTAGGGATCCAAGAAAATAGTGGAAGCTAATTTATTTAAAAATAAAATCTCTAAATAAATTGGTCAAGTCATAATTATAGTATCTAACTAGAATCTTTGACTCTCTACAGAAAAATGTCTACGCCCAACCCATTAGCACATATCCTGGACACACACAGACTGATCGGACCCAATTATAAAGATTGGCTCAGGACTACAAATTATTTTTGGGTTCCAAGAAGTTAACCCATGTTTGGATCAGGACCCTCCCACTTACGAGCGCGTCGCATCATTGATAGAGAGACGTCTCTATCTCTTCTT
>QRFJ01001476.1:164454-214632 GCA_006176705.1 Cocos nucifera | reverse complement strand
CATGTTCATTGTAGGAACTGGATTGCATCAAGATGGGATCTATCTACCTCGGTGGTAGAGGAGTAGCCCTATGATGATCATGAGAATCAAGTCCTGAAGCCCATGGCCATGGCAGAGTGAAATAATAGAAAGAGTTTCTATTTAGATTTTCACATTGGACTCGAATCGAATGATTACATCATATGACAGAGACTAGGGTTTGACGAGTTCACCTTAACCCTAATCTGATCGGGGCTCAAGATAGAAGAACTGAATCACACAGGTAGCTGCACCAAGAGGTTCGCATTCAGCTCTGATGGGTTGCCACCATATACTGCTAGGTGTCACTGGTGGATTTTGGGAGCAATTAGAATGATTTAGATGATCGATCATTCTAGCTGTTCGAATCAGAAGAGTTCTGATCCATCGAAAGGAGTTTCGATGATGTCTATGATAGAGATCATGACATATCCCATTACCATACAGAACTGAACCTAACTGGGTCACACAAACAAGGGTTTGAATCTGGTGATCATCAATTGAACTGATCTAGTTCAATTGATCTGAATGAGATTCAATTAGGTTCAAGGAAATCGTGCTAGCACTCGATTGAACCTAACGTTCTTCTTTTACTATCATAAATAAGTTGTCCTGACTGAGCCAAAGGAGTTTGTGCTCAATCAGAGGCCTTCATATGGTCTGACTGGAGGTTGTCCAAGTCAGAATAGGTTGTCTTATTTGTAAGACATTACCTGCCATTTTTGGTCACCTGCCATTTCTTGTTCTTTGACTTTGGTCAAAAGTCTACCTTTGACTGGTCAAACGTTGACCATTGACCCTTTGACTTTTGACCACATGTCATGCACCTATTGGAGAGCTGGTGGGGGCCTTGTCCCCCTGCCAGAACCTGGCAAGGAGAAGGGCGCACGCCAAGGGTGGCGTGAGCCCAAGTAGGAGGCGCCTAGGAGTCCTTGTTGGACAAGGACTCCACCTCCCTTTAGGATTCCAATTCAGAGTTCTACTAAGAATCCAGTTTGACTGGTCTTAGGCGCCCTCTAAGGAGGAATCCAGGGGTCTCTTTTTCAACCAATCAGATTTAGATCTGATTTCACAAAGGGTTGTGATTGGTTGAGAGGAAGAGGAGTTGGATCACAAGAGGTCTATAAATAAGACCCTGCGCCCAACCCTAATCCAAAAAAGTGAATTCAATAGAGATTTCCCACGTCCAAGGCTGCCTCTCCCCTCCTTCTCCATGCCATACTCTCTTCTCCCCTTGCTCTCCACGTCCAAAAGTGTTTTGGACTTAGTTTGGTGCGATTCAGATCAAGGAAAGGCGATCAAAAGCAAGAAGGCTGCGCTGCTGCAAAAGGACGACTGCAGATCTTCAAAAGAGTTTTGAAGATCCTCCAGATCAGATCCAGATCTGATTTTTGGAGGTGTGATAGAGAAGAAGAGGTTCTCCAGATCCAACCCGAGTGGATACCGGTAGAGGCCAGGCGCTTGCGTGGCTAAGATCCAGAACCTTCCGCTGCAATCAGGATCATCTACAGGGTAATAGGATTACCCAAATCAGGTAAATTAAATTTGATTTAATTTATCTTATTTTATTTTATTTATTAAAATAATAAGAATCAGATCTGAAACATATCAAGATCTGATTAAGATCAAGAGAAAATTTTTGAAATATATCTCTTGATCTAATCAGATCTGGACGAACCTGGACCGGGAAATCAGGATTTCCCTTCAACTGGTATCAGAGCCATGGTTCTAAAATTGTTTAGATCTGATTTTAATTTTATTTTAATTAAAAATAACGTGATTTCAGATGTCACATGAGATGTGATCAGATCTGAAATCAGAAAAATTAAAATTAAATGATTTGGATCTAAGAACATGAAGATATGCATGACTAGTTCTAGAATAGAATAGTTCTATAGAATAGTTTTGCATGTCTTTGATTTAATATGATTAAATCATATTTTAGATCTTCTTATTTACTATTTTCTGATATTATAAGTGTTATAATAACATCTGATAAACAGCAAATAAAAATTATTTAATTTTAAATATCATATGAGATATGATAGATGCATGACTAGACTAGTTGTAGAATAGTTCTACATAATTGTCTAGATTAGAATTTATTTTGATTAGATCAATTTAAATCTAATTTTTTCAGATTATTATGTGATAATTTAGATCTGAAAACATGCATGATTTGATACATGAGATGTATGCAAAATATGCCATGATTAGATCTACTTTATATATGAGATATATGATATAGATCTGATAATTGTTTTGTAGTATTTGACATGTTCCTGATTAAGGCGTTCCTCTTGGCCGTCCGGTCATAAGAACGAAGAAGGGTTTAAAGGCCCTCTCTTCCCATTCGATGGGGTGTTCTTATGACGTGTAGGGGTGCTGCGTGTTCGTCCTTAATCAGAAACCCAAAACTTACTTTCTGCAAAACCCTAGATCCTGAAACCCTAGGATTTATTGTGCATATTTTGTTTATGAACCCAACTTAATTAAGAATTAAGTTTATGGAATATTAATTAGGTCTAAAATTGAGAATTTCAGATCTAAGACATATTCATAATACTGGGTTCGGGCTTGGGTAGCTCAATTAGGTCTAAGCGGTTGATCAAACCGAATCAAGAGTTGGTTAGATGGGATCAACAATGCTTAAATTGACCAGCCTAATAGGATTAAGTCTGGGTCAAGATCGAGTCACGATCAAGCAAGACCTAATTAGGCTCAGAGGTTAGAGTCTGGATTGTAGGCTAACCCAATTGGTTCTGACTCAACAATTTGGTGTCTAAGGTAAGTTTGGCACAGACGACCGACTGGTTTTTAATTGGAAGCTACTCGACCTGAATGCGTTCTTGTGCGAGTTAACGGCATATTCCTTCCACCGGTCTCACTTACCTGGCCATATCTGTTGACACAGTTCTGATCTGAGGTGGTCAATAATCCGAGCTGACCCATGCCACTAGGTTAGTCATAATTGTTATGACTAAGCCAAGTCTAGTTTAATGAGACCTGAATCAATTCTCCCTAAGAAAAGATTAAGTCCGAGGTCTTCCACCATTGTAGACGTGCGGGCCCTTCCCGGGGTTGATTGTTCTCGGCTGGATACAGTGGCTCAGTTGCACCGGGAAGACGCAACCATGTCTATTAGGCATTGGATGCTATGGGCTGGAGGATGAGTTGGGCTCAATATTCCGGATACGGTGAGAGACCCAATTAGGAACCCAGTCTATGCAAATGGTGGGTCTGACTTAACTAAGGAGTGGATCAATATTCCGGATACGGTGAGATTCATGAATTAGAGACCAAGTTTGGGTGCACCATGATTAGAGAATCATTGAACAAGAGTTGTTCACTCATTGGCTAACCCATCACCAATAACTGTTAGGTGAGGTGATGAGTCAGTTGGTGAGACCGCACCACCCACTAGAAATCATCAATCGCGGAGATTTTCGCATCTCTACAGAGGGAGTGTAGGGATCCGAGAAAATAGTGGGAGCTAATTTGTTTAAAAATAAAATCCCTAAACAAATTGGTCAAGTCAAAATTACAGTATCTAACTAGAATCTTTGACTCTCTACAGGAAAATGTCTGCGTCCAACCCACTGGCACGTATCCTAGACACACATAGACTGACTGGACCCAATTATAAAGATTGGCTCAGGAACTACAAAATTGTTTTGGGTTCAGAGAAGTTAACACATGTTTTGGACCAGGACCCTCCCACCTTACCAGCTCGTCCATCCACTGAACAGAGAGCGTCTCTGGAAAAATGGATTGACGAAGACAATAAGGCCAGATACTACATGTTGGGCTCGATGTCTGATGAGCTCCAGCGCCAACATGAAGATATCGGGACTGCTCGCCAAATGTTGGCTCACCTGCAGGAGATGTTTGGTGAACAGAGTCGCGCAGCCAAATATCAAGTCACGAAATGACTTTTTAAGGCTAAGATGCGTGATGGGCAGTCAGTCCAAGATCACTGTCTGACAATGATCAAGGACATGGAAGAGCTTGAGAAGCTCGGTGTGAAGTTGGACTTGGACTTGCAGAACGATATTATTCTGCAATCCTTGACTGATGCATATGGGCAATTCATCATGAATTACCACATGCATAAACTTCAAAATTCCTTGGCCGAGTTGATGAATATGCTGGTTACCGCTGAGCTTTCTATGAAAGGTTCTAAAGGCTCAGTTCTTGCTATGGAACGGACTTCTTCCAAAAGAAAGTCTTATGGAAAGAAAAAGAAGTCTGTGAAAAAGCAAAAGGTAGAAGGATCAAAGAAGAAGAAGGCAGAACCGAAGAAGAAGGTCGATGGCAAAGGAAAGTGTTTCCATTGCAACAGCGACGGCCATTGGAAGCGGAACTGCCCTACTTACCTGGCCACCCTAAAGAACAAGAAGGAAGGTCCTTCTGGAGGTATGCTCGTTATTGAGTCTAACCTTACGGTTTCTTCTGCATCCAGTTGGGTGCTTGACTCTGGTTCTAGTGCTCATCTGTGCACTTCTATGCAGGGTCTTGAGGATAGCAGGAGGCTGAGGGATGGAGACATGATCCTACGCGTCGGTAATGGAGCAAGAGTTGCTGCAGTAGCCGTGGGAACATACCCTCTGCGATTACCATCTGGTTTAGACTTAGTTTTAAAAGACTGTTATTATGTGCCTGCAGCTAGCAGGAATTTGATTTCTGTTTCATGCTTAGCACAAGAAGGTTATGTGATCACCTTCTTTAAGGACCATTGTAACATTCTTTATGAAAGAAATAAAATTGCAAATGGTTTCCTTGTTAATGGTCTTTATCAGTTGCATATTGATGTACCTGTTTTAACTATCGAGCAAAACGTGAATGCCAAACGACCTAGGGATAGTCCAAACGACAGATATCTATGGCACCTGAGATTAGGTCATATAGCAGAAGATAGGATTAACAAATTGGAGAAAAATGGGCTATTGAGTCCATTGACTTTTGAGTCATATCCAACTTGTGAATCTTGTCTTCAAGGCAAAATGACTAAACTCCCTTTTGTTGGACATGGGGAGAGGGCCACAGATCTCCTTGCCCTAGTACATACTGATGTGTGCGGCCCATTCGATGTGCCGGCTAGAGGCAATTTTGTCTACTTCATTACCTTTACCGATGATCTGTCTAGGTATGGGTATGTGTATCTTATGAGACACAAGTCTGAAGCCTTTTGAAAAGTTCAAAGAATTCAGACATGAAGTAGAAAAACAAACTGGAAAACCCATTAAGGTTCTTCGATCAGATCGAGGAGGTGAATACCTTAGCCGGGAATTCCTAGACTATCTTAAGGAAAATGGCATAGTCTCTCAATGGACTCCACCAGGAACACCTCAACTCAACGGGGTTTCAGAACGGAGAAATCGGACTCTATTGGATATGGTTCGATCCATGATGAGCTTCACAGACCTCCCAGATTTTCTTTGGGGACATTCATTATTAACTTCAATCTATTTACTGAATAGGGTTCCCTCTAAAACCGTTCCTACCACACCGTATGAGATATGGCACGGTAAGAAACCAAGTCTGAGTCATCTCAGAATTTGGGGTTGTCCGGCTTATGTCAAAAGACAACAAGCGGACAAGTTAGAGTTTAGGTCCTTTAGAGCTCGATTCATAGGATATCCTAAAGAGTCATTAGGATACTATTTCTACATTCCAGAAGACCACAATGTGATTGTGAGTCGACATGCCATATTTCTTGAAAAATAGTTTATTCAAGATAGTGGCATTGGAAAGCAGATTAAGCTTGATGAGAAAGTCTCACAAGCAGAAAGAGCTAAGGACCAAGTGGAACCAAATCAGGTTGAGCCAATAAGAACACTACCTCCTCCACCTCGTAGATCGGAAAGAGTTTCCCGTCCCCCTGAAAGATACTTAGGTATTATTTCAGAGGATGTAGAGGAAATGTTCCTCATAGGTAATGGTGCTCATGGTGATGATCCCAAAACCTACAACGAGGCGATATCAGATATCGACTCCGAGAAATGGCTTGAGGCAATGAAGTCAGAGATCGACTCGATGCACTCAAACCAAGTCTGGACCTTGGTAGATCCACCAGAAGGTATAGTACCTATTGGGTGTAAATGGATCTTCAAGAGAAAGATTGGTGCAGATGGGAATGTGGAGACATTCAAGGCTAGACTGGTGGCAAAAGGTTATAGTCAACGTGAAGGCATTGACTATCAGGATACCTTTTCTCCGGTAGCTATGCTAAAATCCATCCGCACATTGCTTGCTGTTGCAGCCTATTTCGATTATGAAATATGGCAAATGGACGTGAAAACGGCATTCCTAAATGGATATCTTGAGGAAGATATCTATATGGAACAGCCGCTAGGTTTCACATCCAGTGATACTGATCACAAGGTTTGCAAGCTGCAAAGGTCCATATATGGACTTAAGCAAGCATCTCGGAGCTGGAACACTCGTTTCAATGATGTGATCAAAAAGTTTGGTTTCATCAAAAACGAAGAGGAACCATGTGTTTTCAAAAGGGTCAGTGGGAGCGCTGTTGTCTTCCTCGTATTGTACGTGGATGACATCCTCCTTATTGGGAATGATATTCCCATGTTGACATCAGTCAAGATGTGGTTGTCTAAGGAATTCTCCATGAAAGACCTAGGTGAAGCATCCTTTATTCTAGGAATTAAGGTCTATAGGGATAGACCGAATAGGATGCTAGGACTTTCACAGAAGATGTACATAGAGGAAGTACTAAAGAGGTTTAGTATGGAAAACTCTAAGAGGGGATTAATACCCTTCAGACATGGTATTCATCTTTCCAAGAAGATGTGCCCCAGCACACCTGAGGAAATAGAACGCATGAGCAAGATCCCTTATGCTTCTGCAATAGGGAGCCTCATGTATGCCATGCTATGTACACGACCTGATATAGCCCATGCTGTGAGTGTCACAAGCAGATATCAGTCAAATCCAGGTGAAGAACACTGGACTTCTGTGAAATGTATCCTTAAGTACTTGAGAAGAACTAAGGATATGATGTTGGTCTTTGGTAATGGAGAACTCCAAGTTCAGGGATACACAGACTCGGACTTCATGTCCGATATAGATGATCGAAAGTCGACATCTGGAAGTCTGTTTGTGTGCAATGGTGGAGCTGTCAGCTGGAAGAGTTCCAAGCAAACTGTGATAGCAGATTCCACCATGGAAGCAGAATATATAGCTGCATCAGAGGCTGCAAAGGAAGCGTTCTGGTACAAGAAGTTTGCTGTAGAAATTGGAGTAATTGGAGTAATGCCATCAGATGCCATTCCTCTTTACTGCGACAATAATGGCGCCATAGCCCTTGCTAAGGAGCCGAGGTCTCACCAGAAGTCCAAGCACATTGAGCGGCGATATCATCTCATCCGCGATTACCTTGAGAAAGGTTACGTTGAGGTCAAGAGAGTCAACTCCACAGATAATGTGGCAGACCCACTTACAAAGCCGTTGGGCCAATAGAAGATCGAAGCCCACCTTGAGAAGATGGGACTTAGACTTGTAGCCAATTGGCTTTAGGACAAGTGGGAGATTGTTAGATATATGTGCCCTAGAAGCCAGAATTGGCTGACACTTGTAATACACTTCTAGGGGCAAAATTGTAATTTTGACTATAATTAATGAAATGGGTTATTTTCTATCACACATGTGTATTTAGTGTCTGTGATACATCCTTTGAGTTAATGGTAATGATAATTCATATTTTCAAGAGTTGAAAATTTAAGACATGAATAATCATTATTAACTCATAAACAGCTCCCGACCATAGGATCATCACGAGGATGGTGATTGATCCGGAAGGTTGGTGTACGATCGCTTCTCTTTAGTAGATGAGTCTTGAGTCTACGGTGTGGAGACACCGGAGCGAGAGTACAGGTACTCGTTAGAGAACGAGGGCACTGAGCGTGACCACCTCGAGTAGTCATTAGGGAGTCTACCTTCTCATCAATGACTGACTCGATGCTGCAGTAGTGTGTCTGGTTCTTTGACCTGAGATGCATCGGCAGTTCACCTTGAGGGTGTTATAGTTTGACTACACCATTACTCGGTCTCCTAGCCATATGGAACCCTGAGGTGTATGTTGGCTATGACATGTTCATTGTAGGAACTGGATTGCATCAAGATGGAATCTATCTACCTCGGTGGTAGAGGAGTAGCCCTATGATGATCATGAGAATCAAGTCCAAAATCCATGGCCATGGTAGAGTGAAATAATAGAAAGAGTTTCTATTTAGATTTTCACATTGGACTCGAATCGAATGATTACATCATATGACAGAGACTAGGGTTTGACGAGTTCACCTTAACCCTAATCTGATCGGGGCTCAAGATAGAAGAACTTAATCACACAGGTAGCTGCACCAAGAGGTTCGCATTCAGCTCTGATGGGTTGCCACCATATACTGCTAGGTGTCACTGGTGGATTTTGGGAGCAATTAGAATGATTTAGATGATCGATCATTCTAGCTGTTCGAATCAGAAGAGTTCTGATCCATCGAAAGGAGTTTCGATGATGTCTATGATAGAGATCATGACATATCCCATTACCATACAGAACTGAACCTAACTGGGTCACACAAACAAGGGTTTGAATTCTGGTGATCATCAATTGAACTGATCTAGTTCAATTGATCTGAATAAGATTCAATTAGGTTCAAGGAAATCGTGCTAGCACTCGATTGAACCTAACGTTCTTCTTTTACTATCATAAATAAGTTGTCCTAACTGAGCCAAAGGAGTTTGTGCTCAATCAGAGGCCTTCATATGATCTGACTGGAGGTTGTCCAAGTCAGAATAGGTTGTCTTATTTGTAAGACATTACCTGCCATTTTTGGTCACCTGCCATTTCTTGTTCTTTGACTTTGGTCAAAAGTCTACCTTTGACTGGTCAAACATTGACCATTGACCCTTTGACTTTTGACCACATGTCATGCACCTATTGGAGAGCTGGTGGGGCCTGTCCCACTGCCAGAACCTGGCAAGGAGAAGGGCGCACGCCAAGGGTGGCGTGAGCCTAAGTAGGAGGCGCCTTGGAGTCCTTGTTGGACAAGGACTCCACCTCCCTTTAGGATTCCAATCAGAGTTCTACTAAGAATCCAGTTTGACTGGTCTTAGGCGCCCTCTAAGGAGGAATCTAGGGGTCTCTTTTTCAACCAATCAGATTTAGATCTGATTTCACAAAGGGTTGTGATTGGTTGAGAGGAAGAGGAGTTGGATCACAAGAGGTCTATAAATAAGACCCTGCGCCCAACCCTAATCAAAGAAGTGAATTCAATAGAGATTTCCCACGTCCAAGGCTGCCTCTCCCCTCCTTCTCCATGCCATACTCTCTTCTCCCCTTGCTCTCCACGTCCAAAAGTGTTTTGGATTTAGTTTGGTGCGATTCAGATCAAGGAAAGGCGATCAAAAGCAAGAAGGCTGCGCTGCTGCAAAAGGACGACTGCAGATCTTCAAAAGAGTTTTAAAGATCCTCCAGATCAGATCCAGATCTAATTTTTGGAGGTGTGATAGAGAAGAAGAGGTTCTCCAGATCCAACCTGAGTGGATACCGGTAGAGGCCAGGCGCTTGCATGGCTAAGATCCAGAACCTTCCGCTGCAATCAGGATCATCTACAGGGTAATAGGATTACCCAAATCAGGTAAATTGAATTTGATTTAATTTATCTTGTTTTATTTTATTTATTAAAATAATAAGAATCAGATCTGAAATATATCAAGATTTGATTAAGGTCAAGAGAAAATTTTTTTGAAATATATCTCTTGATCTAATCAGATCTGGACGAACCTGGATCGGAAAATCAGGATTTCCCTTCACATCTACACTGAACATGATCAATGTAGCATTCTACCATCAAAAGTAACTAGCTAAGGCTAATGGATATAAGTATTCCTCCAACCTAAAATCACCATGGTAACATGCAATCAACTCACTATACTTTGGTGTTGGACTGCCAAAATTTTTAATATAGGTTTGGAAGGTTTCTAGATACAGTCAAGTACTTATAGAGTCGTTGTGTGAGTCAAGATGAGATTGACCACTCCTGATTAACTTTAGAAAGTGAATATCTTGCTATGTTTTAATTTAGCAAAACCTAGACCTGGATAATTCTCGTGAGTAGTCATGGAATTTGCAAAACTTTGAAATATAATATGGATGACTAATATGAATATTGATAGCTTACTCAAAGTCATCTTGAGCATTATTGGTCAAAGGAATGAATTATAAAACCATAGGTCAAGGTTCTAAGAATGTTGCTTTGGATACATTCGATCTATCCGGACGTTAGGTACCATTGCTAGATGGTCATTTTGATTAGTACAAAAATTGGTTCCTATGCTACTGGCTTAGGTTCTAATCTCTGGGGTCAGATATATTAGAGGTTGTTACCTGATCGGATGGTTGATCAATAATTTAGAATCATTCTAAGATCAAACAATCAATACGATTGATGTTTGACCTAATGCAAGTGTTGCAGGAGGACCGATTAGCAATTAGATTGCTAATTGACTCAATTTGATTGAGCAATAGAATTGAGATCAAGTCTAATTAAATTAAATTTAATTAAAATTAATTTAAATTTAATTAGATTAAATTCAATTAGTTTATTGGATAAGCCAATTGCAAGGAAGAACAAGTCCTAGTTTAATTAGGACTTGAGTGCACCTAATTTCTAATTTGATTAAAAAATAAATTAGATTTAAATTTAATTAAATCTAATTTAGTTAGGCTTCTAATTAGATTAAAATTTTTTATTAATTAGGTTGACTCAAAATTATTTTCATTTAGATTCAAAAGGTCTTGTCCTAGTTAAAATAGGAGAGTCCTAGTTAGACTAGGACTCTTCATTTCCTTGCACCACTAAGAAGAAAACCCCATGCCCTTCATTTCCAGAATTTACATGAAAAATTCTTCACCTAAGAAAGATTTCCCATACCCCATATCTATAATTTTTAGAATAAAATTTGACTTGGTCAAATTTTAGAGTTGGTTTGAATTTGAACGCTATTTGATAGAGTCCCAAATTCTCAAAACTCTCTCCCTCTTTTAAGGAATTTTTCTCCATGCCTTCTAATTATTTTGCACCAATTTTTCCTTTCTTTGGGTGTTAACTTCTGATTCCCCATGCACAAAATATTGGAGGAGGCATCCAAGAGTTGGACGCCCCTCAAAATCTTTGGTTTATTACCATTTGTGACTAGGTTTTGACCTAGTCAACAATAAACATGGGATGCCTCCTATTTGATAGGGTGAGGATGTGAAAAACCTTTATTTTTCTATGGTAAAAACCAGAAGAAAATGGAGGATTGGTGTGGAGGTTTGGGGTGCCAAAAATCTTGGAGGAAAAGCTTCTTTAAGACATCAAAAGTTGATGTCTTGTAGAGATAAAGGTAAGAGAAGATTGTCTTCTCTTGTGATTTTTTTTAAGGATTTTTTCTCTCTTATTTTTGTGTGATTTTTTCTATGAGAAAACTTAGAGAGAGAAAGGAAGAGGGCATGAAAGATGAATGCTCCAAGGAGCTAGGGCATGGTGGTCTCTTTTGGACATGATTTGATCATGTCCTGATGAGAAGAAAGTGAAGAGAAGATAGTTTTCTTTTAGGATTCTTTTGCGAATCCTTTCTTCTTAATTTTTGTCTAAGTTTTCCATGAAAAAAATCAGAAAGAAAGAAATCTGAAAGCATGAAAATATTCTAGAGGAGAAGGTCTCCTCTGATCTAGGTATAGAGATCAATTTAGGACATCAATCATTGATGTCCAGAAAGAGAAGATCAATCTTCTCTTAGGGCTTTTCTCTATATTTTATTTTCTAATTTTTGGGAGAATCAAAAGTTGGTATTCTCCCTTATTCCACCTCTTGTTCTTCATCTCTTAGAGTATCCAAGAGATCCAAAATATATTTTTGATTAATCATCAGGAGGGATCCACGAGAAACTAGCACTTCAAGTGCCTCTTCGTTCGACGAACCTTCAATCTATGTTGCAGCTTCCTATGGACTATCTGTAGAGGCTGGACACATGGTGTGGCTTCCAACAATAAAGGACAATATCAATTTTCAACCATGGAGTCCTCCACCCATGCGAACGTATAAGATTTGATCTTTTATCTGACTTAGATACAATCTAGGATTTTTCTAAAATTGTTCTAGATCTAGGTATTAATTTAATTAATACCAACCATGCTTGATTTATTTTCAAATTTATGGTTGCATCTTAACATGTCATCAGTCTTAGATGTAGAGTTTAGTGATTAGTCATATGCATAATTAGATTAAATTATTTAATCTATGTCATCTGCTACTTGTAAATTCAAAAAAGTTTCAAAATGTATGCATGAAACCTGCATGTTTTCTAACACTTTTACATTGATCAAATTTTCAAACTAAACCCATCACATCTTGGTGCATCATAGGCTAGTAATATTCTTATCAAAGTACTTTGTAGGCTAATGATTTGTCCCTCAAATGGTTCCCACAGATACCCTCATAAACTTCTCAGAGAGCATAATCGACTTCAGAAGGTCGAAGATACTTGAGCAAAGGTAACAAGAATGACCTCTTATAAAATTTTTCTTCCAAGAGCATATATTGTGATGCCACAGCTTTAATTATTAAGCTTTTAAAGGGTCATCAGTGAGGACTCCATTTGTCAAATATTCAATGATAGGATCGATCTTGCTCAGCTTTGGACCGACCTATCGATACTTGGTCTTTCAAGGTGTTCAATGTAAGTTTTTCCCAAGTCACCATATCCTGAGATGGCAAGGCAAGATAAAGTGTCTACTTCAACATTCTCCAACCCTAGGATATGAGTGATCTCAAAACAGTCAAAAGCTAGTAACAAAATTTATAATAGGTGTAGGTACCATATAAAGGTTGGGTCTCATGCTTCATATTCTCTACAAGTTTGGCCGGCCATTAGTTGAGAATCGATAACTACTTTTAATCTTTTGACACTAAGCTCCTTGGCAATCTTTATCCTAGCTATTAAGGCTTCATATTCTGCTTGATTATTATAGGCTTCAAAAGCAAATTAGAGAGCATACTCAATTACGACCCTTCTACATTGGTCAAAATAAGACCTGCCATGCTTCCTTGTGAATTAGATGCACCATTTATGTGTAGAATCAAGCAGACCCATAATTTAGCTCTTTGGATTTGTTTGAGATAATTTTATTCTCGAGAATGATACATCCAGCCACAAAGTCGGTCAATATCTGAGCTTTGATTGAAGATTAAGGGCAATAAGAGAGATCAAACTCACTAAGTCCTCTTTCCAATTTTGCTATTCTTTCTGAGGTATTAGGGCATCCTAACAAGGCTCTTAACAGTTGATTGATAAATACAATAACTGAATGAGCTTAGAAGTATGTCTTGAGTCTTCACACTGAGGTGATAAGTGCGAAGACCATTTTTTCTACTCATGAAATATGAATACCTCATGCAGGATCCTACTTATATAGTAGATAAACTTTTGTATTCCCTTTTTCTCCTTTCAACTAAAAACCAAACTAAGTGCATCCGATGAGGCAGCAAGATACATATACAAGGTTTCTCCCACATTTGGCTTTGATAGCAATGAAGGTGAGCTGAAATACTTCTTTAGTTCTTCAAAGCTTCTCAGCATTCTCAAACCAGGTAAAATCTTGATCTCAAAATTAACTGGCTAAGAGCAATGATACACCTAGTCAAGTACTAAACTTCTTTCTTCAAGGTTGAATGTTTCATATTAATGATTGCTCTTTTTTTCTTTTGTTAGCTTATGTTCCTCGTCTCGCACCAAAAACCCAAAAACTTATCCGAGGTTACACCAAAAGTGCATTTACTTAGGTTGAACTTCATTTAATGTTGCCTTAATGCATTGAATGCTTCCTCCAAGTTGTTTATGTGCTGGCTAATCTTGTCATATTTCATAAGGATGTCGTTGACATAAACTTCAATATTTCAACCAATTTAATTATTGAAAACTTTGTTGACAAGATGTTGAAAAGTTACCCCAATATTTTTAAGCCCCAACTTCTATTAGTTGATTAATTCTCAGTAGGGAAAAACTACCCTTAGGACAAGCCCTTTTTTTAGGTCGGTATAATCAATGCAAATCCCCCACTTTTCATTGGCTTTTTTAACCATGACAGTATTACCTAGCCACTCTAGATAGTGCACTTCTTGCATAAAATCCATAGCCGGTAGCTTATCTACCTCTTTATCAATAGCTTATTATCTTTCTGAGCAAATTTCTTCTTTTACCAAAGAGATTTATGTTTTTGATCAACATTTAGTTTATGGACAATTACATCAAGGGGTATTCCTGACATGTCTGAGGTTGACCAAGCAAAAATATCTGCATTCTTTCATCAAAAATTTAGAAGTTGCTCTTGGAGTTTGGTGGTCAACAATGATCCGACCTGTACTATCTTGGTAGGATCTTCCTCTTTGAGTGAAATTGAAGTTACTTGCTCAGCGGGTGCACCTCGACTCTCTTCATCTCATAGATCTAACTCATCAATTGGAAGAGCTTTTTGGAGCTTTTTCTCCTTAATCATCCCATAAAATATTGTTAGGCAAGCTGTTGATCTCTTTGAATTTCATCAACTCCAGTTCTTATCGAAAATGGATGAAAAGGTAATAAGTTGACATAATAGCAAAGAATAAATTTAATCTAGGTCGGCCAAGTAACTCATCACAAGCTGAAGGTACATGGACGATGGGAAAGGGTAGCTAGATGGTGGTCTGTCCAGGTTCTTGTCCACTAGTAACTAGGAGAGTTATTTCTCCTTCCACCTTTGCTAACTCGTTAGAGAATCTGACTAATGGGATGTTTACCCTTTTTAGTCGATCCATGGACAACCTCATCCAAGAAAAAGTATCGTAGAATAATACATCAATAGAACTTTCATTATCAAGTAAAATTTGTTTTACATCATAAATAGCTATTATCATGGAAATAATAACAGCATCATCATGAGGAGTTTAAACTCCTCAAAAATCTTCATTACAAAAGGAAATAACATCTTCTCCTTGCTTCCTCTTTGGGGCATGCTCCGAACAGTCTGCCTCCCTAGGTGCCATGCCTCTAGAAATCAAATGAATCATGCCAACCGCTAGTTGGTTGCTGAGCTGACTGGTCGGTGGTTGCCCGAACTTCATGATCATGAACAAATTTTTTAAGATATCCTAATCATATCAGGGCTTCGATTTCATCCTTAAGCTGAATATAGTCCTCCATGTCATGTCCATGATCTAGGTGGAACCAATAATATTTCTTCCTATCGCATGCCATTGGTAGGGCATTCATAGGTTGGGGCCTCTGGAGGTAATTCTATCCTTCAACTTCCATGAGAATTTATGCACGAGGGGCTAAAGGAATAGTATAGTTGTTGAACTTATAGGACGGACTTCTCGGCCTGGGACTATCATTGTTGTGGGGTTTCTTTCTCAGTACGACTTCTGCTTGGCTCTTCCCAAGCTCATTTCTTCTTAGCAAATCTTCTTCCTTTGGCTTCATGCCAATTAATCACACTTTCCTCGATTTGAGCATATTTCTACACCCATGTGAGGAGTTATGAATAAGATTTCAAGAACTTCATATCCAAGAAAAAAGTAAATCTAGATCTTTGAAGTCCTCACTTCATAGCCGACCTAGCCACTGACTCATTTAGATTATGGATTTATAAGGTGGTAGCATTAAAATGCACCACATAATCTTTCAAAGACTTCCCTTATCATTGTTGAAAAGAGAAGAGGCTATCAAAATTTTGTGGCTGCCTCCTGCTACTACTGAAGTATGCCATAAACTAGTTCTCAAGTTGCTCAAAAGAATGAATAATATCTAGTTGGAGACTAGAATACTAAACCTAAGCAAACTTTTTGAGGGTTGTCGAGAAAGCAAGACAAAGAAGGGTATCAGTAGCCCCTTGAATCATCATGAAAGCTTTATACACTACTACAAAAATGGCTTATGGCAGCGATTTTTGAAACCGCTGCCATAGCTCCTACAGCAGCGATTTTTATTAATCACTACTATAGGTCGGATCTATGACAGCGGTTTTTGTAACTGCTGCTATAGGTCCGACATATAGCAGCGGTTAACGAAAATCACTGTCGTAGGTCAGACCTATAGCAACGATTATTAAAAACCACTATCATAGGTCGACCTATAGCAGTGGTTCATTGTAACCACTGCCATAAGTCGGACCTATAGCAGTGGTTAGTAAGAATCGCTCCTATAATCTGATTTATGGCAGTGGTTAATTACAACTACTGTCAGATATATATATATTTTTAAATATTATATAATTTTAAAATTTAATATCCATCTTCATCATTCATTATCTAAATAATTATCATTAGAGTATTATTGCAAAAGATTGCCTTGATCTGATGGCCCTTGCTACATCGATCAAAAAAATTTGATTTCGACGACCATGAACGATGATGTAATGATCTGATAGATGGAGATCTTTGATGGATCCAAAAACCTACAACGATGATCTTGATGATATTTGTAGCATACTATCAAAGTTTTACTTCAATTGGATATCATTATCTTGGTCAATTTAGTATAGGTTAGTTTCGATTATTAAATGATAAATGATTGATCAAAGGACCAAACGGTGTCTGATTATGAGATAATTTTTTTTATAAATGATCTTGACTACTACATTAATCATTTTTTATGGTGGTTATTATAAAATTTAACTCATAAGATTAAGAACGATCTAAAACTATACGTCTTCTGATAACCATTCAGAAACTTTACTGGTTGTTATGCTCGTGCTTTTGTAATATCTACTTAACATGAATAGTTTATACGAAAATTATTTAAATTTTATAATCATTGCCATCTAAAATATTTAAAATTATAATAAAGATTATTTAACTAAAAAATTATCTCATAATTGGATGCCGTTTAATCCTTTGATCGTTTGTTTCTAATTTAACGGTTGAAATCATTTCATACTAAATTGACCATGATAACAATATCTGATTAAAGTAAAATTTTGATAGTATGCTATAAACATTATCAAAATTATTATTTTAGATTTTTAGACTCATCAAAGTTCTCCATCTATCAGATCATCACATCGTTATTCGTGATCATCGAAATCAAATTTTTTTGATTGATGAAGCTAGGGCCATCGGATCGAGGCGATCTTTTGCGATGACACTCTAATGATAATTATTTAGATAATAAATAATAAAGATGGACATTAAATTTTAAAATTATAAAATAATTAAAAAAAATTTTAAAAAAAATTATTTTTCATCTATGGCAGCGATTATCAAAAATTGCTGCTATAGATCGGATCTGTGGCAGTGGTTTTGGGTAACCACCGTCGTAGATGTATGGCAGTGGTTCGATAATCATTATCATAGATCTATGACAGTGATTCGATAAGCACTGTCGTATGTTAGATTAAAAATTTCTAAATTTTTTCTTCGCTCCCATGCATGCTCAATCTCTCTCATTCTCTCTCTCCCTCCTCTTCATTGCCGGTGAGGCTCCTCCCCCCTGGCCGGCATCGCCCTACCTTTCCTTCGGTCGATGTCACCTTTCCTCCCCCCCGATCGACATCGGCCCTCCTCCCCCCCGACCGACGTCGCCCCTCCTTCCCCCTCGGTCGGTGCTACCCCTCCTTCTCCCTCTCTCTCCAGCCCCCCATCTTGGCCGCCCCTCCCCACCACCCCCCCCCCACCCGACCCCCCACCCCTCCATCCGACCCTCCTTGGCCTCCAGCGAAACCCCACTCTGACGAACCCCCATCCGACCCTCCCTTAGCCCCTCACGAAAACCCCCCTCTGGTGAACCCCCTCCATCCTCGCTCGGCCCCCAGCGAAACCCCAACCGCCCTCCATTCGACCCTCGCTCGATCTCTAGCAAACCCCCTCCGACGAAACCCCCATCCGACCCTCCTTCAGCCCCCACGAAACCCCCACCACCACCACCATTCTGATCCTCCTCCGAACAAGTGCGAAGCCTCCTTCAGCCTCCTCATCACTATTCCCTCAGGCCCCCAATCCTCGACCGCCCCTGCTCTCTCTCTCTCTTCTCTTTTTCTCTCTTCTATATCTCACTATCTTACTTTTATTTCGTAGGTTACCTCTAGTGCCATCGTCCTCCTCTAGCGTCGTCATCGACAATCCTCGAAGCTTTCGATGCAATCCGCTCTCTATAGCCATAGGTATAATTTTTTTAATTTTATAGTTTTATTTATTAATCATATATATTTATAATAAATTATAGAATATTTATAATAAATATTATAAATATTTATTATAAATATTATAATTATCTATATGTCATAGTTTTTGGATGTGCCGTGGTGGTAGTCTTAGGCCATGCCATGTCGACAGCTGTGGACTAGATCTATCAATGGATTGGATTCGGATTGAAACCTGGATATTTAAATCTAGATAAAATTTTAATTATTGATATCGAATCCAAACCCGAATATCTGATGGGTCTGTACTTGAGAGAGGAAGGGAGGGATCTAGCCTTGTCGCCATCATTGGGAGGGAGGGGGTCTGGCCTCATCGACAAGGGAGATCGAGAGAGGGAGAGTGGGAGATCGAGAGAGCGAGAGAGGGAGGGAGGGTGTCCGACCTTGTCGGCATCACTAGTAGGGATGGGGTCCGACCTTACCGACGAGGGAGATCGAGAGAGTGAGAGAGGGAGGGATGGGGTCCGGTCTTACCGATGAGGGAGATCGAGAGAGTGAGAAAGGGAGGGATGGGGTCCGACCTCGCCGACGAGGAAGATCGAGAGATGGAAAAGCTAGAAGGGAGGGGTTCGGCCTCGCCATCGTTGTCGGTGAGAGAGATCGAGAGAGGAAGAGAGGGAGTGATCAAGAAGATGGTACTCAATCGAGTTAGCTTGGATACGCAGCCGAGCCAGCTCGGGCCGTGATCAAGCCAGCTGAGGGAGGACCCTAGTCGAATGTCTCAGGCATGGAGCCAGCTATCTCAAGCATAGAGCCGACTCGACTTTCGAGCGATTAGAATTTGATATGTCATGATGTTATATTGATTAATGTTCATTAATGTTGTAGGTCACGATGGCATCGAAATGCCATCTAGTTTTCACCCCTACCTCTCGATGGGTTACGCATCGTTCAGCATCCGAGGAGCAGTTGGAGCATACTCCGTCCACCTCGATATCGGCTACTCAGGGACCTTCACCATCAGCATCTACTCTACTAGTGGCATCTACTCCACTGACAGTTGAGTCTCTACCATCGCAGGCATCTGAGTGTACGTTTTTATTATATTAGCACAACTTTATTTTTTATATAGTATTTGTACACTTATATATTTGCATAATGTATTTGCATTGCAAGTGCATCATCCAGTCAGATATTTCACGGTCCCACATGTATGGCACATGTGTAGAACCACTAGCATTAGGTGATGGTGCAGTATGATGCGAAGGGGATGTTGGTAGGAGAGACCATGCGGAAGATGCATTTCTTTTTGGAGTGCTTGTGAGGCGATCGGACATCATTCCTATAGAGCCCAGAGACTTGCATTTGATGGATGATGCCATCAGGGATCGGGTATGGAAGGAGATATAGATAAATACATGCATCTTAGTTATATTTATGCATTTTATATGTTTACACTATATATGTTTGATTAGAATAATTTTGTAACTAATTTTTGATAAATTTGTGCAGAGGAGATACGACTTTCCTGATCACGAGAGGGCTCGAGATGCCCAACTGAAGAAGATCGAAGAATTATACCGGAGTTACAAGATCAAGCTCCATAGAGGATGGCTCGAGCACCGATGAGACACTCCAGAGGAGCTTATTCTTTGGATATAAGACTGTTCTCCGAGTTAGTGTGAGAGGATGGTTAGACACTGAAGGAGCCAAAAGTTTGAGATAAAATTTCTAACTTTTAAATTTTCAAATATGCTTAAAGTTTTATTTAAATATTTTTTAAATATTTATTATTTATTTGAATACTTGTTAGGCTACCTTTTGTTAGAATCAGGAGAACCGTGCAGCCCAAGAGTATATGCACACTCTAGGCCGCGAGTCTATAGCCAATCGTGTGCATAGAGAGGTAATTAATTCTAAATCTTACTAGATAAATTAAATTCATATTTTTATTATCCTTTTGATAAATTTATTCTTTATTATAGCTGATGAGAGATACAGTGATGCCCAGCCATAGCGAGATCTTCCAATCCAGCTGCACGAACAAGACTGGCAAGCCGATGAATGCCGCGATCGAACATATTTTTGTAAGTATTAAATATATTAGTATATATGATTAGTATTATAGTATTTTTTATAAAATTTAATTTTAATTTATAATTACAGGATCAATTAGATGCACTCACGAGTGAAGGCCTAAAAACCTCTAGGCCCCATGACCATCTGTCTCAGGTGTTGGGGCCTGAGCACTCTGGGAGGATCCGATGTAGGCCCGGACACACGCTGATGAGCTACTAATCCAAGGTGAGCATCTCCTCACAAACTTTCGGTATCGTCAGTTGGGAGGAGCTTGAGGAGGCATTGGCATGGATAGATCATGCTGCGACATGGGTAGATTGGGTTGAGGAGCATGCATCTCATCTGGAGGGCATCATGAGAGACATGATGTCGATGCTCAGCATGTGTTTTGAAATCATGGGCTTCGAGGATATGTTGGCCCACATTCCAACTTCAGCTCCGACTCTAGCTCCAGCTCCAACTCTAGCTGCGACTCTAGCTTTGGCTTTGGCTCTAGCTTTCGATGACGATGATGATGATGATGATGTAGATTTAGGAGACTTTTACTATATTTTATTTTTTTAAAAAAATATTATAATAAATTTTATTTGATAATAAAATTTTAGTATTTTAAAATAATTTTTATGTTTATTATATTTTCTTATGCTATATATCTATATTTATCAAGTAAAATATATAAAAAAATAAAAATTTTATTTTTTTTAATTATTCAAGATCTACGATAGTGGTTTTATAATCGCTGCCATATCCATGCCAACCACTATCATAAGTCTGGTGTCAATCGCTACACTAGACCTATGGTAGCAGGTAAAAAATTGCTGCTATATTACTTATGGTAGCAGTTATGTAACCGCTGCCATAGGATATCTATAGCAGTGGTTACATAATCGCTGCGATAGATTGATCTTTTGCAGCGATTTATAAACCACTGCAATAGACCATCCATGATAATGGTTCTAACAACCACTGTAACAACCGCTACCATAGAGCTACAAGGATGGCTGCAGTAGCAGTGGTTAGAAAACCACTGTCATAGCCTATGACAGCAGTTTTTTGGGCTACGACAGTGGTTACAAACCATTGTTATAGCTCTTTTTTATAGTAGTGATAGCTTTTGAGATGGTCGAGTGGATCAGAGAAATCATCATACAGCTCCAATTATGGCATTTTAAATGAAAATGAAATTGGTTCTTCCACAAACCTTTGGGAGAACAGAGGATGAGTGTTGAATCTGAGACTATCTGCCTAACCTTTGTTATCCATCGAAAGTTTGGCAAGTCAACAATTAATCTCCTGAAGCCTTCATTCGTTGTCATTCAATTAACAAGATTCATCATGGTGTTAGGAATATCCTCGAGTTGAGTCTGCTCTAGATGATCCCACAGGAGAACGGTGCTATTTCTCCCACCTTGGGCTTTGCTGATGAACGGGAGTTTTGTTGGAAATTGTGTTCCAAAGTCAATCGTCAGCCTATTGACAGTTGAGATATTATAATTAATTTATTAATTAATAAAAAATATTTTGGCATCTTTTTTTTCATCATAAATTTACATCTTCTAATGAACTTCATTATTGTGATGAAGTCCTTAGGACTATTTAGTTTCTATAAAGAGAGAATTTATCAATTAGTCCTTAAATTTGTTTATGACCAAATGATAGGTTGTTAATTAGGATGATAACGTCTATCGAGCATAGGTCACTATATGCCATATAGGTTGGTTGTTCTCTTAACCAAGGAGTGTAGAGACACTGGTATGACATATAGGTGAGATATATGGGTACATCATCATTGAACGTGACCAACTCTAGAGCATTCTACTATCGAAAATATCTCTAATGGGATATAGGTATAAGTATCCCTTCGATCTGAGATCACCTCAGTGACTTACAAGCAACTCACTGTGCTTTAGTACCAGACTAACTGAATTTTAATTTAGCAACAAAAGGCTTCTAGGCATAGTCAAGTACTTACGAAGTTGGAGTGTGATAAGATGGAATTGACCACTCTAAGTGTTGGAGAAGAATGCATCACTGTATTTCAATATAGCAAAACCTTGGCCAGGATAATCCATCAAATGGATTTGATATTTTGAAATATAATGTGGACAATCTGATCAGAGTTGATAGTTGAACTCTGAGATATCCTACGAGCATTGTGGTCAAGGGGATGAATTATATGAAAACTATATTCGCATGGATTCTAAGGATGGTGTTCTACACCTTTTGACCTATCCGATCGTCGGGTATCATTACTAGATGGTCACTTCGATTGGTATAAAAATTTATTTCTATGCTATCAGCTTAGGTTTGGACCTATGAGGTCACACACATTAGAATTCACATTTTGATCGGATGGTTGATCAGCGATTTAGAATCGTTTTAGGGTTAAACAATCAATACGATTGATGTTTAACTTAGTGCAAGTGTTGCAGGAGGATCGATTAGCAATTAGATTACTAATTAGCTTAATTTAATTAAGTCAGAGAGCTAAAATTAAGTTTAATTAAATATGATTTAATTAGATTTGGTTTGGGCTTGATTGGATCAAGTCCAATTGACTTATTGGATAAGCCAAGTGCAAGGAAGAACTAGTCCTAGTCTAACTAGGACTCGGGTCAACCCAATTTTCTAATTTATTTAAAAAATTAAATCAAAATTTAATTTAATTTAATTAAGTTTTTAATTAGATTAGAATCTAATTTAATTTAGTTGATTTGGTTTTGATTTAAGTTTATTTGAGAAACCATGTTTGACCAAGTCATAGATGGAATCCTAGTGAGACTAGGATTCCACCTTGCACCACCTTAGCCCTCCATGCCCCATGCCCTCTCTTTTGTGTGATAGAGAGTCTCTCTCTGATCTTCATGCATGCCCCTTCTCTTCCACTTAATCTCATATGGTTATTTGATGGTTGACCAAGTCCAAGAGGTAGTTTGTTTTGATTTAGGATTCTATAAGATAGAATCCTTATAAACCAAAACATCTCCTTCCATGTGTGCCACCCATCTTCTATTTTTTCTTCCTAATTCCACATGAGTGAGAGGTTTCTTGTGCACCTCTCCTTTCTAGATTTACCAAAAAAAATTAGAGGAGGGGCACCCAAGAGTTGGGCACCCCAACCACTTGCCAATCTAGTCCTGCCTTATCTAGTTTTTGATCTAGATAAGGATTCTTCTTTTCTATAAATTTAGGATGAATTTTAGTTTGATATTTTCATGAAATATAGAGATTTGGGAGAGGTTTGGGGTATGCAATAATTAGAGAAAGAGGGTCCTTGGGCATGGGGTTCCATAGGCACCAAACTAGGTGTCTAGGTGAGAGAAAAGAGAAGAAGAAGAGGATCTTCTTCTAGGGCTGTTTTATTTCTCATCTCTCCTCCTTCTTTTGAGTTTTTTCTAAGAGAGTCTTAGATTATAAAACTCTCCTTTTCCTTCTCATATTTTGGAGAGTCCAAATTTTGAAGAAGGGAGCATCGGATCGATCATTGAAGAGAGATCAGCATAGTACTAGCATGCTGTGCTGATTTCCTGCATCAGAATCTCAGATCGTGTTCGTGGGCTCATGTGGATGACTCCTAGAGGCTGGATGTGTGTGCAGCTCATGACTTTATCCTCAATCCCAGATCAGCAAGTTAGAACATCTAACTTGCATAGGTAATAGATCTGATCTATTGATTTCATACCTGCATTAGATGTAGTATAGATCTAGGTTGATGTGATCAACCTTTCCTTCTCCTTTGTATTTTTAATTTTTGATTTAATATCATTTCTTTATCATATAATAGATTTGAGATTTAGGTGTTTACATATTTATGTAAATAAATATTTAATTTATTTAAGTCTTTTGCTGCATGATCTTGAAAAGTTTCAAGATCTGCCCATGAAACTCTAGATCTGGTTCCTTCAAGTTCATCATGCCAAAGGATCTAGATGTTGAAACTATCGAGTAGGCTACCATTGCTTTGAATTCTATCAAGGAGATTGCTGGCTATGTTGAGATGGTGCAACACATGGGTCCTACTCCTTTCACGGTTGTGGTTGCTTTTCCACTGTTTGTTGAAGGGTTTAAATGATAGTTGCAAGAGTGTGTACCAATTATATAGGAGTGGCGAATTGTTGCTGATCCACCACTATTATAGAGTGGGAAGAACTATGTTCAACATGTTGGACTGGTCATTTATCTCATCGTGATGAACATTGGTCAAAGTTAGCTAAAGTATTTTGTACTCATGTTCTCGCCATGGCTTCCTCCAATATTAATTAATACCCCTACTTGGTGTGCCAAATCTATTGCCACCAATGGGAAGGCATGACCAATATTCGATCTAATGCCAAAAAGATAATATCCTGGTTCAAGGATTATAATACCTGCAAAAGCATCTACTTGCCAGAATATGTCCAATGGGGGAGCTTTACATGTGTGCCCTAGAAGCCAAATTGGTCGACACTTGTAAAATACTTTCTAGGAGCATTTTTATAATTTTAACTTAAAATTAATAAAAAAATTATTTTCTATCATATTGTATATTTAATGTGTCTATGACACATCCATTGAGTTAACAAACATGATAACACATATTCTCAAGAGTTGAGAATTTAAGGCATGTGTTATCATAATTAATCCATAAGCTGCTTTCGATTGTAGGATCATCATGAGGATGGTGATCAATCTAGAAGATCAGTGTGTGATTGCTTTCTAAGGATAGATGAGTCTTGAGTCTATGGTATGGAGACACCAGAGCGAGAGTAAAGGTACTTGTTTAGAACAAGGGCACTGAGCATGAGCACCTCGAGCAGTCATAAGGGAGTTTACCTTCTTGTCGATGACTAGCTCAATGCTGCAGTTCTGTGTTTGGTTCTTTGATCTAAGCTGCATCGACAGTTCATCTTGAGGGTGTTATAGTTTGACTACATTATAACTTGGTTTCCTAGTCATTCAGGATCCTGAGGTGTATGTTGGCTATAACATGTTCATTGTAGTAACTAGATCACACCAATAGGGGATCTATCAACCTCAATAAAGGAGTAGTCCTATGATAATCATGAGATTGAGTCCTAAAACCCATGGCCATTGTAGTGTGAATATAATAGAAAGGAGTTTCTATTAGGATTTCACAATGAACTCAAGTCGAATGATTTATTCATATGATAGGTGTTAGGTTTGACGAGTTCACCTTGACCTTGATCCTATCAGGGCTCATGATAGAAAAATCCAATCACACAAGTAGCTATACCAAAAGATTTGTATTTGGTTCTGATGGATTGCCACCACATACTGCTAGGTATCACTAGTGGATTTTGGGATCAATTAGAATTATCTTGATGATCGACAATTCTAAGAGAATGAATCAGAATAGTTTTGGTCCATCGAAAGATGTTTGGATGATGTCGATGATGGAGATTATGACATGTTCCATTACCATATAAAACTAAACCTAACTGGATCACACAAACAAGGATTTAGGTTTGGATGTTATTAATTGGATCTATATGATTCGATTGATTTAGATTAGATCCAATTAGGTTCAAGAAAATCATGTTAGCACACGATTTGACCTAACTTTCTCCATCTGTCATCTTTCTAGTTCATCTCGACTGAGTCAAATTGGATTTGGCTCATCCAGAAATCATGTATGAATTTGTCCTGATCTGAGTGGAGTTTGTCCTAGTCAAATTGAGGCTTATCCTAACCAGTTCAGGGCTTGTCTTAATCCCATAAGATGAAAATAGGACAAGGGATCAAATTGACTCGGTCTTGTAGGAATTGAGGGATTGGCGTACGCCCCTTGCGAATTCTCTTAGGGTGCGCACCCCAAATGAATTTTTGCATGGAAGAGGAGGGTGCATGCCCCTTCTATCATGTGCCCCTTTGTGGATAATGATGGGAATTATCTATTCAAAGAGTTTGAATAGATCAAGAAAGTTTGAACGGTTCAAACTCCTTGAAGATAATTACCTATGCCAACTTTCTTTCATCCAAATTAATTGGCACAAATTTTCTCTCATTTTGTGCGACAAAATGAGAAGAATTTAGAGAGGGTGGCATGGAACTTAATTGGTGTCCTTCTGCTTTAAGCAAACTTGGTTGCTTAAAGCCCTAGGACGCTAGGGTGGCACATAGCTCTATAAAAAGGGCCCTACACCCTTGGCTTTTACATCATAGTAATCCCATGCCACCACTCTGCCAATACCTCCATATCCATGCCTCCTTCCTTGATTCTCTTCCTCTTCTCCATGCCCAAGGAGTTGGGCAAAATTAGCATCAAGCATTGAGTGCTGTTGGCGCAAAGATCAAGTCAATCAGTTCTACTTCGAGAGATGATTGTGCTGCTGTCGAAGTTCATTTTGAAGGTGCACCAAGAAGACATCTGATCTAATTTTCTAAGATCAGATCCAAAAAGAGAGGACCTATAGATCCAACTAGAGTGGACTCTAGTAGAGGTCGGGCACGTGCACGCTCAGATCAAAACTTTGGATCGTCGTCAGATCATTACTGCATGATAAATTGTTTATCCAATCAGGTAATATTAGATATTATAAATTTAATTTTATTTTTATTTTTGCTATTAGATCAATCTACTTAGATTTTAAAACTCTCAAATTTGATCAAATCATAAGAAAATTTTTAAAAATTCTGCTTCAGATATGATCCGGTCAGATCAATCCTGCGGCCTGAGAATTGAGATTTCCTTCAACTAGTATCAGAGTTGGGTTTTCAGTTCTAGATCTATTTTAGATTAGATCTGATATTTTTCTAATATGATCATATGAATTTTAGATGTTACATGAGATGTAATTAGATCTAAAATCATGAGATGCATTTTAATTTTTCATATATATGATATATGTAATGCATGTCTAGACTAGATCTATAGTTCTAGGTCATGATAGTCTAGATCTGATTTTTATGAAATATTTATTCAATTTTTTAATGATTATATGAGATATAATCAGATCTGATGCATCAGATGCATGTTTAAAATTAATACATGAGATGTATGCAAAGCATGTATAGATTAGATCTTTAATTGTATAAGAGTTATATGTATTAGATCTAATTATTTTGTAGTATAGTTTAAATTTTTGATTAAGGCATTCCTCTTCCCGTCCGATCATAAGAGTAAGAAGGGTTTAAAGATCCTTGCCTTCCATTCGATAGGATGCTCTTATGGCATGTAGGGGTGCTGCATATTTGTCCTTAATCAGAAAATAAAACTTACTTTTCTACAAAATCCTAGATCCAAAAATCCTTGGAGTTATGGCTGTCACCATCAGTTTGCTATAAGCTCCACCTATATAAGAAACCCTTCAGATATGTTTTCTCTCTAAATTTTCCTTCTCTACCATTACTCTGCTCTTTTTTCTCCTGAGTACTCTATTCGAGTTTGCCAGGAAACTAACCTGAGCATCGGAGGATCCTGCCAGAGCAACCCACCTTCGATTTGGGCTTTGCTTTGTAGGTCTCATCGATGACATCATCTGCTCCAGCTCTAGTGAATTTCAACACCAGCACCATTTTCTGCACCAACAGGATTGGTGCTAGAAGAAAAGACTTTTGAGCTCTTGTTCTAAAAGGAGTGCTCAGTCAAGTTGACCCTCTTTCTTTCTTCTTTAACTCTTCAGATCTTTTTCTTGATCTCTCTTTTCTAGTGAAAATACCACCAAAGAAGATGACCTGATGATCTGTTGCTTTTATGGCTAGATATTGCTCAGATCCACCTGCTCTAACCCCATCGTCGGCATCACAACCTCCTCCACCAGCAGCCATGGTGGATCCAGAGCAATTCAACCTACTAGTACAGTAGGTTAGGGGCCTCATCAAAATGATGCAGGCCATGCAACAACCCTTAGCATCAATTCCATCATAGAAATCTCTACTGGAGTATCAGAAACCCACATAGAGAAAGCTAACCTGGGTAAGTAGTTCTGTAACCCCTATGAAGGGGAAGCAAAGGGCGAAGAGCCCTTGTTTCGATCATGATTCCTCTCCTAGAGAAACTCTCCCCATCTCTAGCCAGTGCCTCTCCAAGATCTGCAATCGAGATGATGCTCTCAATCAAAAACTCCAAGAGATGAGCCAGCAGATCGAAGAGCTCCGCCATGCCGTCCTAGTCCATGACAATGACATCTGCACCAATCCCCCTTCTCTATCTAAATTATGAAGGAGCCCATCTCGCTGAACTTCAAGCTCCTTTAATTGGAGAGTTATGATGGGACTTCCAATTCGGTCGACCATCTTAAGACCTTCTGGATCATGATGCTGCTCCATGGCACATCCGATGCCATTCTTTGTCGACCTTTTTCCTCCACTTTAAAGGAAGTAGCAAGGAGTTGGTACTTAGGGCTCAAACTGAGTATCATCTTTTTTTTTGACCAGTTAAGCCATGAATTTATAGCTCATTTCATCAGTAGCCATCACTACAGATGAGGTTCGGACTCTCTCATCAACATCAAGCAAAAGAAAAGAGAGTCTACTCGAGCCTATGTCAACCACTTTAATGTTGTTGCCCTGGAGGTTCAAAACTTGGACCAGTTTGTTGCTTTGGCCGTACTGAAGGACAGCCTCCAAAAGAATAATCTTTTTTTTCTTGGAGAAGAAGTACCCCTGAAACTTTATCGACATGCTAGCCTGGGCTGAAGGCTATGCCCGAGTAGAGGAAGCCTTCAGATTGAAAGATGAAGAAGTCATGAAGGAGTAGTAGGCGGGTGAATCCAGCAAGCCCATAATTGAAGAAAAATCGAGTGAAGTTTGGCCACACTCCCAAACTCCTCCTGAGTGCAAACAACCCCAAACTCTCCCTCAAGCTCATCAACAAAGAAGCCTAGATAGAAGACCACGGTGAAACTCCCTTCTAGAAGATTTCATAACTATTCTCCTTTGAATGCCATAAAAACTAAAGTGCTTATGGAGATAAAGGAGCAGCTACCAAGATCAGAGAGATTGCAGAGTCATCCAGCCAGATGCAATCTCAATAAGTACTGTCTCTACCATCGTGACCACGGTCATGATACTGAAGAATGTATCCAACTTTAGGATGAGATTGAAGCACTGATTAGAAGAAGTCGACTGGATCGATTCAGATGTTGGTTGGAAAGAAGGGAAGATCGATCGAGAGCCCCACCATAGCCTGAACCACTTTAGAGAGATGAGCAGCAAGCAAATCGACCTCCACTTGGCATCATCAATACTATTGTTGGGGGACATCGACGAGAGAAAACTAGTGGATCGATGGAGCTAGCAATGAAGTAGCAGATTGAAGCACCTATCGCTTTTACTAAGAAAGATGCTTAAGAGGTACAGTTTCTACATAATGAAGTGGTTGTAGTAACATTAAATATTGCAAACTATGATGTACGCCATATTTTAATTGATAATAGAAGCTATATTGATGTCTTATTTTATGATGATTTCTTTAAAATATCCATATCTGATAGTAGGATGGGTCTGATGAATTTTCTATTAGTTGGGTTCACTGGCAACACAGTACAAATTAAAGGGATAATAACTTTACAAGTTGTGGTGGGACGGTACCCAAAGCAGTCTAGAGCTCAAGTTGATTTTTTGGTGGTCAAGGCCCCTTCTGCCTATAATGCAATCCTTGACCGACCTGATTTGAATGCACTCTGGATAGTTGTTTTAACTTATTATCTAAAAATGAAGTTTCCAATAGGATCTGGAGTAGGAGAGGTTCGGAGAGACCAAGCTCTGGCTAGGCATTGCTACACCATCATCTTACAAGAAGGGGAGCAAGTAGGTCCCTATCCAGTGGATGGACTTGATGCCCATGATGATTTGACTAAAGAACGAGGAGCGCCAATTAATGATCTTGTAGTAGTTTCTTTGAATGATGGAAATGAGGATCATACTGTCTAGATTGGCTCCAGCTTCAAAGGAGAAGTCAAGAAGCAACTCATCTCTTTCTTGTAAAGAAATACTAACATTTTTGCCTGGGTACCTGTAGATATGCCAGGAATTGATGCAGAAGTGATGGAACATCATCTGGGTATAGATCTCAAACATCGATCAGTGAAGTAAAAGAAGCACAGTTTTGCACCAGAGAGACAGAAGGCCATCATGAACGAGGTTGATAAACTGCTTAAGATGGAGTTCAACTAAGAAGTTTCTTACTCGGATTGGATTGCAAACATCGTCCTTATCAAGAAAGCTAACGGCAAGTGAAGGATGTGCATAAACTTCACATATTTAAATAAAGCTTGCCCGAAAGATAGCTATCCTTTGCCCAAGATTGACCAACTGGTGGATTCAACTTCAGGCCACATGCTCCTCACCTTCATGAATGCCTTGTCGGATTATAATTAAATTTAGATGGTGCTAGAGGATGAAGAGAAGACCACTTTTATTACTGATCGTAGTTTTTATTGTTATAGAGTCATGCCCTTTGGGCTCAAGAATATAGGTGCAACTTATCAGCACCTAGTCAACAAGATTTTCAAGAAGTAGATTGGCCACAATATGGAGGTATATGTAGATGATATTCTGGTTAAAAGTGGATCTTCATCAAATGACATTGCCAACCATAAAGAAACCTTCAACACTCTCCAAAGGTACAAAATGAATATAAAATGCACTTTCGGAGTGACCTCGGGGAAGTTCCTAGGATTTATGGTGTCGAAGCATGGCATTGAAGCAAATCCACTGAAGATCAAAGCTATCTAGGAAATGACTGCCTTGAAAATAATAAAAGAAGTTCAGCACCTTATAGGCAAGGTGGCAGCCCTGAACCGTTTCATCTTAAGGTCAGCAGAACATTGCATGCCCTTCTTCCAAGTACTAAAATATCCCAAGACTTTAACTAGACTCCCGAGTGTCAGCAGGCCCTCGAAGAATTGAAGAACTATCTTAGCTCATCTTTATTGCTCGTCAAGCCTGAACCTGGAGAAGAGTTATTCTTGTACTTAACAGTATCATCAGTAGCTATTGGAGCCATCCTGATTAGAGAAGAAGCTAAAATCTAGAAGCCAATCTTTTACA
Source organism: Cocos nucifera (assembly GCA_006176705.1). Classification (NCBI taxonomy): domain Eukaryota; kingdom Viridiplantae; phylum Streptophyta; class Magnoliopsida; order Arecales; family Arecaceae; genus Cocos; species Cocos nucifera. Next base: position 183,368 of record QRFJ01001476.1, on the reverse strand, counting down.
TAAGCAGAGTTCTATGGGATGTGAAAACAAGGTATACCAAATTAGAAAAATTGACATATGCCTTGTTGATTGGAGCCAGGAAGCTGCAACCTTATTTTCAAGGGCATACAATTACTCTTCTCACTAATCAACCTATTAAGGCAGTCCTACATCGGCCCAATACCTTAGGGAGGATAGCAAAGTGGGCGATTGAGCTAACCAAGTTTGATATCAATTTCCAACCTCGGCCTTCCATTAAGGCTCAAATATTGGCCAACTTCATAGTAGAGTGCACTATCCCAGATGCTGCCGAACCCGAGCATCAAGAAGTTGGTATTCTAGTCTTCCTTAAAGAGAAGGCTGATCTCTCTGAAGACTTTTGGGTAATATATGTGGATGGTTCGTCTAATGCTTCTAGGACAGGTGTAGGCTTGATTCTCATCAATCCAAAAGGAGTTGCAGCGGAGTATGCATTACGCTTCAACTTTCTCACTACTAATAATGAAGCAGAGTATGAAGCCCTGATTGCAGGACTAAGAATAGATGAAGACTAGAAGCAGAGCATCTAAAATTTTATAATGACTCTAAGCTAGTTATGGGACAAATCAATAATAATTATAAAGCTCGAAAGTATGAAGAAGAACTTGAAAAATGTAAGAAGCTTAATCTCGATCTTTAATAGTTTTGATATCCAGTAGATTCCTAGGGTAGAGAACACTAGAGCCAATCTTCTCTCAATGTTGGCAACCCTTGCCCCAAATGAACTATCAAAGGAAGTCCTCTATGAAGTTTTGCAGCATCCAAGTTCAAAAGAGTCCCAAGCAGTAATGCAGATCGACCATGAGCCCAACTGGATTGACCCACTAATTTCTTATCTAAAGGATGGAACTCTTCCAAGAGATCCCAAAGAAGCTCAAAAATTGAGAAATCAGGCCTTTCGTTATGTCCTATACGAGGATAAGCTATACAAGAGGTCGTACTTCCTATCGCTCCTCAAATGTCTTCGTCCTTTCGAAGCCTGTTACTCCTTGAGGGAAGTCACCTGAGGGCCATATCTTAATCTTATAAATTACTTTGGTAGGGATATTATTGCCCAACAGTGCACCATGATGCCATAGACTATGTAAGAAAATGTGACCGCTACCAAAGAAAAATGAATATTTAGAGACAGTCGACTTCATAGCTCACACCTTTAAATGCTCCATGACCATTTGCACAGTAGAGAATGGATATACTTGGGCCTTTTTTCTTAGCATCTGGATAGCAAAAATTTCTTTTGGTGGCAGTAGATTATTTTACTAAGTAGATTAAGGCCGAACCTCTAACAAAAATCACTAAAACTAAAGTGCAGGACTTCATCCAAAAGTCAATTATTTGTAGATTTAGCCTACCTCGGACATTAATCATTGATAATGGGCGCCAATTTGCGGGAGCAAAGTTTGCTGAGTTTTGCGAAGATCTAAACATATCTCACCACTTCACATCAGTAGCTCATCCATAGACGAATGGTGAGGCAAAAGTAACCAACAGAACTTTGCTTCAAGAGATAAAGGCAAGACTTAAGAGGGCAAAAGGTATTAGAAAATATATCCTGAAGCCAATCATCAAAACTGTAGATGGTTGAGCTGAATATTATTTATACTTAAATTTTAAATGAATAAAATTATTATTTTGGTATTTCATCATTCTTGTGCATCTTCCTGTAATGAAGTCTTCTGTGATGAAGTTGATAAGAAACATGCAAGATTTCATGCATAGATTTCAAAACTTTTTCGAAATATAGAGCAGTGGAAGATATAGACTAAACTATTTAATCTATAACATGCATGTAATCAAATTATAAAACCCTACATCAAGGATCTATAATATGTTATGATGCAAATATAAATGTAAAATTAAATTAATTATGAGTGGTATTGATCACATTAATACCTAGATCTAGAACAATTTCAGATCTAATCCTAAATCGCATCAAGGTCACCAAGAGATCAAATCTCTTATCTTTGCATGGGTTGAGAACTCCATGGTTGAATCCATTGTTGCTTTTGGAGTTGCACATCCATCCGACCTCTATAGGTAATCCACATGATCTACAATATAGATCAGAGGTTTATTGAACGAAGATCCGTTCGAAGTGCTAGCTTCTCGTGGATCCCTCCTGATGGTTAATCAAATACATGTTCTTTGGATCTCTTGGACAATCAAAGAGATGAAGAACATGAGGAGGAATGAGAAAGAAATCCAACCTTTGGATCTTCCATAAATCAAAAAATAAAAAGATATATGAAAAAAAAAACCCTAGAAGAAGACCAATCTTCTTCTTCAGGACATCAACAGTTGATGTCCTGAAAACACCTCTATGCTAGGATTAGAGGAGACCTTCTCCTCTAAATTTTTTTTTTAATTTTTAAATATCACATCCTCAGATTTTTCTTATAAAAATCTCATAAATAAAATTGAGAAGAAGGGCTCTCAAGGAAACCCTAAGAGAAGACCTTCTTCTCTTCTTCTTCTCGCATCAGGACAAGATCAGATCATATCCAAAAATGATCACCATGCCCCAATACCTTGGAGCACAGATTCCATGCCCTCTTCCTCTCTCCCTCTTAGATCTTTATCATATAAAAATCACATAAAATAATAAAGAAGAATATACTCAAAAAAAAACAAAGAGAAGATAATCTTCTCTTACCTTTGTGCCATCATGACATCAATGATTAATGTCCAGATGAAGACCTTTTCTCTAAGAATCTTGACACCATATTTTCTCAAACCCTTCCTCTCTCTCTCTCTCTCTTCAAATTTTTATCATATAAAAATCATAAATAAAATAGAAAGAGAGAAACATAAAAGAAAATTATAAGAGAAGACAATCTTCTCTTACCTTGTCTCTTCAAGACATCAACCTTTGATGTCTTAATTGAGGGCTCTAGTCCAAGAATCTTGGCACCACAAATTCTCCATGGCTTCTTCTCCTTTTTCTCTAATTTTTTATAATTTTTCTAAGATTTTTTACATCATAAAACCATCTCAGAAGCGGCGTCCACCTTTTATTGCAAGACTAGGTCAAAACCTAGTCAAAGAAGGACTTCTATGGGGCGTCCAACTCTTGGACGCCCCTTCTACTTATTTTCTCATGTAACCACTAATTCCCATGCATAAAACTAAGGAAAAAAGGGCCAAATAAGATAGAGGGGCGTAGGTAGAGTTGGCGCACAAGGGAGGGAGGAGTTTGGGTCAAAGAAGGCTCTTCCAAGTAGGAAACAATTTCCAACTTCCTTCTAATTTTGACCAAATCAAATTTAAATCCAATTTCTAAGATAATGGGGTGTGAGAAATTATTTTTTAGGCATGGAAATCATAGAAAAAAATTTAAAATTAAAATATAATTATTTTAAATCTAATTTAAATCTTATTTAAACTAGATTAAATATAACCTAATTAAGGATAATTTTAGTTTAACTAGGAGCCTAATTACATTAGATTAAATTAAGATTTAAATCTAATTTAAATTCTAAGTCAATTAGGTGCACCCAAGTCCTAGTCAAATAAGAAATTATTCTTTCCTTACAATTGGCTTATCCAATAAACCAATTAGACTTAATCAAATTATATCTAAATTAATTTTAATTGAATCTAATTCAATTAGACTTGATCTTAGTTTGATTGCTCAATCAAATTGAGCCAATTAGCAATCAAATTGCTAATTGATCCTCCTGCAATACTTGCATTAGGTCAAACATCAATTGCATTGAATGTTTGACCTCAAAATGATTCTCAATCATCGATTAACTATCAGATCAGATTACAAGCTCTAATGTATGTGACCCCATAGGTTTGAACCTAAGTTGGTAGTATAGAAACTAATTTTTATACCAATCGAAGTTACCATCTAGCAATGGTTCCCGACATTCGAATAGGTCAAATGTATGCAAAGCAATATTCTTAGAACCCTAGCCCATGGTTACCACATAATTTATCTCTATGACCAATAATGCTCAAGACCACTTTGAATATGCTATCAAACACTCATACAAGTCATCTCTATTGTGTCTCGAAATTTTGCAAATTTCGTGACACCTCAGGAGGATTACCTAGGCCTAAGTTTTGCTAAATTAAAACATAGGGAGACATTCTCTTTTTGAAGTTAATCAGGAGTGGTCAATTCCATCTTGACTCACACACTGACTCTAAAAGTACTTGACTATACCTAAAAATCTTCCATCACCTATATTAGAAATACAGGCAGTCCAGCACCAAAGTATAGTGAGTTGCTCGCAAGTCACTATGGCGATCTCAGGTTGGAGGGACACTTATATCCATTGGTCTTAGCTAGCTATTCTTGACAGTAGAGTGCTACATTGATCATGTTTAGTGCAGATGTTCTCCTACATCTCATCTGAATGCCATACTAGTGTCTTCACACCACTTGATTATGAGGACAACCAAGGCATATGGCATACAGCGATCTATACTCGATAGGTTATCATCCTTGTTAATAACTTATCATTTGGTCATGAACAATTTAAGAACCATCCAATAAATTCTTCTTTATCGATTGATTGTGGTTCTAAGGACTTCATTATAATTTAGAAGTTCATTTAAGGAAGATAGAACTTTTATGATGAAATAGCCAAATTACTATTATTATTAGATAATTCATATACTAATTCCAATCTTCTACTACTTAGATGATTGGCTTTAGGATACATTTTCCAACAGAAGTCCTTAAGACTATTTAGACTCAATAAAGTAGGATTAGTCATTTAGCCCTTAAACTTATTCACAATCAAATGATATATTGTTACCAAAGATAATAATGCTTATCAAGTGTAGGTCATTGTGTCCTATATAGATTGGTTGTCCTCTTAACCAAGGAGTGTGAAAATACTAGTATGGCATGCAGGTGAGATGCAGGGACACATCTACATTGAACGTGACCAACTTTGGAGCTTTTCTACTATCAAGATTTGCTTTAATGGAATATGGGTATAAATGTCGCTCTAACTTGAGATCACCATGGTGACTTTCAAGCAACTCACTGTGCTTTAGTGCTGGACTATCCAAATTTCTAATTCAGTGATGGAAGATTTTTAGGCATAGTCAAGTACCTGAGGAGTCGGTGCATGTTTCAAGATGGGATTAACCACTCTTGATTTCAGGAGCTATGTTCAATGATATTTCAACTTAGCAAATCCTTGGCCAGGATAGTCATAGTGAGGGGTTATAGGACTAATTGCATTGAAACATGATTTGGATGTACTTATCAGGATAGACAGCTTAACTAGGAGTCATCCTATACATAGAGGTCAAAGGAATGAATTATGCGATAATCATATTCATGTAGGTTTTGAATGTTGGGATTGTGACTATTCGACCTATCTGAACATTGGGTATCATTGCTAGATGGTCACTTTGATTAGTATAGAAAATGGTTCCTGTACTATCGACTTAGGTTTGAACCTATGGGATCACACACACTAGAGGTTTCTACCTGATCTGATGGCTGGTGAAGAGTCCCATTGGATTGGGACTCTATGGTCAAGAGTCCCACTAGATCGAGACTCTTCGATCGAGAGTCTTACTGCATTAGGACTCTGAGTCCTGATTGTTTGGGACTCTATGATCAGGAGTCCTAATGGACTAAAACTCTATGGTCAAGAGTCCCACTAGACTGAGACTCTTTGACCAAGAGTCCTACTACTTAGGACTCCGAGTCCTACTTGTCCGAAACTCTATGATCAAGAGTCTAGACTCTATGATCATAAGTTCCACTTATTTCGGACATCGGGATCAAAAGTCCCACTGGTTTAGGACTCTTCGATCAAGAGTTTTATTTTGATGGAACAATGTTGTCCGAATAACCACTAGATTTGAACTCTATATTTATAAAAAATTTAATTAATAATTTAATTATTAATTAACTTAATTTGATTGAATAATTATTTTTTGATCAAGTCTAATTGAATTGGATTCAGTTGGGTTTGACCTGCTTAGGTTATGTGATGACCTAATCACCAAGAAAGTTTGATCCCTGATTTGATCAAGGATTGAGCTAAATTAATTTTTGATTTGATTAAAATTTAAATAAGCCTAATTGAGACTAAATTAGTTGGGTTTAATCTGATCTAATTGGACCTAACCAATTTGGATTGGGTTGGTTCAATTGGATGAGAGATTTTAAGACTAGTTTGACCTAGTCTTCCATGTGCCACCTCACCCTCTTTGCACCATTTTTTTCTCCATGAGAAAGATGTTCTCATGAATTATTTTCCATGAAAAAGAAGTCTTGTACCCTCCCTTCCCACGCCTCAAATGGATGGGCTTGATCTAGTTGCAATTTGAATTCAAATAGCAAACCACTTCATCCCAACTCTTCCACATGCTATCTTGACTTGTGCACCCTCTATAAAATTCCTAGAATTCTTTTTGGGTGAGATTTTTTTTTGAGACTCCTCTACTCTAGTGTATGAGCCCTTTCATATCCTGAAAAAAATAAAAATAAAAAAATCTAAGAAGAAAAATTGAGGGAGAGAACTTGGTGCTAGGGTTTGAGTGTTGCGCAGCCCTAGTTCATAATCTAGGGTTCCTATTTTGATTTTGAAAGATCTGAGTATTAGATATTTACAAGATTTTGTGGAGTGCTTCCTCATCCTCTCTTCTACCCTTGCTACTAACCCAAAGTATCCAATGTTCCAGTAGAGGGAGATCAAAACTATTCGATCAGATCTAGCCATCAGGAGCATTTTTCATTGAGCTAGCACTCGGGAGGATTGATTGGGATCAGGATCTTGTGTGGACCATCCATGGAGGTTATACACGTGTGTGGCTACATCACAACAATCAAATCTACCTAGTGTTCACATCGAGGGTGACTCAATTGTGGAGATTATCTATCCATGCAAGGTAACATGTTCCAAACACATAGTATAGTAAAAATGTTTTACTATTCTTGTTCTTATTTTTAGATTTAATTGCATGCATACATATATCATATTAGATCCTAGTATTATAGAATTTGTAGATCAGATCTATAGCTTTTGTAAATTAATTAGATTTAATTTTATTTTTGCTGTAATTATTTTTTGAAAAAATTTCAAAAGTAGAGCTAGAAATCCTACATGTTTCCTAGCAATGGTATCAAAGCTAGGTTAATTAATGTGATCTATATCATGTTTAGATTATTTTTTAGATTAGATCTAAATAATAATCTAATTTTTTAGATCTAAAAACAAAATAACATGATCACATGGACTATAGGTTATCCTGCTATAGGGTTTACCCCTACAGTGTAGGTTGACCTGGTACGTGCTGATCTAGATCATTAAATCATAAAATTTTAGATTTGATCTAATAATTTTTATGATTTGATTGTATGGTTTTGATCTGATATTTAATCATGAATAAAAATTTAGATTATATCTAATTTGATTCATGATTTTTTATGTATTATACATAGATCTAGATTAAAACCTACAACTAGTACTGTTTGTGAAATGAGCTGACCTAATTTTTGAAATAGGTCAATCCATTTGATGAATAGTGCTAAGTTGTGTTAAATATTTCAAAATATTAAAAAATATATTTGAAATGCCAAATCCCAACCCTCAGCCCATAAACTTAATTAAGAATTAAGTATGTTGAATTAGGATCTAGAATTATGAATTAAAGATCCTAAGTCATTAATCATAAAATATGGATTATTGGATTAGATGAATTAGATCCATTAATTAGGTTAGATTTAAGGTTACTTAAAGAATGGAGTAATTTAGAGTAATTGATCAAATCTAACCAAGTGTTGACTTAGATTAGGTCAAGGATTCTCTAGAATCAACTTCAGTAGTTGTAGTTGGATGAGTCCATATCTTTAACAAAGAACAAGATGGACTTGATTCATGGCTACGTGGTTGAGCCCATAATTATTAGATCGATCAGATTGAACCTAATTAATTGGTAGGTGTCTAAGGCAAGTTTGGCAGTCAAGACCAGTGATTTTCAATTGGGAGCTACTCGCACTGATTCAATTTTTGACGAGTTAATGACATATCCCTTCTACTAATCTCACTTACCTGGCTGACATGATCGATTAGGATTTGATTAGATCACTTAATGATTCGAGCTGATCCATGTCACTAGGAATTAGTTTGACTAATTTTAATCAGTAAGACTAAATTAGGTGCCCATAGACTAAAATTGATCCTAGTCCTAATCAATTGACTTCGTAAAGTCAATGAAAGGATTTGACTTGGTGAAGTCAGTGGGAGTAATTTGGTCCATGTCCTTTCTATCCTTAAATTATAAGTTACCTAAGTCCTCTAAATTATTAGGTTCTTAAAATGACTAAGTTATGGGGATAACTAAGTCATAGCCTTCCATTAAGATGAATAGTAACGAGTCCAATTTTCTAGGTGGACATTGGAGGTGACTTATACCTGGTATTCATCTGGATATTGAAATTACTATCCATCATATGATGATTAGGTTGCACTCTCTTAATGATGATCAAGTTGACCGGAGCTTTCCTCAGGCCTAGTTATCATTGGTTTGATGCACCAAACTCAATCATGTTAATGGTTGAACCTAATTAGACCTTTTCAGTAGAGGCCATAACCTACTGAATTGATTTTTGGGGAGAAACCTAAATACTAAAAACTATTTGGAGAAACAATTGGTTATGAACCTACCTATAGATGCACATGGGTTGGCCAGAGCTTTCCTCGGGCCCGTCTATAGTCTATGTGGATTTCAGTACCCACTAAGGAGTTAGTATAATTTCTCAAATTGAAGGTAAAGACTATCAATTCATTTAAAAATTGTAGGAGGATCTTTATACTAAAGTCCAAATCTTTAGGGTTAAATAATTTGAGTACTAATAAGGTTTCATATTTTTCTTTTAGATAAATAGAATGGCTTGTGTAAGTTTGCTCCATTCACTGTTGGACAGTAGCAAGTGTTTAGGACCTAAGAATGAGAGGTCTAGTGTCGACCCTAATCAGGCAAACCCAAAGAGGAATGGTCCTTTTGATCCAAATAGGCTGAATAGAGAAATCAATAAGTGGTTGCTGATCAAGACTGTTATATGATAACACCTTATAATTTCTCTATTTGTGATATATCTACTTGGGTATTAGATATTGGAAGTTCAATTCACATATGCAATTCATTGTATGAATTTCAAATTGGTAGAAAGTTTGAGAATGGCGATAGATTTTTTAATATTGGGGATAGAAGTAAAGTTTCAGTCCTACCATTGAATACTCTTGAGCTTATTTTTAAAAAAATAATAATATCATTTTAAGTGACTATCACTATTATCCATCTTTTATGATGAACATAATATCTGTTGGACTTTTGGCCCAAGATAGTTATTATTTATCAATAAAAGAAAATTATTATGATATTATTATGAATAATATTATAGTAATGAGAGGATAATTAAAAAATGGTATTTATGTTTTATCACATACTATTAGTATAATGTACACATTAAATAAATGTCCGAAACTAGATAATATCACCAATGCCTATCTTTGGTACTATAGACTCGGTCATACAAAGAAGAATAGGATCAACAGATTAGTCAAGAAGAATATCCTTAACATCGATGATTATGAATCACTGAATACCTATGAGTCCTGCCTTCTTGGTAAGATGACTAAATCATCTTTTACTGAAAAGGGTGAATGGGCCATTGAGCTTCTGGGTCTAGTGCATACTGATGTATGTAGACCTATGAAGACATGTGCTAGAGGCGGATATTACTACTTCATTATGTTTATTGATGATCTATCGAGGTATGGGTATGTTTATCTTATGAAGAGTAAATTTGACTCATTTGAAATATTCAAATGATTTTGAAATGAGGTAAAAAAAATAACTTGAAAAGAGTATTAAAATTCTTTGATCAGACCGAGAAGGTGAATACCTTTTAAATGAGTTTTTGATATATCTAGAAGAGAATGAAATTCTCTCATAATAAACCCCTCCTAGAACACCACAGCATAATGGTGTGTGTAAGAGGAGGAATCAAACCCTGTTAGACATGGTTCGGTCCATGATGGGGTTTGCGAGTCTGCCAATTTTATTCTAGGATTATGTGCTAGAAATTGCTTGTTTTGTTTTGAACAATATTCTAAGCAAATCTGTTGCAAAGACTCCATATGAGATATGGACTGGGCATAAGCCAACACTCTCTCACTTTAGGGTATGGGAATGTTCGGCTTATGTTAAACATTCACAGCTAGAAAAGCTTGGACCTAGGTCTGATAAGTGCTTGTTCATAGGATACCCTAAGAAAACTAGGGGTTATTACTTCTATCTTACTAAAGAGCAAAAGATATTTATCAGCAATAGAGCAAACTTTTTAGGAAAAAGTTCCTTAGAGAAGGAATAGCTACTTCTAATGTTGAACTTAATGAAGTTTGATAGGTGAAAGAATCGATACATTCTAGTGAACCTTCAGAGATAGATTTGATAAATTCAAATCCCAAGCCCATTATAGAGGCTCCTATAAGGAGACCAGATAGATACTATGATTTCTTGGTCCGAAATGGTCATCCTATCAAACTTGATGAGAATGACGAGGATCTGATCACCTACATGAATGCTATACAAAGGTCTGACTCTGATAAATGGCTAGAAGCCATAAAGTCTGAAATGGAGTCCATGAAGGTCAATAGTATATGGACACTGGTTGATCCACCTAAAGGGTTAAAATTCATTGGGTATAGTAGATTTTCAAAAGAAAAAGGAGTACAGATGGGAAGGTGGAGATCTATAAAGCTCATCTAGTTGCTAAGAGATATCAATGGCATTATGGTATTGACTATGATGAGATATTTTCTCCGATGGCAATGCTTAAGTCTATTCGGATTATGCGTGTAATAGCAGCATACCTAAATTATAAGATCTGGCAAATGGACGTAAAAATAGCTTTCCTAAATAGAGAGCTGGAAGAAGAGGTGTATATGATACAGCTTGAGGGTTTCATATCCACAAACAAGTCCAAGATGTGCAAGCTTCAAAGATCCATCTATGGATTGAAGCAGGCATTGCGGAGTTGGAACATACATTTTGATAAGATGATCAAAATGTATGACTTCATTAAAAATGGAGAGGAACCTTGCATGTATAAATGGGCTAATGATTCTGTAGTAGTATTTCTCATACTGTATATAGATGATATTCTTTTAATCAGGAATGACATCCCAGCATTATAGGAAATAAAGGTTTGGCTGTTGTCATAATTCTCCATGAAGGATTTGGAAAAAGCTTCCTTCATCCTAAGGATGAAGATCTATAGGGATAGATCTAAAAGATTATTTGGATTGTCCCAGTCTACGTACATCGATACCGTGTTGAAGAAGTTTAGCATGGAGAATTTTAAGAAGGGCTATCTTTTGATAGGCCATGGAATTACTCTCTCAAAGAAGGATTGTCCAACAACTCCTTAAAAGAGAGAGCATATGAGTAGGATTTCATATGCTTCGACAGTGGGTTCTATTATATATGCCATGACGTGTATGAAATCAGATGTGACATACTCACTAGGGATATTGAAAAGATACCAGTCTGATTTAGATGAGAATCACTAGAAGGTTGTAAAAACAATCCTGAAGTATTTGAGAAATACTAAGGACTAGTGGCTCATTTATGAAGATGTTGACTTGAAATTTGTAGGATATACTGATTCTAATTTTCAGTCAGATCATGATGATAGCAAGAGTGTGTCAAGTTATGTATTTATCCTAAATGATGGAGCGATCTGCTGAAAGAGTTTGAAGTAGAATAATGTGGCCGATTTTGTGTGCGAGGTGGAGTATATTGTGGCATCTGATGCTATAAAGGAAGCTATGTGGCTAAAAAATTCATCGACGAGCTGGAAGTGGCACCCTCCTTGGATGATCTAGTTCTGCTACACTATGACAGCATTGGAGCCATAGCTCAACTGAAGGAGTCGAAGGAACATCAGCGCACCAAACATATTCTACGTTGCTACCATCTTATACAAGAGATCATGGAGCAAGGTGATGTCAACCTTCAGAAGATCGACGGAAAGGATAACATGGCCGATTCATTTACTAAGGCTTTCAAAATCAAAGAGTTCAACAATCACAAATGGAAGATGGATATTTGATACTGTTCTAAGTGGCTTTAGCCTAAGTGGGAGTTGTTGGAAAATGTATCCTAAAGTCAATCATCTAGGTTATCGATGGTTAAGCTAAATATAATTTATACTTAAATTTTAAATAAATAAAATTATTATTTTGGCATTTCATCACTCTTGTGCATCAACCTATAATGAAGTCTTTTGTGATGAAGTCCGTAGGACTATTTAGACTTGATAAAGGAAGATTTGTCGTTTAGTCCTTAAACTTGTTCGCAACCAAATAATATTTCATTACCAAGGATGATAATATTTATCGAGTATAGGTCATTGTATGCCATATGAATTAATTGTCCTCTTAACCAAGGAGTGTGGAGACATTGGTACGGCATGCAGGTGAGATGTAGAGATATATCTACATTGAACGTGACCAACTTCAGAGCTTTTCTATTATCAAGATTTGCTTTGATCGAATATGGGTATAAATATTTCTTCAATCTGAGATCATCATGGTGACTTCCAAGCAACTCACTGTACTTTGATGTCGGACTACCTGAATTTCTAATTTAGTGATAGAAGATTTTTGAGCACAGTTAAGTACTTGAGAAGTTGGTGCATGTATCAAGATGGGATTGACCACTCTTGATTTTAGAAGTTATGTTCAATTATATTTTAAATTAGCAAATTATTGACTAGGGTAGTCCTAGTGAGGGGTCACAAGACTAATTGCATTGAAACATAAATTGGATGTACTTATCAGGGTTGACAGCTTAACTCGGAATCATCCTATACATAGAGGTCAAAGGGATGAATTATGTGATAATCATATTCATGTAGATTTTGAATGTTGTGATTATGACTATTCGACCTATCTGAACATCGGGTAATATTGCTAGATGGTTACTTCGATTAGTATAGAAAGTGATTTCTATACTATCGACTTAGGTTCGAACCTACAGGATCACATACACTAGAGGTTCCTACCTAATCTGATGGCTAGTAAAGAGTCCTACTAAACTATGACTCTATGGTCAAGAGTCTCACTAGACTTGAACTCTTCAATCAAGAGTCTTACTGCATTAGGACTTTGAGTCCTAATTGTCTAAGACTCTATGATCAACAATCCTAATGGACTGGGACTCTATAGTCAAGAGTCCCACTAGATTGGGACTCTCCGACCTAGAGTCCTACTGCTCTAAGACTTTGAGTCCTACTTTTTTAGGACTCTATGATCTAGAGTCTAGACTCAATGATCATAAATTCCACTCGTTTCGAACACCGAGATCAAGAGCTCCATTGGTTTGGGACTCTTCGATCAAGAGTTTCATTTTGATGGAACTCTATTGTTGGAATACCCACTAGATTTGGGCTCTATATTTATGAGAGATTTAGTTAGTGATTTGAGTACTAATTAACTTAATTTGATTGAGTAATTATTTTTGGATCAAGTCCAATTGAATTGAATTCAGTTGGGTTTGACCCAATTAGGTTATGTGATGACCTAATCGCCGAGGAGGTTTAAGCCCTGATTTGATTAGAAATTGGACTTAATTAATTTCTAATTTGATTAGGATTTAAATAAGCCTAATTTAACCTAAACTAGTTGGGTTTAATCTAGTCTAATTGGGCCTAACCAATTTAGATTGGGTTGGTTCAATTGGATGAGAGAGTTTAAGACTAGTTTGACCTAGTCTTCCATGTGCCACCTCACCCTCTTTATGCCATTTTTCCCTCCACGAGAAAGATGTTCTCATGAATTATTTTCCATACAAAAGAAGGCTTGAACCCTCCCTTCTCATGCCTTAAATGGATTGGCTTGATCTGATTGCAATTTAAATTCAAATAGCAAACCACTTCATCCCAACTCTACTACATGCCACCTTGACTTGTGTACCCACTATAAAATTCCTAGAATTTTTTCTACATGAGATTTTTTTTGAGACTCCTCTCCTCTAGTGCATGAGTAGTTCCATAGCCTAAAAAAAAAAATTTAAGAAAATCTATGAAGAAAAATTAAGGGAGAAAACTTGGCACTAGGGTTTGATTGCTGCACAGCCCTAGTTCATGATCTAGGGTTCCAATTTTGATTTCATAAGATCTGAGCATCAAATCCATATGAGATTTTGTAGAGTACTTCCTCATCTTCTCTTCTACCCTTGCTGCTAATCCAGAGCATCCAAAGTTTCGGTGGAGGAAGATCAATACTATTCAATCAGATCTAGCCATGAGGAGTATTCTTCGTCGAGCATGCACTGAAGAGGATCGATCGAGATTAGGACCTTGTGTGGACCATCCATGGAGGCCAAATGTGTATTTTGCTACATCATGATGATTAGATCTACCTGGTGTTTACATTGATGGTGACTCGATTGTGGAGATTATCTACCCATGCAAGGTAACGTGTTCTGTACATGTAATATAGTAAAAATATTTTACTATTTAATATTCTTATTTTTAGATTTAATTGCATGCACATATATATTATATTAGATCCTAGTGTTGTAGGATTTGTAGATCAGATCTATAGCTTTTGTAATTTAATTAGATTTTGTTGTAATTAATTTTCAAAAAAAATTTGAAAGTAGAGCTAGATATCCTACATGTTTTAAAACAAAAAGCACATGGGTAGATAAACTTTATCATGTGCTTTGGGCTTACTATATTAGATGTCTGCCCTAAAAGTCAGATTGGCTGATACTTATAATACACTTCTAAGGATAATTTTATAATTTTGACTATAAATTAATAAAAAAATTATTTTCTATCATAGTGTGTATTTAAAGTGTCTGTGATACATCCTTTGAGTTAATGATAATGACGATTCATATTTTCAAGAGTTAAAAACTTAAGATATGAATTTTCATAATTAACTTATAAACTGCTCCCAACTGTAGGATCATCACGAGGATGGTGATCGATTGCTTTCTTAGGATAGATGTGCCTTAAGTCTATGGTATGGAGATATCGGAGTGAGAGTATAGGTACTCGTTAGAGAACGAGGGCACGGAGCATGATCATCTCAAGCAGTTATAAGAAAGTCTACTTTCTCGTCGATGATTGGATCGATATTGCAATCATCTATCTGATTCTTGGACCTAAGGTGCATCGGTAGTTCACCTTGAGGGTGTTATAGTTTGACTACACCATAACTTGATCTCCTAGCCATTCAGAATTCTGAGGTGTATGTTGGCTATAGCATGTTTATTGTAGGAATTGGATTGCACCAATAGGGAATCTATCTATCTTGGTAGATAAGAAGTAGCCCTATGATAATCATGAGATTGAGTCCTTAAGCCCATGGTCATGGTAGAGTGAAGATGATAGAAAGAATTTCTATTAGGGTTTTATATTGGACTCGAATCAAATGATTAATTCATATTACGGATATTGGGTTTGACGAGTCCACCTTAACCCTAATCCTATCGGTGCTCAAGATAGAAGAACCCAATCACATAGGTAGCTACACCGAGAGGTTCACTTTCAATTCTAATGGGTTGCCATCATATACTGCTAGGTATCACTGGTGGATTTTGGAAGCAATTAGAATGATTTTCATGATTGATCATTCTAATTGTATGAATCAAAAGAGTTCTAGTCCATCAAAAGATGTTTTAATGATATTTACGATAAAGATTACGACATGTCTCATTACCATATGGAATTGAATCTAACTAGATCACATAAATAAGAATTTGGATCTAGATGTCATCAATTGAGCTAACCCAATTTGATTGATTTGGATTAGATCCAATCAGGTTCAAAGTAATCGTGCTAGCACACGATTGAGCCTGGCTTTTTTCTTCTATAATCTTTCGATTCATCATAATTGAATCAAATTTGATTTAACTCATTTCTATATTTTGAATGAGTTTACTTTCATCTGATTAGAATAAGTCTAGGTCAGATAAATTATAGAAATTAAATCCATTTCTAGTGCAATTGGACTAGGGTCAAAAATTGACCCAATTGAGAGAATTAAAGTTCATCTGATCAGATGCTTCTAAAAACTTTTTTAGAAATATTTTTGATCTAATTTCTAGATATGTGATAGGGCTCGAGTCAAGCTATGGGTGTGCCAAATTTTGTTATTTATGGTGGTTTGACTAGGTTTTGATAGAGTTTGATTTGGATCAAACTCTTGAGGGAAGAGTCCTAGCTGCAATCGACTCTTCCTTATCTTCTCATGTTGCCCCATTATTGATTGAATTTTGGTGACAAAACTAGATGGGATCTGGTGTTTCACATGGAGAATAAGTCCTAGAGTCCCAATGATAAAATAAATTGGTTATCTTATCAAAGAAGGACTCTAGGTGGCGTTGGGATTAAAACCTTTTCTCATGACAAAGAGAGGCATCGCATGAGAATAATTTTCATGCCCAAGTGTTGTTGCCCCTATCATATCCCATACCCTCTATCCTCTCTCTTCTTCTCTTCTACATGCCTAAAAAGTTAGGCATAAATTTGAGTTGAAGGTCCAAGGTTTTTGGCACAATATTCAGGATCTACGTGATGGTGTTTGTGAGATGGATGGGCTGCCTTTAGAAATAGTTTTGAAGGATCTATAGATCATATTTAGATCTGATCTTTGGAGGAGAGATTCATGAAGAGAAAATATTTAGATCTTGCTTGAGTGGATACCAGTAGAGGCCAGGCGCATCTGTAGCTCCTTCCAGAACCTCAGAAACCAATAGGATCATCGCAGGATAATCAGATTGTTAGATATATGTGCCCTAGAAGCCAGAATTGGCTGACACTTGTAATACACTTCTAAGGGCAAAATTGTAATTTTGACTATAATTAATGAAATGGGTTATTTTCTATCACACGTGTATTTAGTGTCTGTGATACATCCTTTGAGTTAATGGTAATGATAATTCATATTTTCAAGAGTTGAAAATTTAAGACATGAATAATCATTATTAACTCATAAACAGCTCCCGACCATAGGATCATCACGAGGATGGTGATTGATCCGGAAGGTTGGTGTACGATCGCTTCTCTTTAGTAGATGAGTCTTGAGTCTACGGTGTGGAGACACCGGAGCGAGAGTACAGGTACTCGTTAGAGAACGAGGGCACTGAGCGTGACCACCTCGAGTAGTCATTAGGAAGTCTACCTTCTCGTCAATGACTGACTCGATGCTGCAGTAGTGTGTCTGGTTCTTTGACCTGAGATGCATCGGTAGTTCACCTTGAGGGTGTTATAGTTTGACTACACCATTACTCGGTCTCCTAGCCATATGGAACCCTGAGGTGTATGTTGGCTATAGCATGTTCATTGTAGGAACTGGATTGCATCAAGATGGGATCTATCTACCTCGGTGGTAGAGGAGCAGCCCTATGATGATCATGAGAATCCAGTCCAGAAATCCATGGCCATGGTAGAGTGAAATAATAGAAAGAGTTTCTATTTAGATTTTCATATTGGACTCGAATCGAATGATTACATCATATGACAGAGACTAGGGTTTGACGAGTTCACCTTAACCCTAATCTGATCGGGGCTCAAGATAGAAGAACTGAATCACACAGGTAGCTGCACCAAGAGGTTTGCATTCAGCTCTGATGGGTTGCCACCATATACTGCTAGGTGTCACTGGTGGATTTTGGGAGCAATTAGAATGATTTAGATGATCGATCATTCTAGCTGTTCGAATCAGAAGAGTTCTGATCCATCGAAAGGAGTTTCGATGATGTCTATGATAGAGATCATGACATATCCCATTACCATACAGAACTGAACCTAACTGGGTCACACAAACAAGGGTTTGAATCTGGTGATCATCAATTGAACTGATCTAGTTCAATTGATCTGAATGAGATTCAATTAGGTTCAAGGAAATCGTGCTAGCACTCGATTGAACCTAACGTTCTTCTTTTACTATCATAAATAAGTTGTCCTGACTGAGCCAAAGGAGTTTGTGCTCAATCAGAGGCCTTCATATGGTCTGACTGGAGGTTGTCCAAGTCAGGATAGGTTGTCTTATTTGTAAGACATTACCTGCCATTTTTGGTCACCTGCCATTTCTTGTTCTTTGACTTTGTTCAAAAGTCTACCCTTGACTGGTCAAACGTTGACCATTGACCCTTTGACTTTTGACCACATGTCATGCACCTATTGGAGAGCTGGTGGGGGCTTGTCCCCCTGCCAGAACCTGGCAAGGAGAAGGGCGCACGCCAAGGGTGGCGTGAGCCCAAGTAGGAGGCGCCTAGGAGTCCTTGTTGGACAAGGACTCCACCTCCCTTTTGGATTCCAATCAGAGTTCTACTAAGAATCTAGTTTGACTGGTCTTAGGCGCCCTCTAAGGAGGAATCCAGGGGTCTCTTTTTCAACCAATCAGATTTAGATCTGATTTCACAAAGGGTTGTGATTGGTTGAGAGGAAGAGGAGTTGGATCACAAGAGGTCTATAAATAAGACCCTGCGCCCAACCCTAAGTCAAAGTGAATTCAATAGAGATTTCCCACGTCCAAGGCTGCCTCTCCCCTCCTTCTCCACGCCATACTCTCTTCTCCCCTTGCTCTCCACGTCCAAAAGGGTTTTGGATTTAGTTTGGTGCGATTCAGATCAAGGAAAGGCGATCAAAAGCAAGAAGGCTGCGCTGCTGCAAAAGGACGACTGCAGATCTTCAAAAGAGTTTTGAAGATCCTCCAGATCAGATCCAGATCTGATTTTTGGAGGAGTGATAGAGAAGAAGAGGATCTCCAGATCCAACCCGAGTGGATACCGGTAGAGGCCATGCGCTTGCGTGGCTAAGATCCAGAACCTTCCGCTGCAATCAGGATCATCTACAGGGTAATAGGATTACCCAAATCAGGTAAATTAAATTT
>QRFJ01001476.1:133923-164429 GCA_006176705.1 Cocos nucifera | reverse complement strand
AGATTTAATTTATCTTATTTTATTTTATTTATTAAATAATAAGAATCAGATCTAAAATATCAAGATCTGATTAAGATCAAGAGAAAAATTTTTGAAATATATCTCTTGATCTAATCAGATCTGGACGAACCTGGACCGGGAAATCAGGATTTCCTTCAACTGGTATCAGAGCCATGGTTCTAAATTGTTTAGATCTGATTTTAATTTTATTTTAATTAAAAAATAATGTGATTTCAGATGTCACATGAGATGTGATCATATCTGAAATCAGAAAAATTAAAATTAAATGATTTGGATCTAAGAACATGAAGATATGCATGACTAGTTCTAGAATAGAATAGTTCTATAGAATAGTTTTGCATGTCTTTGATTTAATATGATAAATCATTTTAGATCTTCTTATTTTACTGTTTTTGTATTATAAGTGTTATAATAACATCTGATAAATAGCAAAAAAAAATTATTTAATTTTAAATGTCATATGAGATATGATAGATGCATGACTAGACTAGTTGTAGAATAGTTCTACATAATTGTCTAGATTAGAATTTATTTTGATTAGATCAATTTAAATCTAATTTTTTAGATTATTATGTGATAATTAAGATCTGAAAACATGCATGAATTGATACATGAGATGTATGCAAAATATGCCTTGATTAGATCTAAATTTGTATATGAGATATATGATATAGATCTATAACTGTTTTGTAGATTTACATGTTCCTGATTAAGGCGTTCCTCTTGGCCGTCCGGTCATAAGAACGAAGAAGGGTTTAAAGGCCCTCTCTTCCCATTCGATGGGGTGTTCTTATGACGTGTAGGGGTGTGGTGTTCGTCCTTAATCAGAAACCCAAAACTTACTTTCTGCACAACCCTAGATCCTGAAACCCTAGGATTTATTGTGCATATTTTGTTTATGAACCAACTTAATTAAGAATTAAGTTTATGGAATATTAATTAGGTCTAAAATTGAGAATTTCAGATCTAAGACATATTCATAATACTGGGTTCTGGCTTGGGTAGCTCAATTAGGTCTAAGCGGTTGATCAAACCGAATCAAGAGTTGGTTAGATGGGATCAACAATGCTTAAATTGACCAGCCTAATAGGATTAAGTCTGGGTCAAGATCGAGTCACGATCAAGAAGGACCTAATTAGGCTCAGAGGTTTAGAGTCTAGATTGTAGGCTAACCTAATTGGTTCTGAATCAACAATTTTGGTGTCTAAGGTATGTTTGGCACAGGACGACCGACTGGTTTTTAATTGGAAGCTACTCGACCTGAATGCGTTCTTGTGCGAGTTAACGGCATTATTTCCTTCCACCGGTCTCACTTACCGGCCATATCTGTTGACACAGTTCTGATCTGAGGTGGTCAATAATCCGAGCTGACCCATGCCACTAGGTTAGTCATAATTGTTATGACTAAGCCAAGTCTAGTTTAATGAGACCTGAATCAATTCTCCTAAGAAAAGATTAAGTCTGAGGTCTTCCACCATTGTAGACGTGCGGGCCCTTCTCGGGGTTGATTGTTCTCGGCTGGATACAGTGGCTCAGTTGCACCGGGAAGACGCAACCATGTCTATTAGGCATTGGATGCTATGGGCTGGAGGATGAGTTGGGCTCAATATTCCGGATACGGTGAGAGACCCAATTAGGAACCCAGTCTATGCAAATGGTGGGTCTGACTTAACTAAGGAGTGGATCAATATTCCGGATACGGTGAGATTCATGAATTAGAGACCAAGTTTGGGTGCACCATGATTAGAGAATCATTGAACAAGAGTTGTTCACTCATTGGCTAACCCATCACCAATAACTGTTAGGTGAGGTGATGAGTCAGTTGGTGAGACCGCACCACCCACTAGAATCATCAATCGCGGAGATTTTCGCATCTCTACAGAGGGAGTGTAGGGATCCGAGAAAATAGTGGGAGCTAATTTGTTTAAAAATAAAATCCCTAAACAAATTGGTCAAGTCAAAATTACAGTATCTAACTAGAATCTTTGACTCTCTACAGAAAAATGTCTGCGTCCAACCCACTGGCACGTATCCTAGACACACATAGACTGACTGGACCCAATTATAAAGATTGGCTCAGGAACTACAAAATTGTTTTGGGTTCAGAGAAGTTAACACATGTTTTGGACCAGGACCCTCCCACCTTACCAGCTCGTCCATCCACTGAACAGAGAGCGTCTCTGGAAAAATGGATTGACGAAGACAATAAGGCCAGATACTACATGTTGGGCTCGATGTCTGATGAGCTCCAGCGCCAACATGAAGATATCGGGACTGCTCGCCAAATGTTGGCTCACCTACAGGAGATGTTTGGTGAACAGAGTCGCGCAGCCAAATATCAAGTCACGAAACGACTTTTTAAGGCTAAGATGCGTGATGGGCAGTCAGTCCAAGATCACTGTCTGACAATGATCAAGGACATGGAAGAGCTTGAGAAGCTCGGTGTGAAGTTGGACTTGGATCTGCAGAACGATATTATTCTGCAATCCTTGACTGATGCATATGGGCAATTCATCATGAATTACCATATGCATAAACTTCAGAATTCCTTGGCCGAGTTGATGAATATGCTGGTTACCGCTGAGCTTTCTATGAAAGGTTCTAAAGGCTCAGTTCTTGCTATGGAACGGACTTCTTCCAAAAGAAAGTCTTATGGAAAGAAAAGGAAGTCTGTGAAAAAGCAAAAGGTAGAAGGATCAAAGAAGAAGAAGGCAGAACCGAAGAAGAAGGTCGATGGCAAAGGAAAGTGTTTCCATTGCAACAGCGACGGCATTGGAAGCGGAACTGCCCTACTTACCTGGCCACCCTAAAGAACAAGAAGGAAGGTCCTTCTGAGGTATGCTCGTTATTGAGTCTAACCTTACGGTTTCTTCTGCATCCAGTTGGGTGCTTGACTCTGGTTCTAGTGCTCATCTGTGCACTTCTATGCAGGGTCTTGAGGATAGCAGGAGGCTGAGGGATGGAGACATGATCCTACGCGTCGGTAATGGAGCAAGAGTTGCTGCAGTAGCCGTGGGAACATACCCTCTGCGATTACCATCTGGTTTAGACTTAGTTTTAAAAGACTGTTATTATGTGCCTGCAGCTAGCAGGAATTTGATTTCTGTTTCATGTTAGCACAAGAAGGTTATGTGATCACCTTCTTTAAGGACCATTGTAACATTCTTTATGAAAGAAATAAAATACAAATGTTTTCCTTATTAATGGTCTTTATCAGTTGCATATGATGTACTGTTTTAACTATCGAGCAAAACGTGAATGCCAAACGACTAGGATAGTCCAAACGACAGATATCTATGGCACCTGAGATTGGGTTCATATAGCAGAAGATAGGATTAACAAATTGGAGAAAAATGGGCTATTGAGTCATTGACTTTTGAGTCATATCCAACTTGTGAATCTTGTCTTCAAGGCAAATGACTAAACTCCTTTTGTTGGACATGGGGAGAGGGCCACAGATCTCCTTGCCTAGTACATACTGATGTGTGCGGCCCATTCGATGTGCCGGCTAGAGGCAATTTTGTCTACTTCATTACCTTTACCGATGATCTATCTAGGTATGGGTATGTGTATCTTATGAGACATAAGTCTGAAGCCTTTGAAAGTTTCAAAGAATTCAGACATGAAGTAGAAAAAAACAAACTGGAAAACCCATAATGTTCTTCGATCAGATCGAGGAGTGAAACCTTAGCCGGGAATTCCTAGCTATCTTAGGGAAAATGGCATAGTCTCTCAATGGACTCCACCAGGAACACCTCAACTCAACGGGTGTTCAGAACGGAGAAATCGGACTCTATGGACATGGTTCGATCCATTGATGAGCTTCACAGACCTTTCAGATTTTTCTTTGGGGACATTCTTATTAACTTCAATTTATTTACTGAATAGGGTTCCCTCTAAAACCGTATCTACCACACCGTATGAGATATGCATGGTAAGAAACAGTCTGAGTCATCTCAGAATTTGGGGTTGTCCGGCTTATGTCAAAAGACAACAAGCGGACAAGTTAGAATTTAGGTCCTTTAGAGCTCGATTCATAGGATTCCTAAAGAATCATTAGGATACTATTTCTACATTCCAGAAGACCACAATGTGATTGTGAGTCGACATGCCATATTTCTTGAAAAATAGTTTTTTCAAGATAGTGGCATTGGAAAGCAGGTTGTCCAAGTCAGGATAGGTTGTCTTATTTGTAAGACATTACCTGCCATTTTTGGTCACCTGCCATTTCTTGTTCTTTGACTTTGGTCAAAAGTCTACCTTTGACTGGTCAAACGTTGACCATTGACCCTTTGACAATTTGACCACATGTCATGCACCTATTGGAGAGCTGGTGGGCGGGCTTGTCCCCCTGCCAGAACCTGCAAGGAGAAGGGCGCACGCCAAGGGATGGCACCGTTGAGCCCAAGTAGGAGGCGCCTAGCGAAGAGTCCTTCGGTTGGGACAAGGGACTCCACCTCACACTTTTGGAATTCCCAATCAGAGTTCCTTACTAAGAATCCAGTTTGCTGGTCTTAGGCACCCTCTAAGGAGGAATCAGGAGGTCCTTTTTCAAACCCAATCAGATTGTAGATCTGATTCTCACAAAAGGGTTGTGATTGGTTGAGAGGCAAGAGGAAGTTGGAATCCTACAAGAGGTCTATAAATAAGGACCCTGCCGCCCAAACCCTAAGGTCAAAGTGAATTCAATAGAGAAATTTCCCACGTCCAAGCTACGCTGGCTGCTCCCCTTCCTTATCTCCATTGCCCATACCTCTTCTCCCCATGCTCCCACGTTCCAAAAGGGTTTTGGATTTATGAAAAAACTAAAAACAAAAACCCAAAAAAACCACACAAACACCAAAAAAAACCCGACAAAACAAAACAACAAATGCATGCGAATTCAGATTCAAGGAAAGGTCGACAAAAAGCATAGAGAAGGCTGCGCTACTGCAAAGGAACGACTGATAGATCTTCAAAAAGAGTTTTGAAAATCCTCCAGAATTCAGATCCAGATCTGATTTTGGGAGAGTGATAGAGAAGAAAGGAGATCTCCAGATCCAACCCGGATGTGGATACCACTGATGTCTCACTGTCATGAGACAGGGTTAGAGGGCCAGGCGCTTGCCCTGTGGCAAGATTCCAGAAACGCTCTCTCATAGCGCGCGTAGTAGTATGCGAAGGATGTGCTGGTATCACTCTAGCGTAGCGTGTAATCAGGACTCGTCATCATCGGCGATGTCCGTACTCCAGCTCATCCACATGATCGATCAACACATCGCGGATGATATGTCGGTAGCTCGCCTACTGCATTCTACAGGTAATAGGATTACCCAAATCAGGGCTCAAAAATTTCAGTGTAAGAGGTTTAATTTGTGACCCTCATCATTATTCTTTTATTTTATTTATAAAATAATAAGAATCAGATTTGAAACATATCAAGATTGATTAATATCAAGAGAAAAATTTTTT
The DNA here is from genome assembly GCA_006176705.1 of Cocos nucifera. Lineage (NCBI taxonomy): Eukaryota > Viridiplantae > Streptophyta > Magnoliopsida > Arecales > Arecaceae > Cocos > Cocos nucifera. Next base: position 158,957 of record QRFJ01001476.1, on the reverse strand, counting down.
GAAATAATCTCTTGATCTAATCAGATCTGGACGAACTGGACCGAAGAAAATCAGGATTTCCCTTCACAGATTACCCAACAAGATACTTAAAATCAAATCTAATTTAATTTTATTTTTTAATTTTTTAATATATCATCATTTGATCAGTATTCAAAAGAACTCTTAATATCTAATCAGATTATAGAAAATTTTTGATAAAAAATTCACCTCAGATCTTTCGATAGAACGATCCTGACGTGTGAAAATAAATTTTTTCTTCAACTGGTTCAAAGCTGCATAGCAGTTCTTTAGATCTTTTTTAGATTTGATTTAATTTTTATTTTATAATTTGATATTAAAAAGTTTTGGATGTCACATCAGATATGATTAGATTCTAAAATTAAAAAATTAAAAATTATTATGATTTAGATCTATAATGTATGAGAATGCATATCTCTCCGGCACTGGGGAGAACCTCGGCGTTGGGAAGAACGTCGACGTGTCCTTCCATCAGGCTTTCCTGCCTCCAGGCATGAGGGGGAGTTCGGGCTCGTCTGCGCCCAGAAGGAGTTCGAAAATGCGGTTGAACTTTACTCGACTTCTCTGCTTTTGTGGGCTTACTTGGCTCGCCAACTTGCCGCTCGCCTTCGGCTTCATCATCCTTGGTCTTGAAGGCCTCCTCAGCTTGGGCATAACCTTCAGCCCGAGCTAGCATGTCAGCAAAATCCCTAGGATATTTATTTTTCAGGGAGAACAGCAAGTCGTTCTTTTGAAGGCCACCCTTGAGCGCGGCCATCACAACGGACTGGTCCAGGTTTCGGACCTCCAATGTTGTAGTGTTAAATTGGGTGACATAAGCCCAGATGGATTCCTCTTGCTTTTGCTTGACATTCATCAAGGAATCCGAACTTCGACGTGGACATTGACTACTAATGAAGTGGACTGCGAACTACTGGCTCATCTGATCAAACGATAAGATGGTACTCGGCTTAAGCACCGAGTACCAATTCCTAACGGCTCCCTTAAGGGTTGAGGGGAAAGCTTGGTACAAAATAGCATCTGATGCACCATGGACCAACATCATCATCCAGAAGGCTTCCAGGTGGTTGACTGGATCGATGGTCCCATCGTAACTCTCGAATTATGGGAGCTTGAAGTTCGGTGGGACCGATTCCTGCATAATTTTCTACAAAAAGGGAGGGTCAGCACAAACGTCATTACCATGAGAGAAGGGATTGTGATGGAGTTCTTCGATCCGTCGGCTCATTTCTAAGAGCCTTTGATCTAAGAGATCTTCACGGTCTTTGATCTCTAAGATTTTCTGGTAGGATGGGTGCGAAGTTTCCCCCTCAATCGAGTCGTGATCCGAGTAGGGGCCTTCCCTCCTCTGTTTCTCCCTTCTGAGGATCGGAGGCCGGGTAGCCCAAGTCGGCCATTCCTGGCCCGGACTAGAAGGCTCTGGAGAATTTCATGTCGGTTGAGCTGGTGTCAGAGCCTGCTGGTATATGGCCTGCACCGTCTGCATTGCCTCCATGAGGCCACGAACCTACTGGACAAGCAGGTTGAACTGCTCCGCATCCACCGGAGCTATAGATGGAACCTGGGTTGCTGGGGCTGGAATGAGAGCAGATGGATCTGAGCGGGATCGAATCATGGAGGTCATTGATCGTCGGGTCGAAGCTCTCCTGGGAGGCATCTTCTCTTAGGAAAGAACTTTGGAGAGGAGGGAGGGAGATCTCTAGAGAGAGATCGTCGCTAAGCACTCCTTTTAGATCGAGAGAATCTTAAGAATAGAAGAGCCCTTCCTCTAGCGCCAAAATCTGTTGGTGTAGAATTTGGTTGACATCGAATTGAGCTGGAGTGGAGGAGGATGAGGTCACCGTCGGTGACCTGCAAAATGAAGTCCCATTTGGAGCCGGTGGAGGGTGGCTCCGATAGGACCCTCCGACGGTCAAGTTAGCTCTAGCCAACAGATATGGAGTGCTCAGTAGGGAGTTCAATAGAGTTTCAAGGAGAAGAGAAGAGTTTTTTTGAACCTAGCCTAAGCATATCTGGAGGGTTCCTTTTTATAGGCAGAGCTTATTGTAACTGCCTTGATTAATGATTGTCGTAACTGTCCTGATCAATGCCGATCATTATTGACTTGATAAATATCGATCGTTATTGACTTGATAAATGCTGATCGTTATTGTCGTGTAACCGTTTAGTAGTGGGATCGTCGGTAGAAATCTATCGACAGTCTGTAAGAAGTTCGACTTCCATAGAAGTTCAGCCACTGAGAAGTTCGACTGCTGGAGGAGTCCGTAAGGAATCCGACTTCTATAGAAGCCTGACCGCTGGAGGAGTCTGCAAGGAGTTTGACTTCCATAGAAGACCGATCGCTGGAGGAGTCCGGCTTCTGTAGAAGCCCAGCCACTGAAAGAGTCTGCAAGGAGTCCGGCTTCTATAGAAGCCCGACCATTGGAGGAGTCCGCAAGGAGCTTGGCTTCCATAGAAGCCCGGCCACTGGAGGAGTCTGCAAGGAGTCTGGCTTCCGTAGAAGCCCGACCACTGGAGGAGTCCGCAAGGAGCTCGACTTCCGTAGAAGCCTGGCCGCTGGAGGAGTCCACAAGGAGACCGGATTTCATAGAAGCCCGACCACTAGAGGAGTCCACAAGGAGTTCGACTTCCGTAGAAGCTCGACCGCTGGAGGAGTCTGCAAGGAGCTCGACTTCCATAGAAGTCTAGCCGCTGGAGGAGTCCGCACGGAGTCCGACTTTCGTAGAAGCCCGACCGCTGGAGGAGTCCGCAAGGAGCTCGGCTTTCGTAGAAGTCCGACCGCTGGAGGAGTCCACAAGGAGATCGGATTCCGTAGAAGCTCGATCACTGGAGGAGTCCGCAAGGAGCTCGGCTTCCATAGAAGCCCTACCGCTGGAGGAGTCCGCAAGGAGCTGGGCCACTAAAGAGCTCGGCTAAGGCTTGTCCGCTGAAGCTTTTTCGTGACTATTAGTTGCATTGTCGGCTGAGCATCTGGTTAGACTTCGGTGGGAGCGGGGTTTATCCCCAAAAATTATCTTTTCTCATTTCTTTCATTTCTTGAAATTAAAAGCTTTCGATCTCTAATAATGCAAGATCTTCCGACTTTCGTGTGATCAATTACAGCTTTTGCTTGGATAGAATCTTCTTTCTGAGTAGTTTTCATTCATGCCAAGATGAGGTTCTCTTTCTCTTCCTAACATAGTTGGCTCTTATCCTTATTAGGATGAGGTTCTCCTCCTTTTCCTAACAAGATAATTGGGACACAAAAGAGTCATTGGAACGGCCTCTCCTCTTGTTCCTCTATCAGGACGAGGTCCTCCTCTTGTTCCTAATGAAGTTAGTTTTTTTCTTGTTAGGACGAGATTTTCTTCCTATTTCTAGCAAGGTCATTAGGGTACAAAAGGGCTATTGAAAGGGCTTCTTTTCTTATCCTTCTGTCAAGATAAGGTCCTCCTCCTATTCCTAACGGGGTTGGCTTTTTTCTTGTTAGGACAAGATTCTTCTCCTATTGCTAATAAAGTCATTAGGGCATAAAAGGATAGTCGAAAGGGCTTGTCCCCTTGTCCCCCCATCAGGATGAGGTCCTCCTATTCCTGATGGGATTGGTTTTTTCCTTATTAGGATGATGTTTTCTTCCTATTCCTAATAAGATCATTAGGGTATAAAAGAGCCATTATAAGGGCCTCTCCCCTTGTTCCCCTGTCAAGATGAGGTCCTCCTCTTGTTCTTGATGGGATTAGCTTTTTTACTTGTTAGGATGAGGTTCTTCTCCTACTCCTAAAAAGATTATTGGGGCATAAAAGAATCATTAAAACACCTTTCTTCTTGTCCTCCTATTATGATGAGGTTCTTCTCCTATTCCTAATAGGGTTGGCTTTTTTCTTGTTAGGACGAGGTTTTCCTTCTATTCCTAACAAGGTCATTGGAGCATAAAAGGATCATTGAAAAAGCCTCTCCCTTTATCTCCCAATCAGGATGAGGTCCTCCTCCTATTTTTGATAGGGTTGACTTTTTTTCTTATTAGGATGAGGTTCTCCTCCTATTCCTAGCAAGGTCATTGGGGTATAAAAGAATCGTTGAAATGACCTCTCCCAATTACCTCTTGTTTAAGAATCAGAGGCATTCAATTTTATGTTGCATAATTTACTGCCATTGCACAATTTTGCACCAAAGATAAAAATATTAAAGTAAAAAAAATTTATTGAAGTGTAATTACTGATAATACATTCATAGGTTTAATGCATTCTGTGGCCATGGCAGTGCAGCTCCTCTAAGCTTCTTCAGATAATATGTTTTCGATCGGACGATTTCCACGACCTCATAAGGGCCTTTCTAGTTTAGGGTGAGCTTTTCATGATTTTGAGGTTATGAGATATCCGCTCATTGCAGCATCAGGTCTCCTACTTTGAATGTCTTATTTCTGACGAATTGTAGTAGCGAGCAACCATTTGCTTGTAAGCCACCATTCGGATCTGAGCCTTCCCTCATTTTTCTTTTAGCAGTTCAAGATTTGTCTTGAGATCCTACAAGTTGCTTTGTTCATTAAAGGCTTCAACTTGCACTAAAGGAAGCTGAAGTTCGACTGGCATAACTGCCACTATTCCGAAGGCCAATGCAAAGGGAGTTTCTTCAGTAGGCAATCTTTGGGTAGTCCGGTATAAAGAAAAAATTTGATTTTCTACCGCAGGATCGTCTAGATCTGAATAGATCTGAGGTGAATTTTTTTACAAAAATTTCTATAATTTGATTAGATCTAAGAGTTCTTAGATCTAATCATGGTGATTTGATATTTAAAAAATTAAAAAATAAAATTAAATCAGATTTAATTTTAAGTATCTTGTTGGGTAATCTGATTATCCTATGCTGATCTTGTTGGTTTCGAAGGTTTTGGAAGGAGCCATGCACATGCCTAGCCTTTACTGATTTTCACTCAGGCAAGATCTGAATGTCTTCACTTTGCAAATCTCTCATCCAAAGATTAAATCTAAATCTGATATGTAGATCCTTCAAAACTATTTCTGAAGGCAGCCCGTCCGTCTCACGAACACCATTGCGTAGATCCTGAATATTGTTCCAAAACTCTTGGACCTTCAACTTCGATTTGTGCCTAACTTTTTAGGTGTGTAGAAGATAGGGAGACAGAGGATAGAGGGGGCATTGGATATGATAGGGGCAATAGCACTTGGACATGGAAACTATTTTCATCCGATGCCTCTCTTTGGCATGAGAAAAGGTTTTAATCCCAACACCACCTAGAGTCCTTCTTTGACAAAATAACCAATTTATTTTATCATTGGGACTCTGGGACTTATTCTCCACATGAAACACCAGATCCCATCTAGTTTTGTCACCAAAATTCAATAAAAAATGGGGCAACATGAGTAGATAAGGAAGAATCCATTGCGCCTAGGACTCTTTCCTTAAGAGTTTGATCCAAATCAAACTCTATCAAAACCCAGTCAAACCACCACTATAAATCATGAAATTTGGCACACCCATAGCATGACTTGAGCCCTATCACATATCCAAAAATCAGATCAAAGAATTTCTAGAAGCATTTGATCAGGTGATCCTTAATTCTCTTAATTGGGTCAACTTTTGATCCTAGTCCAATTGCGCTAGGAATGGATTTAATTTTTATAATTTATCTGATCTTAACTTGTACCAGTTAGATGAAAATAAATCTATTCTAGATACAGGAATGAGTCAAATCAAATTTGACTTAGTTGCGATGAATCAAAAAGATTACAGAAGGAGAAAGCCAAGCTTAATCATGTGCTAGCATGGTTACCTTGAATCTAATTAGATCTAATCCAAATCAATCAAATTGGATTAGCTTAATTAATGACATCCAAATTCAAATCTTTATTTGTGTGACCTAGTTAGATTATGTTTTGTATGGTAATAAGACATGTCGCAATCTCTATCATCGACATCATCGAAATATCTTTCGATAGACCAGAACTCTTCTGATTCATACAATTAGAATGATCGATCATCAAAATCATTCTAATTGCTCCCAAAATCTATTAGTGACACCTAGCAGTATATGGTGGCAACCCATCAGAACTGAAAGTGAATCTCTTGATGCAGCTATCTGTGTGATTAGGTTCTTCTATCTTGAGCCTCGATAGGATTAGGGTTAAGGTGAACTCGTCAAACCCAACATCCGTCATATGAATTAATCATTTGATTTGAGTCTGATGTGAAACTCTAATAGAAACTCTTTCTATCATCTTTACTCTGCCATGATCATGGGCTTAAAGACTCAATCTCATGATTATCATAAGGTATTCCTCATTTATCGAGGTAGATAGATCTCCTATTGATGCAATCCAATGCCTACAATGAACATGCTATAGCCAACATACACCTCAGGATTTTGAATGGCTAGGAGATCAAGTTATGGTGTAGTCAAACTATAACACCCTCAAGGTGAACTATCGATGCACCTCAGGTTCAAGAACTAGACACACGACTACAACATCGAGCCAGTCATCGATGAGAAGATAGACTTTCTTATGACTGCTTGAGGTGGTCACGCTCAGTGCCTTCATTCTCTAATGAGTATCTATACTCTCACTCCAATGTCTCCACACCATAGACTCAAGACACATCCATCTTAAGAAAGTGATCATACACCAACCTTCCAGATCGATCACCATCCTTGTGATGATTCTACGGTCGGAAGTAGTTTATGAGTTAATTATGAACATTCATGTCTTAAATTTTCAACTCTTAAAAATATGAATCGTCATTACTATTAACTCAAAGAATGTATCATAGATACTTTAAATACACACTATGATAGAAAATAATTTTTTTATTAATTTATAGTCAAAATTATAAAATTATCCTTAGAAATGTATTATAAGTGTCAGCCAATCTGGCTTCTAGGGCATACATCTAACACACTCCCATTTAACCTAAAGTCAATTGGCTGCAAATCTAAGTTCCATCTTCTTAAGATGGGCTTCGATCTTCTACTGGCTCAATGGTTTTATCAGCAGATCAGCCAAATTATTTGCAGTGTTGACTCTCTTGACCTCGATGTATCCCTTCTTGAGGCAATCGCGGATAAGGTGGTATCGCCACTCGATGTGCTTGGATTTTTGGTGAGATCTCAACTCCTTAGCTATGGCTATAGCACCATTATTATAGCAGTACAGAGGGATGGCATCTGATGGTACACTCCGAGCTCTGTGATGAACTTTTTATACCAGAATGCCTCCTTTGCAGCTTACGATGCAGTGATGTACTTTGCTTTCGTGGTGGAGTCTACTATCCCCATCTGCTTGGAACTCTTCCAACTGATGGCTCCATCATTATAAATAAATAGACTTTCAGATGTCGACTTTTGATCATCTATGTCGGACATAAAATCTAAGTCTATATACTTCTAGACTTGAAGTTCTCCACTACCAAAAATTAGAAACATATCCTTAGTCCTTCTCAAGTACTTAAGGATATATTTCACAAAAGTTCAGTACTCTTCGTCTGAATTTGATTGATATCTACTTGTGACACTCACAGCATGGGCAATATCTGGTCGTGTACATAGCATGGCATACACGAGGCTTCCTATTGCCAAACCATAAGGGATCTTGCTCATGCGTTCAATCTCCTCAAGTGTGTTAGGGCACATCTTCTTGGAGAAATGAATGCCATCTCTAAAGGATAACAATCCTCTCTTGGAGTTTTCCATGCTGAACCTCTTCAGCACCTCTTCTATGTACATTTTCTGTGAGAGACCCAGCATCCTATTTGGTCTATCCCTATAAACCTTAATTTTTGGAATAAAGGATGCCTCTTCTAGATCTTTCATAGAGAACTCCTTAGATAACCATATTTTGACGGTAGTCAACATGAAAATATCATTTTCAATTAGGAGGATATCATCCATGTACAGTACGAGGAAGACAACAGCACTGTCATTGATCTTTTGAAAATACAGAGCTCCTTCTCATTCTTGATGAATCCAAATAATTTGATTACATCATTGAAATGAGCATTCCAGCTTTGAGATGCTTGCTTAAGTCCATATATGGACCTTTGTAGCTTGCATATCTTGTGATCATCATTATTAAATGTGAAATCTAGCAGCTATTCTATATAGATATCTTTCTCATGATATACATTTAAGAATGCTGTTTTCATGTTCATGTATCATATTTCATAATCAAAATAGACTGCAATAGCAAGCAAAGTGTGGATGGACTTGAGCATGGCTACTGGCAAAATAGTATCCTAATAGTCAATGCCTTCATGCTAAATATATCCTTTCACTATGAGCCTTACTTTAAATGTCTCTACATTTCCATCGACACCTGTCTTTCTCTTGAAGATTCATTTACACCTAATAAGTGCTATACCTTCAGGTAGATCTACCAAGGTCCAGACTTGGTTTGAACGCATTGAGTCAATCTCTAACTTCATTGCTTCTAACCATTTTTTGGAGTCGATATCTGATATCGCCTCATCATAGGTTTTGGGATCATCACCATGAACCTCATTTCCTATGAGGAACATTTTTTCTACATCCTTTAAGATAGTACCTAAGTATCTTTCAAAAGGATAAAAAATTCTACTTGATCTATGAGATGGAGGAGGTAGTGTTTGGATTGGCTCAATTTGATTAATTTCCATAGGTTCCTTAGCTCGTGGCTCTTGAAAGACTTTCTCCTCGAGCCTAATCTGCCTTCCAATTCCACCATCTTGAATAAATTATTTTTCAAGAAAGATGGTATGTTGACTTACAATCACATTGTATCTTCCAGAAAATAGAAATAATATTCTAATGACTCTTTAGGATATCCAATAAACCAAGTTCTAAAAGATCTAGACTCTAATTTGTCCGCTTATTGTCTCTTGACATGGACTAGACAATCCCAAATTCTGAGATGACTCAGACTTGATTTCTTATCATGCCATATCTTATACAATATGGTAAGAATGATTTTAGAAAAAATCCTATTTAGTAAATATATAGCGATCATCAAACTATGTCTCCAAAGAAACTTAGGTAGGTCTATGAAACTCATCATGGATCGGACCATATCTAATAGGATCCGATTTCTCAATTCTAAAATTTCGTTGACTTGAGGTATTCCAGGTGGAGTCCATTATGAGACTATGCCATTATCCTTAAGATAGTCTAGGAATTTCCGACTAAGGTATTCGCCTCCTCGATCTGATCGAAGAATTTTAATTAATTTTTCTATTTATTTTTCAACTTCAAGTTTGAATTTCTTAAATATTTCAAAAGCTTCAGACTTATGTCGTATCAAATACACTTACTCGTACCAAGATAGATTATCGATAAAGATGATGAAGTAGACATAATTGGCCCAAGCCGGTACATCAAATGGATCACATACATCTGTGTGTACTAGGATGAGTAGGTCTGTGACCCTTTCTTCATGTCCTACAAAAGAAAGTTTGGTCATTTTGCCATGAAGACATGATTCGTAAATTGGATATGACTCGGAAGTCAACGGATTTAATAGTCTGAATTTCTCCAATTTGTTAATCCTGCCTTTAGCTATATGACCTAGCCTAAGGTGCCAAAGATACCTATCATTTAGACTATCCCTAGGTCACTTTGATCCTATGGCATTCATGTTTTGCTTGATATTAAAAATAGAAAATCAATATGTAATTAATAGAGATCATTTGTAAGAAAATCACTTATAATTTTATTTCTTTCATAAAGAATATTATAATGATCTTTAAGAAAATTAATTACAAAGCCTTCTTGTGCTTAACATGAAATAGAAATTAAATTCTTGCTTGCTGTAGGTACATAAAAATAATCTCCAAGAACTAGATCTAATCCTGAAGGTAATCGAGGAGGATAGGTTTTTATAGCCACAACAGCAACTCTTGCTCCATTCTCGATGTGTAGGATCATCTCACCATCCCTTAGCCTCTTGCTATCCTCAAGACCCTGCATAGAAGTGCATAAGTGGGCACTAGAACTAGAGTCAAGCACCCAACTAGATGTAGAAGAAATCGTAAGGTTAGATTCTATAATGAGTATACCTGTAGAAGGACCTGCCTCCTTCTTGTTCTTCAGGCTGGCTAGGTAGAGAGGATAGTTCCACTTCCAGTGGCTATTAGTATTGTAATGAAAATATTTTTTCTTATCAACAATCTTCTTCTTTGGCTCTATCTTCTTCTTCTTTCCACCATCCATCTTCTGCTTTTTCACGAACTTCTTCTTTCCAAAAGACTTTTTCTTGGAAGAAGTTTGCTCCACAGCAAGCACTAAGCCCTTTGAACCTTTCATAGAGAGCTTAGTAGTAACTAGCATATTCATTAGTTCAGCTAAGATATTTTAAAGTTTATGCGTATGATAGTTCATGATGAACTATCCATATGCATCAGTGAAGGATTGTAGAATTATATCAATCTATAGTTCTTGATCTTACTTGACACCGAGCTTTTTAAGCTCTTCTAAGTTCTTGATCATCATCAGATAATGATGTTGGGCCGACTGCCCATCATGCATCTGAGCCTTAAAAGGTTTCTTAGGAACTTGATATTTGGCTGCACGACTTTATTCATCAAACAACTCTTGCAGGTGAGCCAACATTTGATGGCTAGTCTTAATATCTTCATATTGGTGCTGGAGTTCACTAGATATCGAGCCCAACATATAATACCTGACTTTGTTATCTTCATCCATCCATTTTTTCAAAGACGCTCTCTGATCAATGGATGGATGTGTTGGTAAAGTGGCAGGATCCTGTTCTAACACATGAGTCAACTTTTCAAAATCCAAAACTATTTTGAAGTTTCAGAGCCAATCCTTATAGTTGGATCCGGTCAGTCTATGGGTGTCCAGAATATAGGCTAGTGGATTGGATGCAAATATTTTTCTATAGGGAGTCAAAATTTCTAGTTAGATTTTATAATTTGACTTAACTAATTTATTTAAAGATTTTATTTTTAAATAATTTAGGCTCTCACTATTTACTCGAATTCCTATACTTTCTTGGTAGAGATGCAAAAATCTTCATGATTATTGATTTCTAGTGGGTGGTGCGGTCCCACCAATTGGCTCACCACCTCTCCTAATAGTTATTGGTGATGGGTTAACTGATGAGTGGACAACTCTTGTCCAATGATTCTCTAATCATGATGCACCAAAACCTAATCTTTAATTCATGAAGCTCACCATGCCTGGAATATTGCTCCACTCCTTAGTCAAGTCAGATGCACCATTTGCATGAATTGAATTTTTTATTAGATCTCTCATCGTATTCAGAATATTGAGTCTAACCTATCCTCCAACCTATACCATCCAATGCCTAATAGATATGGTTGCATCTTTCTGGTGCAATTGAACCACTGTATCCAATCGAGAAAAATCAGCGTCAGGAAGGGCCCACACATTTACAATGATGGAAGACCTTAGACTTAATATTTTCTTAGAAAGATTTAATTTAGATCTCTTTAAACTTGACTTGACTTAGTTATAATAATTATGACTAGCCTAGTGGCATAGGTTGGCTTGAGTTGTTAGCCACCTCAAATTAGAATTGGGTTGACACAAATGGCCAAGTAAGTGAGATCGGTGGAAGGAATATATCATTAACTTGACAAGAATGTATTTAGGTCAAGTAGTTTCTAATTAAAAACCAATTGATCGTATCTATCAGACTTATCTTAGACACCAAATTATCGAATCAGAATCAATTAGGTTAGCTTATCATCCAGGTTCAAACCGTGGAGCCAAATTAGGTCCTGACTTGATCGAGTCATATCTTAATGTGATTCAATCTTGACCCAGACTTAATCCTATTAGGATGGTCAATTCTAAGCTTTTTTTGATCCCACTGAACCAACTCTTGATTCGATTTGATCAACCTCTAGACCTAATTAAGCTATCCAAGCCCGAATCCAATTTTATGAAGATGTCTTAGATCTAAAAATTTATAATTTTTAGATTTAATTAATTTTATAATCTTAATTCTTAATTAAGTTTTAGATTTATGAATAAACATGTAATAAAATCCTAAGATTTTAGGATCTAGGATTTTGCAGAAAATAAGTTCTGATTTCTTATTAAGGATGAATGCGTAGCACCCCTACACATCATAAGAATACACCATCGGATGGAAGGAGAGGACCTTTAAATCCTATTTTATTCTTATGATCAGACGGCCAAGGAGAATGCCTTAATCAAAAATATATTTTCTACAATAAAACTAGTTAGATTTAAATCATATATTACATATACAAAAGATCTAACCTATACCTATCTTGCATACATCTCATGTATCGTAACTCAATAAACCATGTATGCTTTCAGATCTAAAATATCACATATTAAATTTGAAAAATAAAATCTTAAATTTGATCACATCAAAAATAAAACTATTCTAGACATTTTATAGAACTATTCTATAACTAGTCTAAGCATGCATCTTTCATATCTCATATGAATAAATTAAAAATTAAAAACTTTATTTTTTCATTGTTTATATCTGATTATAATAATTATAATATAAAAAAATAAAAATAAAATAAATTTAAAATTATATTTAATTAAATTAATAATATGATCATACTAGACTATACATAGAACTATTCTATTCCTAGTCTAATCATGCATCTCATACATTATAGATCTAAATCATATAATTTTTAATTTTTTAATTTTAGATCTAATCATATCTGATGTGACATCCAAAACTTTTTAATATCAAATTATAAATAAAAATTAAATCAAATCTAAAAAAGATCTAAAGAACTGCTAATGCAGCTTTGATACCAGTTGAAGAAAAAATCTGATTTTCCATCGTAGGATCGTCCAGATCTGAGGTAGATTTTTCTATAAAAATTTTTATGATCTGATTAGATTTAAGAGTTCTTTGATCTGATCATGATGATATATTAAAAAAATTAAAAAATAAAATTAAATTAGATTTGATTTTAAGTATCTTGTTGGGTAATCTGTGAAGGGAAATCCTGATTTCTCGGTCCAGGTTCGTCCAGATCTGATTAGATCAAGAGATATATTTCAAAAATTTTTCTCTTGATCTTAATCAGATCTTGATATGTTTCAAATCTGATTCTTATTATTTTAATAAATAAAATAAAATAAGATAAATTAAATCTAATTTAATTTACCTGATTTGGGTAATCCTATTACCCTGTAGATGATCCTGATTGCAGCGGAAGGTTCTGGATCTTAGCCACGCAAGCGCCTGGCCTCTACCGGTATCCACTCGGGTTGGATCTGGAGATCCTCTTCTTCTCTATCACTCCTCCAAAAATCAGATCTGGATCTGATCTGGAGGATCTTCAAAACTCTTTTGAAGATCTGCAGTCGTCCTTTTGCAGCAGCGCAGCCTTCTTGCAGCAGCGCAGCTTTTGGATCGCCTTTCCTTGATCTGAATCGCACCAAACTAAATCCAAAACCCTTTTGGACGTGGAGAGCAAGGGGAGAAGAGAGTATGGCGTGGAGAAGGAGGGGAGAGGCAGCCTTGGACGTGGGAAATCTCTATTGAATTCACTTTGACTTGGAATTAGGGTTGGGCGCAGGGTCTTATTTATAGACCTCTTGTGATCCAACTCCTCTTCCTCTCAACCAATCACAACCCTTTGTGAAATCAGATCTAAATCTGATTGGTTGGAATAGAGACCCCTGGATTCCTCCTTAGAGGGCGCCTAAGACCAGTCAAACTGGATTCTTAGTAGAACTCTGATTGGAATCCTAAAGGGAGGTGGAGTCCTTGTCCAACAAGGACTCCTAGGCGCCTCCTACTTGGGCTCACGCCACCCTTGGCGTGCGCCCTTCTCCTTGCCAGGTTCTGGCAGGGGGACAAGCCCCCACCAGCTCTCCAATAGGTGCATGACATGTGGTCAAAAGTCAAAGGGTCAATGGTCAACGTTTGACCAGTCAAAGGTAGACTTTTGACCAAAGTCAAAGAACAAGAAATGGCAGGTGACCAAAAATGGCAGGTAATGTCTTACAAATAAGACAACCTATTCTGACTTGGACAACCTCCAGTCAGACCATATGAAGGCCTCTGATTGAGCACAAACTCCTTTGGCTCAGTCAGGACAACTTATTTATGATAGTAAAAGAAGAACGTTAGGTTCAATCGAGTGCTAGCACGATTTCCTTGAACCTAATTGAATCTCATTCAGATCAATTGAACTAGATCAGTTCAATTGATGATCACCAGATTCAAACCCTTGTTTGTGTGACCCAGTTAGGTTCAGTTCTGTATGGTAATGGGATATGTCATGATCTCTATCATAGACATCATCGAAACTCCTTTCGATGGATCAGAACTCTTCTGATTCGAACAGCTAGAATGATCGATCATCTAAATCATTCTAATTGCTCCCAAAATCCACCAGTGACACCTAGCAGTATATGGTGGCAACCCATCAGAGCTGAATGCGAACCTCTTGGTGCAGCTACCTGTGTGATTCAGTTCTTCTATCTTGAGCCCCGATCAGATTAGGGTTAAGGTGAACTCGTCAAACCCTAGTCTCTGTCATATGATGTAATCATTCGATTCGAGTCCAATGTGAAAATCTAAATAGAAACTCTTTCTATTATTTCACTCTGCCATGGCCATGGGCTTCAGGACTTGATTCTCATGATCATCATAGGGCTACTCCTCTACCACCGAGGTAGATAGATCCCATCTTGATGCAATCCAGTTCCTACAATGAACATGTCACAGCCAACATACACCTCAGGGTTCCATATGGCTAGGAGACCGAGTAATGGTGTAGTCAAACTATAACACCCTCAAGGTGAACTGCCGATGCATCTCAGGTCAAAGAACCAGACACACTACTGCAGCATCGAGTCAGTCATTGACGAGAAGGTAGACTTCCTAATGACTACTCGAGGTGGTCACGCTCAGTGCCCTCGTTCTCTAACGAGTACCTGTACTCTCGCTCCGGTGTCTCCACACCGTAGACTCAAGACTCATCTACTAAAGAGAAGCGATCGTACACCAACCTTCCGGATCAATCACCATCCTCGTGATGATCCTATGGTCGGGAGCTGTTTATGAGTTAATAATGATTATTCATGTCTTAAATTTTCAACTCTTGAAAATATGAATTATCATTACCATTAACTCAAAGGATGTATCACAGACACTAAATACACATGTGTGATAGAAAATAACCCATTTCATTAATTATAGTCAAAATTACAATTTTGCCCCTAGAAGTGTATTACAAGTGTCAGCCAATTCTGGCTTCTAGGGCACATATATCTAACAATCTCCCACTTGTCCTAAAGCCAATTGGCTACAAGTCTAAGTCCCATCTTCTCAAGGTGGGCTTCGATCTTCTGCTGGCCCAACGGCTTTGTAAGTGGGACTCTCTTCTGTAACCTTTCTCAATTAATCGCGGATGGAGTTCGCCGCTCAACTCTCTTGACCTCAATTGTTGTCGCGTAACCTTTCTCATTTCTGCAGCAAACTTCTTGTAATCGCGCCTCTGATGCAGCTATATATTCTGCTTCCATGGTATCACCGTTTGCTTGGAACTCTTCCAGCACAAACAGTCTGCCAGATGTCGACTTTCGATCATCTATATCGGACATGAAGTCCGAGTCTGTGTATCCCTGAACTTGGAGTTCTCCATTACCAAAGACCAACATCATATCCTTAGTTCTTCTCAAGTACTTAAGGATACATTTCACAGAAGTCCAGTGTTCTTCACCTGGATTTGACTGATATCTGCTTGTGACACTCACAGCATGGGCTATATCAGGTCGTGTACATAGCATGGCATACATGAGGCTCCCTATTGCAGAAGCATAAGGGATCTTGCTCATGCGTTCTATTTCCTCAGGTGTGCTGGGGCACATCTTCTTGGAAAGATGAATACCATGTCTGAAGGGTATTAATCCCCTCTTAGAGTTTTCCATACTAAACCTCTTTAGTACTTCCTCTATGTACATCTTCTGTGAAAGTCCTAGCATCCTATTCGGTCTATCCCTATAGACCTTAATTCCTAGAATAAAGGATGCTTCACCTAGGTCTTTCATGGAGAATTCCTTAGACAACCACATCTTGACTGATGTCAACATGGGAATATCATTCCCAATAAGGAGGATGTCATCCACGTACAATACGAGGAAGACAACAGCGCTCCCACTGACCCTTTTGAAAACACATGGTTCCTCTTCATTTTTGATGAAACCAAACTTTTTGATCACATCATTGAAACGAGTGTTCCAGCTCCGAGATGCTTGCTTAAGTCCATATATGGACCTTTGCAGCTTGCAAACCTTGTGATCAGTATCACTGGATGTGAAACCTAGCGGCTGTTCCATATAGATATCTTCCTCAAGATATCCATTTAGGAATGCCGTTTTCACGTCCATTTGCCATATTTCATAATCGAAATAGGCTGCAACAGCAAGCAATGTGCGGATGGATTTTAGCATAGCTACCGGGGAAAAGGTATCCTGATAGTCAATGCCTTCACGTTGACTATAACCTTTTGCCACCAGTCTAGCCTTGAATGTCTCCACATTCCCATCTGCACCAATCTTTCTCTTGAAGATCCATTTACACCCAATAGGTACTATACCTTCTGGTGGATCTACCAAGGTCCAGACTTGGTTTGAGTGCATCGAGTCGATCTCTGACTTCATTGCCTCAAGCCATTTCTCGGAGTCGATATCTGATATCGCCTCGTTGTAGGTTTTGGGATCATCACCATGAGCACCATTACCTATGAGGAACATTTCCTCTACGTCCTCTGAAATAATACCTAAGTATCTTTCAGGGGGACGGGAAACTCTTTCCGATCTACGAGGTGGAGGAGGTAGTGTTCTTATTGGCTCAACCTGATTTGGTTCCACTTGGTCCTTAGCTCGTTCTGCTTGTGAGACTTTCTCATCAAGCTTAATCTGCTTTCCAATGCCACTATCTTGAATAAACTATTTTTCAAGAAATATGGCATGTCGACTCACAATCACATTGTGGTCTTCTGGAATGTAGAAATAGTATCCTAATGACTCTTTAGGATATCCTATGAATCGAGCTCTAAAGGACCTAAACTCTAACTTGTCCGCTTGTTGTCTTTTGACATAAGCCGGACAACCCCAAATTCTGAGATGACTCAGACTTGGTTTCTTACCGTGCCATATCTCATACGGTGTGGTAGGAACGGTTTTAGAGGGAACCCTATTCAGTAAATAGATTGAAGTTAATAATGAATGTCCCCAAAGAAAATCTGGGAGGTCTGTGAAGCTCATCATGGATCGAACCATATCCAATAGAGTCCGATTTCTCCGTTCTGAAACCCCGTTGAGTTGAGGTGTTCCTGGTGGAGTCCATTGAGAGACTATGCCATTTTCCCTAAGATAGTCTAGGAATTCCCGGCTAAGGTATTCACCTCCTCGATCTGATCGAAGAACCTTAATGGGTTTTCCAGTTTGTTTTTCTACTTCATGTCTGAATTCTTTGAACTTTTCAAAGGCTTCAGACTTATGTCTCATAAGATACACATACCCATACCTAGACAGATCATCGGTAAAGGTAATGAAGTAGACAAAATTGCCTCTAGCCGGCACATCGAATGGGCCGCACACATCAGTATGTACTAGGGCAAGGAGATCTGTGGCCCTCTCCCCATGTCCAACAAAAGGGAGTTTAGTCATTTTGCCTTGAAGACAAGATTCACAAGTTGGATATGACTCAAAAGTCAATGGACTCAATAGCCCATTTTTCTCCAATTTGTTAATCCTATCTTCTGCTATATGACCTAATCTCAGGTGCCATAGATATCTGTCGTTTGGACTATCCCTAGGTCGTTTGGCATTCACGTTTTGCTCGATAGTTAAAACAGGTACATCAATATGCAACTGATAAAGACCATTAATAAGGAAACCATTTGCAATTTTATTTCTTTCATAAAGAATGTTACAATGGTCCTTAAAGAAGGTGATCACATAACCTTCTTGTGCTAAGCATGAAACAGAAATCAAATTCCTGCTAGCTGCAGGCACATAATAACAGTCTTTTAAAACTAAGTCTAAACCAGATGGTAATCGCAGAGGGTATGTTCCCACGGCTACTGCAGCAACTCTTGCTCCATTACCGACGCGTAGGATCATGTCTCCATCCCTCAGCCTCCTGCTATCCTCAAGACCCTGCATAGAAGTGCACAGATGAGCACTAGAACCAGAGTCAAGCACCCAACTGGATGCAGAAGAAACCGTAAGGTTAGACTCAATAACGAGCATACCTCCAGAAGGACCTTCCTTCTTGTTCTTTAGGGTGGCCAGGTAAGTAGGGCAGTTCCGCTTCCAATGGCCGTCGCTGTTGCAATGGAAACACTTTCCTTTGCCATCGACCTTCTTCTTCGGTTCTGCCTTCTTCTTCTTTGATCCTTCTACCTTTTGCTTTTTCACAGACTTCTTTTTCTTTCCATAAGACTTTCTTTTGGAAGAAGTCCGTTCCATAGCAAGAACTGAGCCTTTAGAACCTTTCATAGAAAGCTCAGCGGTAACCAGCATATTCATCAACTCGGCCAAGGAATTTCTGAAGTTTATGCATGTGGTAATTCATGATGAATTGCCCATATGCATCAGTCAAGGATTGCAGAATAATATCGTTCTGCAAGATCCAAGTCCAACTTCACACCGAGCTTCTCAAGCTCTTCCATGTCCTTGATCATTGTCAGACAGTGATCTTGGACTGACTGCCCATCACGCATCTTAGCCTTAAAAAGTCATTTCGTGACTTGATATTTGGCTGCGCGACTCTGTTCACCAAACATCTCCTGTAGGTGAGCCAACATTTGGCGAGCAGTCCCGATATCTTCATGTTGGCGCTGGAGCTCATCAGACATCGAGCCCAACATGTAGTATCTGGCCTTATTGTCTTCGTCAATCCATTTTTCCAGAGACGCTCTCTGTTCAGTGGATGGACGAGCTGGTAAGGTGGGAGGGTCCTGGTCCAAAACATGTGTTAACTTCTCTGAACCCAAAACAATTTTGTAGTTCCTGAGCCAATCTTTATAATTGGGTCCAGTCAGTCTATGTGTGTCTAGGATACGTGCCAGTGGGTTGGACGCAGACATTTTCCTGTAGAGAGTCAAAGATTCTAGTTAGATACTGTAATTTTGACTTGACCAATTTGTTTAGGGATTTTATTTTTAAACAAATTAGCTCCCACTATTTTCTCGGATCCCTACACTCCCTCTGTAGAGATGCGAAAATCTCCGCGATTGATGATTTCTAGTGGGTGGTGCGGTCTCACCAACTGACTCATCACCTCACCTAACAGTTATTGGTGATGGGTTAGCCAATGAGTGAACAACTCTTGTTCAATGATTCTCTAATCATGGTGCACCCAAACTTGGTCTCTAATTCATGAATCTCACCGTATCCGGAATATTGATCCACTCCTTAGTTAAGTCAGACCCACCATTTGCATAGACTGGGTTCCTAATTGGGTCTCTCACCGTATCCGGAATATTGAGCCCAACTCATCCTCCAGCCCATAGCATCCAATGCCTAATAGACATGGTTGCGTCTTCCCGGTGCAACTGAGCCACTGTATCCAGCCGAGAACAATCAACCCCGGGAAGGGCCCGCACGTCTACAATGGTGGAAGACCTCAGACTTAATCTTTTCTTAGGGAGAATTGATTCAGGTCTCATTAAACTAGACTTGGCTTAGTCATAACAATTATGACTAACCTAGTGGCATGGGTTAGCTCGGATTATTGACCACCTCAGATCAGAACTGTGTCAACAGATATGGCCAGGTAAGTGAGACCGGTGGAAGGAATATGCCGTTAACTCGCACAAGAACGCATTCAGGTCGAGTAGCTTCCAATTAAAAACCAGTCGGTCGTCTGTGCCAAACTTACCTTAGACACCAAATTGTTGAGTCAGAACCAATTGGGTTAGCCTACAATCCAGACTCTAACCTCTGAGCCTAATTAGGTCTTGCTTGATCGTGACTCGATCTTGACCCAGACTTAATCCTATTAGGCTGGTCAATTTAAGCATTGTTGATCCCATCTAACCAACTCTTGATTCGGTTTGATCAACCGCTTAGACCTAATTGAGCTACCCAAGCCCGAACCCAGTATTATGAATATGTCTTAGATCTGAAATTCTCAATTTTAGACCTAATTAATATTCCATAAACTTAATTCTTAATTAAGTTGGGTTCATAAACAAAATATGCACAATAAATCCTAGGGTTTCAGGATCTAGGGTTTTGCAGAAAGTAAGTTTTGGGTTTCTGATTAAGGACGAACACGCAGCACCCCTACACGTCATAAGAACACCCCATCGAATGGGAAGAGAGGGCCTTTAAACCCTTCTTCGTTCTTATGACCGGACGGCCAAGAGGAACGCCTTAATCAGGAACATGTAAATACTACAAAACAGTTATAGATCTATATCATATATCTCATATACAAATTTAGATCTAATCAAGGCATATTTTGCATACATCTCATGTATCAAATCATGCATGTTTTCAGATCTAAATTATCACATAATAATCTAAAAAATTAGATTTAAATTGATCTAATCAAAATAAATTCTAATCTAGACAATTATGTAGAACTATTCTACAACTAGTCTAGTCATGCATCTATCATATCTCATATGATATTTAAAATTAAATAATTTTTATTTGCTGTTTATCAGATGTTATTATAACACTTATAATATCAGAAAATAGTAAATAAGAAGATCTAAAATATGATTTAATCATATTAAATCAAAGACATGCAAAACTATTCTATAGAACTATTCTATTCTAGAACTAGTCATGCATATCTTCATGTTCTTAGATCCAAATCATTTAATTTTAATTTTTCTGATTTCAGATCTGATCACATCTCATGTGACATCTGAAATCACTTTATTTTTAATTAAAATAAAATTAAAATCAGATCTAAACAATTTTAGAACCATGGCTCTGATACCAGTTGAAGGGAAATCCTGATTTCCCGGTCCAGGTTCGTCCAGATCTGATTAGATCAAGAGATATATTTCAAAAATTTTTCTCTTGATCTTAATCAGATCTTGATATGTTTCAGATCTGATTCTTATTATTTTAATAAATAAAATAAAATAAGATAAATTAAATCAAATTTAATTTACCTGATTTGGGTAATCCTATTACCCTGTAGATGATCCTGATTGCAGCGGAAGGTTCTGGATCTTAGCCACGCAAGCGCCTGGCCTCTACCGGTATCCACTCGGGTTGGATCTGGAGATCCTCTTCTTCTCTATCACACCTCCAAAAATCAGATCTGGATCTGATCTGGAGGATCTTCAAAACTCTTTTGAAGATCTGCAGTCGTCCTTTTGCAGCAGCGCAGCCTTCTTGCTTTTGATCGCCTTTCCTTGATCTGAATCGCACCAAACTAAATCCAAAACCCTTTTGGACGTGGAGAGCAAGGGGAGAAGAGAGTATGGCATGGAGAAGGAGGGGAGAGGCAGCCTTGGACGTGGGAAATCTCTATTGAATTCACTTTAGGAATTAGGGTTGGGCGCAGGGTCTTATTTATAGACCTCTTGTGATCCAACTCCTCTTCCTCTCAACCAATCACAACCCTTTGTGAAATCAGATCTAAATCTGATTGGTTGGAATAGAGACCCCTGGATTCCTCCTTAGAGGGCGCCTAAGACCAGTCAAACTGGATTCTTAGTAGAACTCTGATTGGAATCCAAAAGGGAGGTGGAGTCCTTGTCCAACAAGGACTCCTAGGCGCCTCCTACTTGGGCTCACGCCACCCTTGGCGTGCGCCCTTCTCCTTGCCAGGTTCTGGCAGGGGGACAGGCCCCCACCAGCTCTCCAATAGGTGCATGACATGTGGTCAAAAGTCAAAGGGTCAATGGTCAACGTTTGACCAGTCAAAGGTAGACTTTTGACCAAAGTCAAAGAACAAGAAATGGCAGGTGACCAAAAATGGCAGGTAATGTCTTACAAATAAGACAACCTATTCTGACTTGG
This sequence comes from Cocos nucifera, assembly GCA_006176705.1. NCBI lineage: Eukaryota > Viridiplantae > Streptophyta > Magnoliopsida > Arecales > Arecaceae > Cocos > Cocos nucifera. The sequence goes on along the minus strand of QRFJ01001476.1, from coordinate 136,978 downwards.
ACAACCTCCAGTCAGACCATATGAAGGCCTCTGATTGAGCACAAACTCCTTTGGCTCAGTCAGGACAACTTATTTATGATAGTAAAAGAAGAACGTTAGGTTCAATCGAGTGCTAGCACGATTTCCTTGAACCTAATTGAATCTCATTCAGATCAATTGAACTAGATCAGTTCAATTGATGATCACCAGATTCAAACCCTTGTTTGTGTGACCCAGTTAGGTTCAGTTCTGTATGGTAATGGGATATGTCATGATCTCTATCATAGACATCATCGAAACTCCTTTCGATGGATCAGAACTCTTCTGATTCGAACAGCTAGAATGATCGATCATCTAAATCATTCTAATTGCTCCCAAAATCCACCAGTGACACCTAGCAGTATATGGTGGCAACCCATCAGAGCTGAATGCGAACCTCTTGGTGCAGCTACCTGTGTGATTCAGTTCTTCTATCTTGAGCCCCGATCAGATTAGGGTTAAGGTGAACTCGTCAAACCCTAGTCTCTGTCATATGATGTAATCATTCGATTCGAGTCCAATGTGAAAATCTAAATAGAAACTCTTTCTATTATTTCACTCTACCATGGCCATGGGATTTCTGGACTTGATTCTCATGATCATCATAGGGCTACTCCTCTACCACCGAGGTAGATAGATCCCGCACCTAGGAGTCCTTTTTGGACAAGGACTCAGTCTCCTTTCTTTGGATTCCGATTAGAGCTTCATTCTTAAGAACGCAACTTTTGACTGGTCTTAGGTGCCCTCTAAGGAGGTAATCCAGGGGGACTCTATTCCCACCGAATTGCAGATTTAGATCTGATTTACAAAAGGGTTTTGTGATTGGTTAGGAAGTAAAGAGAAGTGGATCACATCAGTCATATAAATTAAGTAAAACCTGCTGCTGTCGCAATCCAAAACTCAGACTAAGAATTAGATCACAATTCCCATGCATCCCTAAAGGCTGCCTTTAAGCCCTCTCTCTCCATGCCAACAACATCCACCTCTCCCACACTTGGCTCCTCGCTACACAAAGAAAGGAGTTTGGAAATTTTCTGATTGGTGCGATTCCAAGGCAATGGAAAGGCGATCAACGAAGCAAGAGCTGGCCACTGCTGATACGGACGACGCGTCGGATGACTTCAAAAAAGATGCTTTGAAGACCTTCAGAGTCAGATCCAGATACTAATTTTGGAATGCATGATAGCAGAAGAAGGCGGATTCTCTAAGATCCAAACCAAGTGATTATCGGTTAGAAGGCCAGGCGCTTGCGTGGCTAGATCCAGAACTCTCGCTGCATATAGGATCATCAACGAGTAATTAGATTATACAAATTAGGTAAATAAATTTGATTTAATTTATTCTTATTTTATTTTATTTATGTAAAATATAAGAATCAGATCTAAAACATCCACGATTGATACAGACTAAAGAAAAGAAATTTTGAAATATATCTCTTGATCTGATCAGATCTGAACGAACCTGGATCGAAAAATCAGTTAATTTCCTTTCATCGCTTGGAGGAATAATGCTTCCCCAACTCTTGGATCTCAGAAAACCTAAGAATGTATTCCCAGTAATTCTAATAACTCCTTAACACTTCTATGCATTATAATTTTCTGATGCAAGAATTAAATGATAATAGAGAGAAACGAGCAAAAGTGGCCATTAGATAAGAGGAAGAGTCCTAACGAGCAGAAGTCAAGGCTCATTCACTTTAAACGAGATGGAGGGAGAGGCCTGACAATAGCCCTTGCATGCCCCCACAGCCGTTAGGAATAGGAGGATAACCATCCTAACGCGAGCAAAGTCGAAGGCCTCATTCACTTTAGACGAGATGGGGGTAGAGGCCCGACAACGGCCTTGCGTGCCCCCATAGCCGTTAGGAACAGGAGAGAACCTCATCCTGTGCAAGCAAAGTCGAAGGCCTCATTCACTTTAGATGAGATGGGGGAGAGGCTCTAACAACGGCCCTTGCATGCCCCACAACCCGTTAGAAACATGAGGAGAACCTCATCCTAACGCGAGCAATGTCGAAGGCCTCATTCACTTTAGATGAGATGGGGGAAGAGGCCCTAACAGTGGCCCTTACGTACCCCCATAGCCTGTTAGGAGCAGGAGGAGAACCTCATCCTAACATGAGCAAAGTCTAAGTTTGAGCTCGAAAGTCTACAGGAGATAGGATCTCCATCAACTTCGGCTGCAAGATGAGATTTCCCCCGAGGTAACCTCCGGGGCAGGAGATATGATCCCCCGAACTTCAACTTCAATGAATGTGGAGCCCGGGAAAGGACTTCGGCAGTCGCCTATTTTGGTACTCCCTTCCTTCGAATTTCAAACTCGAGAGTGGAGGGACTATTGTTGGGGATAAACTTCGCTCCCACCAAAGTCCAATCAGATGCTCAATCGACAACGCAACTAGTAGTCATGAGAAAACTTCAGTGGATGAGCCTTAGTCGAGCTCTTTAGCGATTGAGCTCCTTGCGGACTCCTCCAGCGGTCGGGCTTCTACGAAAGTCGAGGTCCTTGCGAACTCCTCCAGTGGTCGGGCTTCTATGGAAGTCGAGCTCCTTGCGGACTCCTTCAGTGGTCGGGCTTCTATGGAATCCGGTCTCCTTACGAACTCCTCCAGCGGTCGGGCTTCAACGGAAGCCGAGCTCCTTGTGGACTCCTCCAGCGGCCGGGCTTCTATGGAAGTCGAGCTCCTTGCGGACTCCTCCAACAGTCGGGCTTCTACGGAAGTCGGACTTCTTACGGACTCCTCCAGTGGCTGGGGTTCTATGAAATCCGGTCTCCTTGCGGACTTCTCCAACGATCGGGTTCTACGGAAGCCGAGCTCCTTGCGGACTCCTCCAGTGGCTGGGCTTCTATGGAAGCCGAGCTCCTTACGGACTCTTTCAGCAATCGGGCTTCTACGGAAGCCGGACTCCTTGCGGATTCCTCCAGTGGCCTGGTTTCTACGGAATTTGGTCTCCTTACGGACTCCTTCAGCGGTCGGGCTTCCACGAAAGTCGAGCTCCTTGCGAACTCCTCCAGCGGCCAAACTTCTATGGAAGCC
>QRFJ01001476.1:81017-133898 GCA_006176705.1 Cocos nucifera | reverse complement strand
GAACTTCTTGCGGACTCCTCCAGCAGCCGAGCTTTTACGGAAGCCGAGCTCCTTGCAGACTCCTCCAGCGGTCGGGCTTCTACGGAACTCAGACTCCTTGTGGACTCTTCCAGCGATCGGGCTTCTATGGAAGTCGGACTCCTTGCGGACTCCTCCAGCGGTCGGTCTTCTATGGAAGTCGGACTCCTCGCGGACTCCTCCAGCGGCCGAGCTTCTACGGAAGCCGAATTTCTTGTGGACTCCTCCAGCGGTCGAACTTCTCAGTGGCCAAACTTCTATGGAAGTCGAACTTCTTACAGACTATCGACAGATTTCTGCCGATGATCCCACTACTAAACGGTTACACGATAATAACGATTGGCATTTATCAAGTCAATAACGATCAGCATTTATCAAGTCAATAATGATCGGCATTGATCAGGACAGTTACAACAATCATTAATCAAGGTAGTTACAACAAGCTCCGCTTATAAAAAGGGACCCTCTAGATACGCTTAGGCCAGGTTCAAAAAAACTCTTTTCTCCTTCTTGAAACTCTACCGAACTCCCTACTGAGCATTCCATATCTATTGGCCAGAGCTAACTTGACCGTTGGAGGGTCCTATCAAAGCCACCCCCCACCGGCTCCAAATGGAACTTCATTTTGTAGGTCACCAGCGGCGACCTCATCCTCCTCCACTCCAGCTCGATCCGATGTCAACCAAATTTTTCACCAACAATAATTATCATAAATTACTAAATAAAAATATTAAAGTATACAATAATTAAAGTTTATTTTAAAAAAATGATACTTTTATTAGTGTTTTGTAATAAAGAAGCCCATCAATATGAAGAGCTCGATTTATGGATTCTAATGTAATAAATTTTACTCAAATCAGAGCTAAATAAAAAAATTATAAAGCCCAAAAGTTTAAAATAAAATAAAAATAAAAAAAATAGATCGGTGCATAGTGGATCAACCGATCGATCCATTGAATAGGCATAGACCATCCATCTCAATAAGTGGGCCAATTGGCATGCACCATGTGGCGGACGTAGACTGCTAAGAGGTCTATAGAATTTATATCGCGGCATACATGGGCATTTTGGTAATTTGATCTGGTGCGGCGAGCTCTGGTTGGCTGCGGTCCACAACATGCTCGATCCACGATGGTCCACGGGAATAGTTTGATGCGATCCAATGGTTCATGATGCTACAGATGAAGAACCAATAATGAAAATTAATTTCTAATTTGAATAGGATTTCTCAGGCCTCCAGTGCACGATCCGATGGTCGAAAACCATCCTAGCTTCGATCCAACATCCCAAAAATGATCTTAAAGGATATGCAATGGATCTAAAGTGGATTTCAAGCCTTTTGACCAAGATTCGATGGTCAGAGTTATTTTGGATGATTAAAATCGATCCAAACTCTAATTTGAGCTCGACAAGAACTCAAAAATCTAATTTTTTCTCTAGTTAAGGGCATGTTATGCCATATCTGAATAGAGAGACCCCCATTAAGGAGAATTAGCCCTCTAAATCTCTCTCTTTTCTCTCTCTTCTTCTTTTTTCTTTTTTTTTTCTTTCTTTTTCTTTTCTTTCTATTTTTTGGTGATCTAAAGATCCCAGGAGCTAGAAAATTCCAAATCATGAGCAACTATAGATCAAAATTCTAGGATGAAGATGAAATCTTGGAGCATGATTACATTGTCTTTTTTATTTATTTTTTATAATTTATTTTATGCAAAGAATAAAATGTTCTCCTATCCAATCTTAACTCTGATTCTCCACATGCTTATTATTTATTGATATTTAAATAGACTATATTTATAAAGATGGGTTATGATCGGAAAATACAATCCATGCTCGATTTAATAGTTTATATCAGAGAAAATCAATAAAAAAACTATGTTATCAATTTTTTTTAAGAATTAAAGTACTGAATAGCTTAGGATTCAATTCAGATGGATCATGATTGGGATATACGGTTCATGCTCGAAGAAAATAAATTATAATCATAACTAAATTCTTAAAAATAATAAATTCTTGCATTAAAAAGAATTATCGCAATCATGTTAGAGATGGATTCAAAATTCTATAATATTTTTAATTAATTTAAAATCTTAATTAATTAAATAATTATTTTTTTATTTTTTAAATTATAATAATTTTTTTTACTTATTTAAATTTTTACTTAATTTAAATTTTTAATTTTTTTAATTAAAATTGAATGCAACTCAACCTTCAATCTTCAAGAAAATCGACTCCTGACTCACCACCATTCTAGTTAATAGTAAATTAGATTTAATTTTTATTTATTTTTTAATGATAAGTAGTCAAATTTTTGGTGCCATTATCGAGGATTGTAGCATGATTGCTTCAATAAATATATATATATATATAAATTAAAATAAAAAGTCAAAAAAATTTAATTTCTTATTTACTACTTTATAAGCTTTATTGCTTTATTTATTTTATTACTTTATTTTATTGCTTTATTACTTTATTTATTTTACTGCTTTATATTTCTAGCTTATTAATTACTGCTTTTCTTTATTTTTACCTTTCATATTTTATTCTACTAATTAAAAATTTATTTTTGTTATCAATCAATTTAATTTAATTACTAAATTACTTGCTAGTTATGGTTTCCTTAAATTTTTGCTTTTTATATATAATTTATTGATTACTTTCTAGCTAGATTATCTTATTTGCATAGTTAAGTAATTATCTTATTTTATATAATTAATTTACTACTTATAATAAATTATTGTCTTAAAAAGTTGACTTATTTCTTAGGTTACCTAGTTATCTTTTAAATCCAGTATAATTTACTTTTTACTTAGTTGGATCCTTTAAATTAGTTTAGATAAAATCTAACATAATTAATCTAATAGACCTAATTAAATTCTACCTCTTATTTTTCTAGCTTAAAATAATCTAATATAACAAGAAAACAATACACCTCATAATACTTAATTAATATAAAGAAACTAATTAAATCTTTAAAAAAAATTAACATGATTAGACATCTTGTTTAGTTTGCATTGCATATTCATAATATACTTTAAGGGCACAACCCATTAAATAAGATAAGATGGAGATTTCATCATCCTTTCTTAGCCTAGAAACCACAATCCTTCATATTTTATTGACCTATACCTTAACTTAAAAATCAATTAGATGTTGGCTCCTAAGAATATTCGAGCTCAGTAAAATAAGAAATCCTAAGAGTTGGATCGGATTAGGATTAGCCAGATCTAGGCAAGTGGTTCAGGGACTACATCCTGAAGGAAGGTGATTACTTAATTAATTCCATTAGCTCACCTGACCAAGATAATTAGTATCTAAGAAAAGCAATGGGGGGACCCCCACTGACCTTACACTTACTTGGCCAGTTGAATGATTGATTCTTTATCTGAAGGGCTTAAAGGTGACCTTGGCAGTTAGGAGCCGTCTAGATTTAGATACACCCTAGGATTGAGAGTCCATGCTTGCTTAACCTGTTTGCTATTACAACTCAAACCTTAATTAAAACACTCTCCTCTATTATCCTTAGATCTTGGATCCTCTAGGCTCTTATCTTTTGAATTCTCTCTCCTCATCTCTTTTCTTTATTCTTTAAAATAAAATAAAATAAAATAAATAACAATCTAAGATGGATTTTTATGCTGAGTTATCTAATAGAATAGATCATTTAGAAGCTATTAGATACTCTTCCAATCCATCTTTTCTTTCTGCACAACAAGTTTATGTAATTTGTTCGAGCCCCATCCACTATGCAAGTGAATGCCCACATCAATTTTCTGAGTATATATATGAGTAAGTTTATCAAGATCAAACCTAAATGACCTATAGATCAGGAAATAATGAATACTTTAATACTTACAATCCAAGCTGGGGGGCTCAACCAGATTTTTCATGGCAATCACAACTAGTAATTATCCCTATGCCACAAGGACCCACACTCATGGATGCATTTTATGATATGCCCTATCTACATTATCAATCTTCTTCAAATAACAATGAGCCAACTTTTGAAGAGAAGATTCAGCAAGTATTAGACTTACCAATTAATTATAGAATAATCCAGATGACCAAAGGCTTAACTCTCTAAAAAAAAACTTAGAAATTCTGATAAAATCAACTTCTGATAATTCATCTACCCTTCAAAAATTCATGCAAAATATGGACCAACTTATAAATTCTAATTACCAAGCCATAAATTCAAATTTTCAAGCCATTGACCATCTAGAAAAGTAGATAGGTTAGTTAGTCACGACTATTAGTGAAAGTAAGTGCCTAATCAACCTGAGAGTCAACCTGAGGGACCATATCTAACTAAAAATTTTACTCTTCCTATAATTTTTTCAGAACAATCACATATAACTCTCGAAAATAATATGATCATAGAGCAATCCTATACAACTAAAAAGATCCTCTTAGACCATATCACTAAGGTAGCAAAATATAGGATAGAGCTAGCATGGTGGGATAAACTAAGTCCATCATCATCCTTTTTACCTATGGTATAGAGCAACATCTCAAAATTGAAAAAAACCCTCTTAGACCATATAATTGAGGAAAGAACATATAGAAAAAAAACCAAAAATATGGGACAAACCAATTCCATCATATTACTTATATATGGACCCATCCCTAAGTGTCCTAGAATCACCCAATCCTTTTAATAAGGATGGACAAACTGATGTGATGATGGAATCAATAGAGACTTTCCAATAACCATAAGTAAATAACACATTAGCGAAAGCTTCACCCATAATTCTTTCTCAAGATTTGTTAAATCCCTGTATAGCCCATTATGAGGTGGATGATTTTGATGACGATTGGTACAATACAGAAGTTAATGACCAAATAGATACATCCTATCTTAAAATAATCCCATATTGGATTAAAAAACTTGAGTCACCACCTAGCCCACTAATAGCACTCTTGTTAGAATCATCAATTATTCTAGAATTGAAACTACTTTCTGATGAAACTGACACCCTACTAGTGATACCTATCCTAAAAAACCAACTTATAGGTGTTCTAAAAGCACATAAAGAAGTTGTTGGATGGGATATTGCTGAAATGAGGGATAACGATCTTAAGTCCAATTTTTCTATATTTGGCATTACTTTTGAGGATGGTCTCCAAAATTTATCTACAATATTGAAAAAACGTATGAAGATAGATTTAAAATTGATTTGGAAAAAGAGCTATAATTTAGATCAGGAAGAGTTGATGCCTAGATATATCATCCTAAAAAAAGAAAGTGGGGTAGATCAGGTTATATTTGAAGTAATCTCTAAACCACCACCCCCAATTTTGGTCCATCAAACATAATTTCTTCCTAATCATCATAAAAATTATAGAATTTGATTTAATATGCTTGCTCAAAATACTTTATTGATTAGAGCTATGCTTAACCATTGAAAAGTATTCCATAAATGATTTTCTACCATGATAACAAGGCCTCCCGATTGGACCTATTTTTTTGAAATTTTGAAGGATGTACTCATAATGATCAGACCTAAAATTTCTTCATAGGATCCGACTGAAGATGTTAAACTTAGTGTTTGCTGGAAGGCAACCCAACTTTTGCTTTTTTTTTTTTTCCTTTTAGTTTATCTTTCTTTCAGGAATAAGTTGGGAGGAGAGAAGAATAATTAAAATTTAGATTGAGACCAAGAATATATTAAATCAGGTGAACTCTTTTTTTGTTATTTTTTTGTTATTTATCACATTCTATTCTCTTTCCTCCATTGAGAAAAATGGAAATTAAGTTGGGGGAGAAGGATAAATAAAAATTTTAAGTCCTCAAGTATGGTGATAATTAGTCTTATGTATATGATTTTGTTCTAATTTAAAGTTTTTCAGATATTTTAATCAATAATTGATTAATGGTCTAGAAAATTTTTAAAATATTAAGGATCAAATTATTAAAAAAAATTAATAAATGGTCAGGTCTAGAATAGATAAATTTTTAAGTGATTTTAAAACCTTCTTCCAGCCTATATTCAATAAACAATCTACTTTATGTGGTATGAGTGAAACAAATTTAAAAAATATTAAAAAATGAGATAAAAATATAGAGCAAGTTCTAAACATTGGTCTTCCATCGAGTAATCAGATTTCGTTGCCTAAGTAAGTAATATTATTCACATTAAAAAATGGACAATATGAAGAAGCTTGCTATATAATTAGTTTTAACCCATAGCCTATTTGACTCGAGTCAGTAAGCCCGAGGGATGTTCAACATCTAATGCCCTAAAGCTAACTACTTTCGGAGTCATTGGTCCAAAGCTCGCTACAAGGATCAGATAAAAAGCTTAAGAGGTTAAAGCATTGCACTAGCTATAAATTTAAAAAGAAACTCTAGTCCATACTAAAGATAGAAGATTTAAAGAATAAAGATAGAGAATTGATCAAAGAAAAGCTTTAAAATTTTATGTTCTTCACTTAACTACTATTTGGGATGGAATTAATAATCTAATGATGTATTTCTTAAATCTCTAAGCAGGTATCAACTAACTTTAGGATGATCTAAAGAAACTTTCATATCTTATCGAGTTAGTACATACTTCTAATTTTTTTATTTTTACACAAGAACGAGTAAAACTTATGTTGGAGAGTGTGATAATTATCATAAATTACTAAATAAAAATATTAAAATATATAATAATTTAAATTTATTTTAAGAAATTGATATTTTTATTAGTATTTTATAGGACTATCAATGTAAAGAGCTTGATTTATGAATTCTAATACAATAAATTTTACTCAAATCGGAGCTAAAATAAAAAAGTTATGAAGTCCAAAAGTTTAAAATAAAAAAAATAGATCGATGCATGGTAGACCAACCGGCCGATCTATGGAATAGGCGCAGACCATCCATCTTAGCAAACATAGCCAATCAGTGCACACCACATGATGAACTTAGACCGCCAAGAGATCTACAGAATTTATATCATGGCATACAGTGGCATTTCGGTAATTTGATCCAATGCGGTGAGCTCTGGTTGGCTGTGGTCCTTGACACGCTCGATCCACAATGGTCTATAAGAATAGTTTGGCATGATCCAATGGTTCACGACGCTATTGGTGAAGATCCAATGATGGGAATTAATTCCCAATTTGAATAGGATTTCTTAGGCCCCCAATATGCGATTCGACGGTCGAAAACCATCCTAGCTTCGATTCGATGGCCCAAAAATGATCTTAGAGGATATGCGATCGATCTAAGATGGATTCCAGGCCTTTTGATGAAGATCCAATGATTAGAGTTATTTTGGATGAATAAAATCAATCCAGACTCCGATTTGAGCACGAGAAGGACTCAAAAATCTAATTTTTGCTCTATTTAAGGGCTTGTTATGCCAGATCTAAACAAGGAGACCCCCATTGAGCAGAATTAGCCCTCTAAGTCTCTCTTTTTTCTCTCTTTCTTCTTCTTTCTTCTTTTTTTTCTTTTTTTTCTTTTCTTTCTATTTTTTGATGATCTAAAGATGCCAGGAGCTAGGAAATTTCAAATCATGAGCAACTGAAAATCAAAATTCTAGGATGATGAAGATGAAATATTCGAGCATGGTTGTTGTTGGTGTTAAACCCTACTTCCATCGAAGTCCAGTCCGATGCTTAGTCTAATATAACTAGTAATCATGAAAGAGCTTCGATTGAAAATTCTTCCTCCAATGACCAAATCCATCCCAGACTTCTTCAGCAGTCAAACTTCTCCAGCAACCGAACCCCTCTCGGACTCCTCCGACGGCCGAACCCCTCCCGAACTTCTCTAGTGGTCGAACTTCTTTCGAACTTCTCCTTCAACTGAACTTCTCCTAGACTTCTCCTTCAGCTAAACTTCTCCATCAGTCGGACTCCTTCCGGACTTCTCCTTCAGTCGGACTTCTTCTAGACTTCTCCTTCAGTCGAACTCCATCAGGATTTCTTTAGTGGATTACTTTCAGATTTCAACTAGCATTTCTTTTGGATGATCCTCTCTAGTTTTGTTCCCTTTATGAGTCCTAACTCCTCTAAAATTGATGTATGTCAAAGCTCTTCACCAACCGATGCCTGCTTCCTCCAAACTTCGATTACTAAATCTCAACGAATGAGCACATCATGACAACGGACACCTCTCTCCATAACAAATTCTACGTGGCCCGAGTGGCTCAGTATCGGATGGCTATGACTGTCATTATCAGTCTACTATAGGCGGCGTCCCTCTTCGTAACAAACCCCATACGACCTCGAGTGGCCAGCTACCGGACGGCTGTGGCTATCACTATCAATCTGCTCTGGGCTCCGTCTATAAAAGGAACCCTCTAAATATATTTTCTCTAAGCTCTCTTCTCCTTCCCAAAACTCTACTGAGTTCTTTTCTGAGCACTCCATTTCTGTTGGTTAGAAGAGCTAACTTGATCGTCGGAGGGTCCAGTTGGAGCTACCACCACCAACTCCAGGTGGGATTTTATTTTTTAGATCACCGATGGTAACCTCTTCTTCCTCGACTCTAGCTCGATCCAACATCAACCAGATTTTACACCAACAGGATCGACGCCAGAGGAAGGGCCCTCTATTTCTTAGGTACTTTTATTCTTAAAGGAGTGCTCAGTCAATCCTATGGATCTTCTTCTTCAAGGTTCATCTTCATCCTCACCCTCAATCTCAAGAAATACCTCTAAAGAAGGTGACTACCTAAAGATCTACAGCTTCTACTATCAGATTTGAGCCAGATCTATCCATTCTTGCTCCATCATCGGTGCTTCAACCTCCTCCTCTACCAGCGACCACAGTAGATCTGAAGCAGTTTAGCCAGCTAATGTAGTTAGTTCAGGGCCTCACCAAAATGGTGCAGGCCATGCGACAGCCTTCGATGGTGGTTCCATCAGGAAACCCACCATCGGGATATCAAAAATCGATCCCAAGGAGGAGCACTTGGGCTAGCATAGCCATCGCCCTTGGAAAGAAGAAACAGAGAGTAGAGAATTCTTGTTCGGATCATGATTCTTCTTCAGAAGAGATCTTCCCCATCTACAGCTGGAAGCCTTCCAAAATCTATGATCGAGATGACTTCCTCGATCAGAAACTACGAGAGATGGATCGATGGATTGAGAAACTCCACCACATCGCCTCGGCTCACTATGATGATGTTTGCATCGATCCTTCTTTCTCTCCCCAAATTATGCAAGAGCCCATTCCACCAAACTTCAAGCTCTAATTTGAAAGCTACAATGGAACCTCTGATTCGGTCGATCATCTAAAGGCCTTTCGACCCATGATGCTACTCCATGGTGCACCAAATGCCATCTTATGTCGAGCTTTCCCATCTACCTTAAAAGAAGTAGCAAGAAACTGGTACTTAGCACTTAAGTCGGGTACCATCTTTTTCTTCGATCAAATGAGCCATCAATTTATGGCTCACTTCATCAACAGCTGATGTCCGCACTGAGGTTTGAATTTTTTAATGAATATCAAACAGGAGGGAGAATCTATCTGGGCTTATGTCACCTAGTTTAATGCTGCTGCATTGGAGATCCAAAATCTAGACCAATCTATTGCAATGGCCGCACTTAAGGGTGGCCTTCAAAAGAATGATTTGTTGTTCTTTCTGAAGAAGAAGTACTTCAGAAACTTTGTTGATCTGCTAGCTCGGGTTGAAAGATATGCTCGAGCGGAAGAAGCCTTCAAGTTGAAGGATGAGGAAGCCGTAGGAGAGCTGTGGGCGGATGACTGTAATAGACCCACCATTGATGGAGGGCTGAATGAAGTTCGACCACACTCACGGACTCCCCCCGAGCACAAGCGAGTCCGAACTCCTCCTCGAGCTCATCATCAAAGAAGCCCCAATAGAAGGGCACGAAGAAGTTCTCCTCGCAGAAGGTTCCATAACTATGCCCCCCTTAATGCTCCTAAAACTCAAGTTCTGATAGAAATTAAGTATTAGCTACCAAGACCAAAAGAATTACGATCTCCCCCAAATAAGTGCAATCGAAGTATGTACTATTTATATCATCATGATCACGGCCATGATACTGAAGAATGCATTCAACTCCAAGACGAGATCGAGGAGCTCATCAGGAGAGGCTGATTGGGTCGATTCCTCAGATGTCGGCCTAAAGCAAGAGAAGATTAGCCAGGGGCACTGCCGCAGCCAGAACCACCAATAAGGGAGGAATAACAAGAAGATTGGCTACCTCTCAACATCATCAATACTATCTCTAGGGGACTTAGTACTTCGATGAGCCGCCATCTCTCAGCCTTGAAGTCAGGGGAAGCTAGCCCCAAATTGAGAAGGCCCATATGAAATAGAGGAGGTCGTCCGGCCTGGAGCTTATCGTCTGAAAGAGCTCAGAGGAACAACGCTCCTACGACTTTGAAATTTAGAAAATCTGAGAATATACTAGCAGTAATTTTTCTTTAATAAAACTCCTTCATCTCAACATTATTTTTTCTTGGTGCAAAAACTATATGACGACAGGAAAGAAGCAATCAAAAGTAACCATGTTAAGAATAGGAAGAGAATCTTGTCCTAACATGAGCAAGTCGAAGACCTCTGAACCTCATCCTAACATGAGCAAGTCGAAGACCTTCGATTATTTAAGATAGGAGGAGGAGAGAGACCCATTCAATGGCCCATTTATAACCCTATTGCCATGATAGGAATAGGAGGAGAACCTCATCCTAACATGAGCAAGTCGAAGACCTCCGATTATTTAAGATAGGAGGAAGGGAGAGGCCCATTCAACGGCCCATTTGCGCCCCTATTGCCATAATAGGGATAGGAGGAGAACCTCGCCCTAACATGAGTAAGTCAAAGGCCTCGTTCATTTTAGACAAGGTGAGAAGAGAGGCCTCGACTCAGCTGGAGATAAAATCTCCTCCGAAGTTCAACCTCAACAGAAGATAAGATCTCCTTCAACCTTGGCTAGAGATAAGATCTCCCCCGAGCTTAAACTTCAATAGGAGATAGGATCTTCTTCAACCTCGACTGGAGATAAGATCTCTCCCGAGCTTCAACTTCAAAAGAAGATAATTTCTCCTTCAACCTCAATAGGAGATAAGATCTCCTTCAACCTCAGCTAGAGATAAAATCTCCTCCGAGCCTCAAGCACAATAGGAGATAAGATCTCCTTCAACTTCAGTAGGAGATAAGATCTCTCCCAAGCTTCAACTTTAACAGAAGATAGGATCTACTTCAACCTCGACTGGAGATAAGATCTCTTCCAAGCCTCAACCTCAAAAGAAGATAAGATCTCCTTCAACCTCGGTAGAGATAAGATCTCCCCTGAGCATCAACCTCAACAAGAGATAAGATCTCCTTCAACCTTGGTCAAAGATAAGATCTCCCCCGAGCTTTAACTTCAACAGAAGATAGGATCTACTTCAACATCGACTGGAGATAAAATCTCCCCCAAGCTTCAACCTCAACAGGAGATAAGATCTCCTTCAACCTCAATTGGAGATAAGATCTCCCTCGAGCTTCAACCTCAAAAGAAGATAAGATCTCTCTCAACTTCAACCGAAGATAAGATCTCCTCCGAGCTTCAACATCAATAGAAGATAAGATCTCCCCTGAGCTTCAACCTCAATGGATGCAGAGCTCAAAAAAAAACTTTGGCTGTTGTCTTTTTTGTACTCCATTCCTTCGAATTTCAAACTCAGGAGTGGGGGACCCACTTCCGTTGAAGTCCAGTTTGATGCTTAGCCTAATGTAATAGATAATCACGGAAGAGCTTCGATCAAAAATTCTTCCTCCAATGGCCAAACCTCCCAGACATCTTCAGCAGCCAAACTCCTTCAGTGGCCGAACCCCTCCTAGACTCCTCCAATGGTCGAACTCCTCCAGTGGTCGAATTCCTCCTGGACTCCTCCAACGGCCGAACCCCTCCCGGACTCCTCCAGCAGCCAAACTCCTTTCAGACTTTTTCTTCAACTGAACTTCTCCTAGACTTCTCCTTCAACCGAACTTCTCTATCAGTCAGACTCCTTCTGAACTTCTACATTAATCGAACTCCTTTCGAACTTCTCCATCAGTTAGATTTTGGACTTCTTCATCAGTCGGACTACATCCAGATTCCTTCAGTGGATTACTTTTAGATTTCAACTAGCATTTCTCTCGAATGATCCCCTCTAGCCGTGTTCTCTTTAGGAGTCCGAACTCCTCTGAAATTGATGTATGTTAAAGCTCTTCACCGATTGATGCCTGCTTCCTCCAAACTTCGACTATTAAATCTCGATGAATGGGCACATCACGATAACGGACATCTCTTTCCATAACAAACTCCACATGATCCCAAGCAGCTCAGTACCGGATGGCTATGGCCGTCACTATCAGTCTGCTACAGGCGATGCCCCTCTTCATAATAAACCTCATGCAGCCCCGAGCGGCCTGCTACTAGATGGCTATTGCTGTCACTATCACTCTGCTATAGACATTGCCCCTCTCCATAATAAATCCCATGCAGCGCCGAGCGGCCAGCTACCAGATCGCTACGACTATCACTATCAATCTACTTCGAGCTCCATCTATAAAAGGGACCCTCCAGATATGTTTTTTCTAAGCTCTCTTCTCCTTCCTAAAATTCTGCTAAGTTCTTTCCTGAGCACTCCACTTCTATTGGCCAGAAGAGCTGACTTGATCGTCGGAGGATCCTACCGAAGCTACCACCATCAACTTTGGATGGGACTTTATTTTATAGGTCACCGACGGTGACCTCTTCTTCTTCAACTCCAGCTCGATCCAGCGTCAACCAGATTCTGCACCAATAGTTGGTATCCTTTAGTCCATTGCACTTTATCATTTTATTTGCATATCTTTTTAGTCTAATGGACAATATTCTTTTCAATCTTCCACTCCTTGTAAATAATTGATTCTAAATACCAACAATAATTACCCTTAAAAACTTCATGATCCTTAATTTTCGCTCCTCCTATATCTCTATTTTTGATTTTGTTAAAACTTTCTATATTGATCCTATTTAATTTGAAATTCTTAGATTCTAACATACCTCTTATTGGGGATAAACCCCGCTCCTATCGAAATTCAGTCTGATGCTTAGGCTAATGTAACTGGTAATCATGGAAGAGCTTCAATCAAAAATTCTTCCTCCAACAGCCAAACCCTCCCAAACTTCTTGAGTAGTTGAACTCCTCCAACGGCTGAACCCCTCCTGGACTCCTCCAGCAGTCGAACCCCTCCAGCGATTGAACTCCTCCAGCTACCAAACCTCTCTCGAACTCCTCCAATAGTGAAACTCCTTCCGAACTTCTCCTTTAATTGAACTTCTCCTAGACTTCTCCTTTAGCTGAACTTCTCCATCAGTCGGACTGCTTTCGGATTTTTCCTTCAGTCGAACTCCTTCCAGACTTCTCCTTCAGACAGACTCCTTATGAACTTCTCCATCAGTCAAACTCCATCCGGATTCCTTTAGCGGATTACTTTTAGATTTCAACTAGCATTTCTTTTGGATGATCCCCTTTAGCCATGTTCCCTTTAGAAGTCCGAACTCCTCTAAAATTGATGTATGTCAAAGCCTTTCACCAACCAATGCCTACTTTTTCCAAACTTCGATGATTAAATCTCGATGAATGGGCACATCATGATAATGGACATCTCTCTCCATAACAAACTCTACGTGGCCTCGAGCAGCTCAGCACCAGATGGCTATGACTGTCACTATCAGTCTACTACAGATGGCACCCCTCTCCATAATAAATCTCATGCAGCCCCGAGCGACCAGCTACTGGACGACTATGGCTATCATTATCAGTCTGCTCCAGACTCTATCTATAAAAGGGACACTCCAAATACATTTTCTCTAAGCTCTCTTCTCCTTCCTAAAACTCTATTGAGTTCTTTTCTGAGCACTCCATTTCTATTGGCCAAAAGAGCTGACTTGATCATCGGAGGGTCCTACCAGAGCCACCACCACTGACTCTAGATGGAACTTTATTTTGCAGATCACCGATGGTGACCTTTGAAGGAAAAATCCTATTTTTTGGATCAAATTTGTTCAGATCAGATTAGATCAAGAGGGATATTTCAAAAACTTTTCTTTAAGATCCAAATCAGATCTGAGACTCTTCGAATCTGATTTTATCGATCTGATAAAATAAAATAAAAATAAATTAATTTAAATCTAATTTAATTATACCTTATTGTTGGTAATCCTATTATCCTATGATGATCTTGGTGGTTGCCTGAAGTTCTGGATATAGCCATGCAAGCATCTAACCTCTACCGATATCCACCCGGGCAGGATCTGAAGATCTTCTCCTTCTCAATCTGTACACCAAAGATCAGATCTAGATCTAATCTTGAAGATCTTCTCCTTCTCAATCTCTTGCAGTAGTGCTGCCTTCTTGCTTTCTTATCGCCTTTCTCTTACTTAGATCGCACCAAATTGAAGCCCAAAACCTTTTGGGCATGGAGAGGAGAGAGATAAATTGAAGGAGGCATGAAGAAGGAGAGAGAAGAGCTACGTGGCATTGGCAAAGGGCAAAACTCCCTATCTTGGGTGCAGATAGGATTTATATAGACCCTGCTGCGCCATGCAGTGCCACATCATCCCGACCAATCATGGCTCTTCATGCAATCAAATCTAAATCTGATTGATGGAATGACATCACTTGATCCAATCAGATTAGAGACCCTCACAAACACCCTTAGATGGCACCAAGACTGGTCAAAGAAGAGTCTTTGGTGCCACCCAAGTAAAGAGGATGAAGCAACTGGAGTACCATCCATATGGGACTCCAATCTTTATCCTCATTGGGTGCACGCCTCCCTAGGCATGTGCCCCCTCCCTTTCCTTTTTTTAGTAGAGGAACAAAGATCCATCTGCTCTCCTATGGGTGTTTGATACATGGGCAGATGTCTAAGTGTCAAAGATCAACGTTTGACCAAAGTCAAAGAACAAGATTTAGCAGGTGACGAAAAATGGTAGATGTTGTTCAAATTTATCTTATAAATTAAGATAACCCTTTTCTAACCTAGATAAGCTCCAGTCAGATCAAGTAAAGGTTTTTGAGTGAGCCCAAATACATTTGGCTCAGTCCAGACAACTTTTAATGATTATTGAAGGAGAATATTGGGCTCAATCATGTGCTAGCATGATTTTTTTGAACCTAATTGAATCTTATTTAAATCAATTGAACTGGGTTAGTCCAATTGATGAGATCCAGATCCAAACCCTTATTTGTGTGATCCAGTTAGGTTTAGTTCCATATGGTAATGGGATATGTCATGATTTCTATCATCGACATCATCAAAACATCTTCCAATCGATTAGAACTTTTCTAATTTAGACAACTAGTATGATCGATCATCCAAATTATTCTAATTGCTCCCAAAATCCATCAGTGACACCTAGCAGCATATGGTGGCAACCCATCAGAACTAAAGATGAACCTCTCGGTGAAGTTATCTGTGTGATTAAGTTCCTCTATCTTGAGCTTCAATCAGATTAGGGTTAAGATGATCTCGTCAAACCCTAATTTTTGTCATATGAATTAATCATTCGATTCAAGTCCGATGTGAAAGCTCTAATAGAAACTCTTTCTATCATTTCACTTCGCCATGGCCATGGGCTTATGGACTTGATTCTCATGATCATCAAAGGGCTGCTCCTCATCTACCAAGATAGATAGATCCCCTATTGGTGCAATCCAATTTCTAAAATGAACATGCTATAGCCAACATACACCTCAGAAATCCAAATGGCTAGGAGATCGAGTTATGGTGTAGTCAAACTATAACACCCTCAAGGTGAACCATCGACGCTCCTTAGGTCAAAGAACCAAACATACCACTACAGCTTCGAGTCAGTCATTGATGAGAAGGTAGACTTTTTGATGACTGCTTGAGGTGGTCACACTCAGTGCCCTCATTCTCTAATGAGTACCTACACTCTCGCTTTGTGTCTCTACACCATAGACTCAAGACTCATCTATCCTAAAGAAGCGATCATACACCAATCTTCTGGATCATTCACCATCCTTATGATGATCCTACGGTCGGGAGCATTTTATGAGCTAATAATGAATATTCATGTCTAAAATTTTCAACGCTTGAAAATATGAACTATCATTATCATTAACTTAAGAGATGTATCACAGACACTATCAAATACACACTATGATAGAAAATAATTTATTTTATTAATTATAGTCAAAATTATAATTTTGTCCTTAGATGTGTATTATAAGTGTTAGCCAATTCCAACTTTTAGGGCACACATATCTAAGAAACTCTTACTTGATCTAAAGCCAATTGGCTACAATTCTAAGCCCCATCTTCTCAAGATGGATTTTGATCTTCTACTGGCCCAATGGCTTTATGAGTGGGTCTGTCGCATTATCTGCAGAGTTGACTCTCTTGACCTCGACATAATCCTTCTCAAGGTAATCGTGGATGAGGTGGTATCATCGCTCGATGTGCTTGGATTTCTGATGAGACCTTGGCTCCTTAGCAAGGGCTATGGCGCCATTATTGTCGCAGTATAGAGGAATGGCATCTGATGGCATCACTCTAATTTTTATGGTGAATTTTTTGTACCAAAATGCCTCCTTCGTAGCTTCTGATGCAGTGATGTACTCTGCTTTCATGGTGGAATCTGCTATCACTGTCTGCTTGAAACTCTTCCAACTGACCACACCACCATTACACACAAATAGACTCCCAGATGTCGATTTTTGATCATCTATATCGGACATAAAATCCAAGTCAGTATACCTCTGAACTTGAAGTTCTCCATTACTAAAAATCAACAACATATCCTTAGTTCTTCTCAAGTACTTAAGGATATATTTCATAGAAGTCCAGTGCTCTTCATCTGAATTCGACTGATATCTGCTCGTGACACTCACAGCATGGGCTATCTCAGATCGTCTACATAATATGGCATACATGAGGCTCCCTATTGCTGAAGCATAAGGGATCTTGCTCATGCATTCTATCTCCTCAGGTGTGCTAGGGCATATCTTCTTGGAGAGATGAATGCCATGTCTGAAGGATACCAAACCCCTCTTGGAGTTTTCCATGCTAAACCTCTTTAGCACTTCCTCTATATACATCTTCTATGAAAGACCTAGCATCCTACTCGGTCTATCTCTATAGACCTTCATTCCTAGAATGAAGGATGCTTCTCCTGGATCTTTCATGAAGAATTCTTTTGATAACCACATTTTAACTATGGTCAATATGGAAATATCATTTCCAATAAGGAGGATATCATCCACGTACAGTACAAGGAGAATAATAGCACTCCTACCGACCTTTTTGAAAATACATGGTTCCTCCTCATTTTTGATGAAATCAAATAATTTGATCACATCATTAAAATGAGTATTCCAGCTCCGAGATGCTTGCTTAAATCCATATATGGATCTTTGCAGCTTGCATACTTTATGATCAGCATCGTTGGATGTGAAACCTAGCGGTTGTTCCATATAGATATCTTTCTCAAGGTATCCATTTAAGAATATCATTTTCATGTCCATTTGCTATATTTCATAATCGAAATAGGATACAATAGTAAGCAATGTGTGGATGAACTTTAGCATAGCTACTGGCAAAAAGGTATTCTGATAGTCAATGCCTTTACGCTAACTATACCCTTTTGCCACCAATCTAGCTTTGAATGTCTCCACATTCCCATCTGCACCAATATTTCTCTTGTAGATCAATTTACACCCAATAGGTATCATACCTTTTGGTGGATCTACCAAGGTCCAAACTTAGTTTGAGTGCATTGAGTCAATTTCTGACTTCATTGCCTTTAACTATTTCTCGGAGTCGATATCTAATATCGCCTCGTCATAGGTTTTAGGATCATCACCACAAACCCTATTACCTATGAGAAACATTTTCTCTACTTTCTCTGAAATAGTACCGAAGTACCTCTCAGGGGGATAGGAGACCCTTTCCGATCTATGAGGTGGAGGAGGTAGTGATTGTATTGGCTCAACCTGATTTGGTTCCATGGGGTTCTTAGCTCGTTGCTCTTGTGAGACTTTCTCCTTAAACTTGATCTACTTTCCAATGCCACTATCTTAAATAAACTATTTTTTAAGAAAGATGGCATGCTGACTCACAATCACATTATGATCTTCTGGAATATAGAAATAATATCCTAATGATACTTTAGGATATCCTATAAATTGAGCTCTAAAGGACTTATACTATAACATGTCCACTTATTGTCTTTTGATAGGAGCCGGACAATCCCAAATTCTCATGATTATCATAGGCTGCTCCTCTACCACCGAGGTAGATAGATTCCATCTTGATGCCATCTAGTTCCTACAATGAACATGCTATAGCCAACATACACCTCAGGATTCCATATGGCTAGGAGATCGAGTAATGGTGTAGTCAAACTATAACACCCTCAAGGTGAACTGCCGATGCACCTCAGGTCAAAGAACCAGACACACTACTACAGCATCGAGTTAGTCATTGACGAGAAGGTAGACTCCCTAATGACTACTCGAGGTGGTCACGCTCAGTGCCCTCATTCTCTAACGAGTACCTGTACTCTCGCTTTGGTGTCTCCACACCATAGACTCAAGACTCATCTACTAAAGAGAAGCGATTGTACACCAACCTTCCGGATCAATCACCATCCTCGTGATGATCCTATGGTCGGGAGCATTTTATGAGTTAACAATGATTATTCATGTCTTAAATTTTCAACTCTTGAAAATATGAATTATCATTACCATTAACTCAAAGGATGTATCACAGACACTAAATACACATATGTGATAGAAAATAACCCATTTTATTGATTTTAGTCAAAATTATAATTTTGCCCCTAGAAGTGTATTACAAGTGTCAGCCAATTCTGGCTTCTAGGGCACATATATCTAACAATCTTTCACTTGTCCTAAAGCCAATTGGCTACAAGTCTAAGTCCCATCTTCTCAAGGTGGGCTTCGATCTTCTGCTGGCCCAATGGCTTTGTAAGTGGGTCTGCCACATTATCTGTGGAGTTGACTCTCTTGACCTCGACATAACCCTTCTCGAGGTAATCGCGGATGAGATGGTATCGCCGCTCAATATGCTTATATTTCTGATGAGACCTCGGCTCCTTAGCAAGGGCTATGGCGCCATTGTTGTGGCAGTGTAGAGGAATGAAATCTGATAGCATTACTCCGATTTCTGCAGCACACTTCTTGTACCAGATTGCTTCCTTCGCAGCTTCTGATGCAGCAATATATTCTGCTTCCATGGTGGAATCTGCTATCACCATTTGCTTGGAACTCTTTCAGCTGATAGTACCATAATTGCACATAAATAGACTCCCAGATGTCGACTTTCGATCATCTATATCGGACATGAAGTCCGAGTCTGCGTATCCCTGGACCAGGAGTTCTCTGTTACCAAAGACCAACATCATATCCTTAGTTCTTCTCAAGTACTTAAGGATACATTTCACAGAAGTCCAGTGTTCTTCACCTGGATTTGACTGATATCTGCTTGTGACACTCACAGCATGGTCTATATCAGGTCGTGTACATAGCATGGCATACATGAGGCTCCCTGTTGCAGAAGCATAAGGGATCTTGCTCATGCGTTCTATTTCCTCAGGTGTGCTAGGGCACATCTTCTTGGAAAGATGAATACCATGTCTGAAGGGTATTAATCCCCTCTTAGAGTTTTCCATACTAAACCTCTTTAGTACTTTCTTTATGTACATCTTCTATGAAAGTCCCAGCATCCTATTCGGTCTATTCCTATAGACCTTAATTCCTAGAATAAAGGATGCTTTACCTAGGTCTTTCATGGAGAATTTCTTGGACAACCATAATTTGACTGTTGTCATCATGGGAATATCATTCCCAATAAGGAGGATGTCATCCACGTACAATACGAGGAAGACAACAGCGCTCCCACTGACCTTTTTGAAAACACACGGTTCCTCTTCATTTTTGATGAAACAAAATATTTTGATCACATCATTGAAACGAGTGTTCCAGCTCCGAGATGCTTGCTTAAGTCTATATATGGACCTTTGCAGCTTGCAAACCTTGTGATCAGTATCACTGGATGTGAAACCTAGCGGTTGTTCCATATAGATATCTTCCTCAAGATATCCGTATAAGAATGCCATTTTCACGTCCATTTGCCATATTTCGTCATTGAAATAGACTGCAACGGCAAGCAATGTGTGGATGGATTTTAGCATGGCCACTGGGGAAAAGGTATCCTGATAGTCAATGCCTTCGCGTTAACTATAACCTTTTGCTACTAGTCTAGCCTTGAATGTCTCCACATTCCCATCTGAACCAATCTTTCTCTTGAAGATCCATTTATACCCAATAGGTACTGTACCTTCTGATGGATCTACCAAGGTCCAGACTTGGTTTGAGTGCATGGAGTCAATTTCTGACTGCATTACCTCTAGCCATTTCTCAGAGTCGATATCTGATATCGCCTCATTGTAGGTTTTGGGATCATCACCATGAGCACCATTACCTATGAGGAATATTTTCCTCTACGTCCTCTAAAATAATACCTAAGTATCTCTCAGGGGGACGAAAAACTCTTTCCGATCTACGAGGTGGAGGAGGTAGTGTTCTTATTGGCTCAACCTGATTTGGTTCCAATTGGTCCTTAGCTCGTTCCACTTGTGAGACTTTCTCATCAAGCTTGATCTATTTTCCAATGCCGCTGTCTTGAATAAACTATTTTTCAAGAAAGATGGCATGTCGACTCACAATCACATTGTGGTCTTCTGGAATGTAGAAATAGTATCCTAATGACTCTTTAGGATATCCTATGAATCGAGCTCTGAAGGACCTAAACTCTAACTTGTCCGCTTGTTGTCTTTTGACATGAGCTGGACAACCCCAAATTCTGAGATGACTCAGACTTGGTTTCTTACCGTGCCATATCTCATACGGTGTGGTAGGAACGGTTTTAGAGGGAACCCTATTCAGTAGATAGATTGAAGTTAACAATGAGTGTCCCCAAAGGAAATCAGGGAGGTCTGTGAAGCTCATCATGGATCGAACCATATCCAATAGAGTCCTGATTTCTCCATTCTGAAACCCCGTTGAGTTGAGGTGTTCCTGGTGGAGTCCATTGAGAGACTATGCCATTTTTCTTGAGATAGTCTAGGAATTCCCGGCTAAGGTATTCACCTCCTCGATCTGATCGAAGAACCTTAATGGGTTTTTCTAGTTTGTTTTTCTACTTCATGTCTGAATTCTTTGAACTTTTCAAAAGCTTCAGACTTATGTCTCATAAGATACACATACCCATACCTAGACAGATCATCGGTAAAGGTAATGAAGTAGACAAAATTACCTCTAGCCGGCACATCAAATGGGCCGCACACATCAGTATGTACTAGGGCAAGGAGATCTGTGGCCCTCTCCCCATGTCCAACAAAAGGGAGTTTGGTCATTTTGCCTTGAAGGCAGGATTCGTAAGTTGGATATGACTCGAAAGTCAATGGACTCAATAGCCCATTTTTCTCCAATTTGTTGATCCTATCTTCTGCTATATGACCTAATCTCAGGTGCCATAGATATCTGTCGTTTGGACTATCCCTAGGTCATTTGGCATTCACATGTTTTGCTCGATAGTTAGAACAGGTACATCAATATGTAGCTGATAAAGACCATTAATAAGGAAACCATTTGCAATTTTATTTCTTTCATAAAGAATGTTACAATGGTCCTTAAAGAAGGTAATCACATAGCCTTCTTGTGCTAAGCATGAAACAGAAATCAAATTCCTGCTAGCTGTAGGCACATAATAACAGTCTTTCAAAACTAAGTCTAAACCAGATGGTAATCGAAGAGGGTATGTTCCCACGGCTACTGCAGCAACTCTTGCTCCATTATCGATGCGTAGGATCATGTCTCCATCCCTCAGCCTCCTGCTATCCTCAAGACCCTGCATGGAAGTGCACAGATGAGCACTAGAACCAGAGTCAAGCACCCAACTGGATGCAGAAGAAACCATAAGGTTAGACTCAATAACGAGCATACCTCCAGAAGGACCTTCCTTCTTGTTCTTCAGGGTGGCCAGGTAAGTAGGGCAGTTCCACTTCCAATGGCCGTCGCTGTTGCAATGGAAAATACTTTCCTTTGACAGCGGCTTTCATCTTCGATTCTGCCTTCTTCTTCTTTGTTCCTTCCACCTTCTGCTTTTTCACAGACTTCTTTTTCTTTTCATAAGACTTTCTTTTGGAAGAAGTCCATTCCATAGCAAGAACTGAGCCTTTAGAACCTTTCATAGAAAGCTCAGCGGTAACCAGCATATTCATTAATTCGGCCAAGGAATTTTGAAGTTTATGCATGTGGTAATTCATGATGAATTGCCCATATGCATCAGTCAAGGATTGCAGAATAATATCATTCTGCAGGTCCAAGTCCAACTTCACACCGAGCTTCTCAAGCTCTTCCATGTCCTTGATCATTGTCAGACAGTGATCTTGGACTGACTGCCCATCACGCATCTTAGCCTTAAAAAGTCATTTCGTGACTTGATATTTGGCTGCGCGACTCTGTTCACCAAACATCTCCTTGCAGGTGAGCCAACATTTGGCGAGCAGTCCCGATATCCTCATGTTGGCGCTGGAGCTCATCAGACATCGAGCCCAACATGTAATATCTGGCCTTATTATCTTCGTCTATCCATTTTTCCAGAGACGCTCTCTATTCAACAGATGGACGGGCTGGTAAGGTGGGAGGGTCCTGGTCCAATACATGGGTTAACTTCTTGAAACCCAAAACTATTTTATAGTTCTTGAGCCAATCTTTATAATTCGGTCCGGTCAGTCTATGTGTGTCCAGGATACGTGCCAATGGGTTGGACGCAGACATTTTTCTGTAGAGAGTCAAAGATTCTAGTTAGATACTGTAATTTTGACTTGACCAATTTGTTTAGGAATTTTATTTTTAAACAAATTAGCTCCCACTATTTTCTCGGATCCCTACACTCCCTCTGTAGAGATGTGAAAATCTCCACGATTAATGATTTCTAGTGGGTGGTGCGGTCTCACCAACTGACTCATCACCTCACCTAACAGTTATTGGTGATGGGTTAGCCAATGAGTGAACAACTCTTGTTCAATGATTCTCTAATCATGGTGCACCCAAACTTGGTCTCTAATTCATGAATCTCACCGTATCCGAAATATTGATCCACTCCTTAGTTAAGTCAGACCCACCATTTGCATAGACTGGGTTCCTAATTGAGTCTCTCACCGTATCCAAAATATTGAGCCCAACTCATCCTCCAGCCCATAGCATCCAATGCCTAATAGACATGGTTGCATCTTCTCGGTGCAACTGAGCCACTGTATCCAGCCGAGAACAATCAACCCCGGGAAGGGCCCGCACATCTACAATGGTGGAAGACCTCAGACTTAATCTTTTCTTAGGGAGAATTGATTCAGGTCTCATTAAACTAGACTTGTCATAGTCATAACAATTATGACTAACCTAGTGGCATGGGTTAGCTCGGATTATTGACCACCTCAGATCAGAACTGTGTCAACAGATATGGCCAGGTAAGTGAGACCGATGGAAGGAATATGCCATTAACTCGTACAAGAACGCATTCAGGTCGAGTAGCTTCCAATTAAAAACCAGTCGGATCGTATGTGCCAAACTTACCTTAGACACCAAATTGTTGAGCCAGAACCAATTGGGTTAGCCTACAATCCAGACTCTAACCTCTGAGCCTAATTAGGTCTTGCTTGATCGTGACTCGATCTTGACCCAGACTTAATCCTATTAGGCTGGTCAATTTAAGCATTGTTGATCCCATCTAACCAACTCTTGATTCGGTTTGATCAACCGCTTAGACCTAATTGAGCTACCCAAGCCCGAACCCAGTATTATGAATATGTCTTAGATCTAAAATTCTCAATTTTAGACCTAATTAATATTCCATAATCTTAATTTTTAATTAAGTAGGGTTCATAAATAAAATATGCATAATAAATCCTAGGGTTTCAGGATCTAGGGTTTTGCAGAAAGTAAGTTTTGGATTTCTGATTAAGGACGAACACGCAGCACCCCTACACATCATAAGAACACCCCATCGAATGGAGAAGAGAGGGCCTTTAAACCCTTCTTCGTTCTTATGACCGGACGGCCAAGAGGAACGCCTTAATCAGGAACATGCAATACTACAAAATAGTTTTAGATCTATATCATATATCTCATATATAAATCAGATCTAATCATGGCATATTTTGCATACATCTCATGTATCGAATCATGCATATTTTCAGATCTAAATTATCTCATAATAATCTAAAAAATTAGATTTAAATTGATCTAATCAAAATAAATTCTAATCTAGACAACTATGTAGAACTATTCTACAACTAGTCTAGACATGCATCAATCATATCTCATATGATGTTAAAATTAAATAATTTTTATTTACTATTTTTTAGATGTTATTATAACACTTATAATATCAAAAAATAGTAAATAAAAGGATCTAAAATATGATTTAATCAGATTAAATCAAAAACATGCAAGACTATTCTATAGAACTATTCTATTTTAGAACTAGTCATGCATATTTTCTAATCTTAGATCCAAATCATTTAATTTTAATTTTTTCTGATTTTAGATCTGATCACATCTCATGTGACATCTAAAATCAATTTATTTTCTAATTAAAATAAATTTAAAATCAGATCTAAATAATTTAGAACCATGGCTCTGATACCAGTTGAAGGAAAATCCTGATTTTCCCGGATCCAGGTTCGTTCAGATCTGATCAGATCAAGAGATATATTTTAAAAATTTTTCTTTGATCTATATCAGATCATCTGAAATATTTTAGATCTGATTCTTATTATTTTAATAAATAAAATAAAATAAAAGATAAATTAAATCAAATTTAATTTACCTGATTTGGGTAATCCTATTACCCTGTTGATGATCCTGTATGCAGCGGAAGGTTCTGGATCTAGCCACGCAAGCGCCTGGCCTCTACCGGTATCCACTCGGGCTGGATCTGGAGATCCTCTTCTTCTCTATCACATCTCCAAAAATTAGATCTGGATCTGATCTGGAGGATCTTCAAAACTCCTTTTGAAGATCAGCAGTCGTCCTTTGCAGCAGTGCAGCCTTCTTAGCTTTTGATCGCCTTTCTTTGATCTGAATCGCACCAACCAAAATCCAAAACTCCTTTTGGACGTGGAGAGCAAGGGGAGAAGGTGGTTTGGCATGGAGAAGGAGGGGAGAGGCAGCCTTGGGGCATGGGGAATTGTGATTCAATCATCTCATGTTAATCTGAGTTGGGCACAGGGTCTTATTTATAGACTGACTGTGATCCAACTTCTCTTCTTCCCAACCAATCACAACCCTTTGTGAAATCAGATCTAAATCTGATTGGTGGGAATAGAGTCCCCTGGATTCCTCCTTAGAGGGTGCCTAAGACCAGTCAAAGTTGGTTCTTAGAAGAACTCTAATTGGAATCCAAAAAGGAGATGGAGTCCTTGTCCAACAAGGACTCCTAGGCGCCTCCAACTTGGGCACACGCCTAGGGTGGCGTGCGCCCTCCTCCTTGCCAGGTTCTGGCAGGGGGACAGGCCCCCACCAGCTCTCCAATAGGTGCATGACATGTGGTCAAAAGTCAAAGTGTCAATGGTCAATGTTTGACCAGTCAAAGGTAGACTTTTGACCAAAGTCAAAGAACAAGAAATGGCAGGTGACCAAAAATGGCAGGTAATGTCTTACAAAATAAGACAACCTTTTCTGACTTGGACAACCTCCAGTCAGACCATATGAAGGCCTCTGATTGAGCACAAACTCCTTTGGCTCAGACAGGACAACTTATTTATGATAGTAAAAGAAGAACGTTAGGTTCAATCGAGTGCTAGCACGATTTCCTTGAACCTAATTGAATCTCATTCAGATCAATTGAACTAGATCAGTTCAATTGATGATCACCAGATTCAAACCCTTGTTTGTGTGACCCAGTTAGGTTCAGTTCTGTATGGTAATGGGATATGTCATGATCTCTATCATCGACATCATCGAAACTCCTTTCGATGGATCAGAACTCTTCTGATTCGAACAGCTAGAATGATCGATCATCTAAATCATTCTAATTGCTCCCAAAATCCACCAGTGACACCTAGCAGTATATGGTGGCAACCCATCAGAGCTGAATGCGAACCTCTTGGTGCAGCTACCTGTGTGATTAAGTTCTTCTATCTTGAGCCCCGATCAGATTAGGGTTAAGGTGAACTCGTCAAACCCTAGTCTCTGTCATATGATGTAATCATTCGATTCGAGTCCAATGTGAAAATCTAAATAGAAACTCTTTCTATTATTTCACTCTGCCATGGCCATGGGCTTCTGGACTTGATTCTCATGATCATCATAGGGCTGCTCCTCTACCACCGAGGTAGATAGATTCCATCTTGATGCCATCCAGTTCCTACAATGAACATGCTATAGCCAACATACACCTCAGGTTCCATATGGCTAGGAGACCGAGTAATGGTGTAGTCAAACTATAACACCCTCAAGGTGAACTGCCGATGCACCTCAGGTCAAAGAACCAGACACACTACTGCAGCATCGAGTCAGTCATTGACGAGAAGGTAGACTCCCTAATGACTACTCGAGGTGGTCACGCTCAGTGCCCTCGTTCTCTAACGAGTACCTGTACTCTCGCTCCGGTGTCTCCACACCGTAGACTCAAGACTCATCTACTAAAGAGAAGCGATTGTACACCAACCTTCCGGATCAATCACCATCCTCGTGATGATCCTATGGTCGGGAGCATTTTATGAGTTAATAATGATTATTCATGTCTTAAATTTTCAACTCTTGAAAATATGAATTATCATTACCATTAACTCAAAGGATGTATCACAGACACTAAATACACATATGTGATAGAAAATAACCCATTTATTGATTTTAGTCAAAATTATAATTTTGCCCCTAGAAGTGTATTACAAGTGTCAGCCAATTCTGGCTTCTAGGGCACATATATCTAACACATCTCACCATCCCTCAGCCTCCTGCTATCCTCTGCATTGCACAAATCTAGAACCAGAGTCAAGCACCTAACCTAGATTCAATAACGAGCATACCTCCAAAAGGCTTCCAGTTCCGCTTCCATTGACCGTCTATGTTACAATAGAAATACTTTTCTTTGTCAACGGCCTTCTTCTTCAGCTCTGCCTTCTTCCTCTTTCCACCTTCCACCTTTAGCCTTTTCACAGACTTCTTCTTCCTTTCAAAAGACTTTCTCTTGGAAGAAGTCCATTCCATAGCAAGTACTGAGGCTTTAGAACCTTTCATAGAAAGCTCAGTAGTAACCAGTATGTTCATTAGTTCAGTCAGAGTACTCTAAAGTTTATGCATATGGTAATTCATGATGAACTATCTATACGCATCAGTCGAGGATTGCAGAATTATGTTATTCTACAGATCCTGGTCAAACTTCACCTCGAGCTTCTCAAGCTCTTCCAAGTCCTTGATTATCATCAGACAATGATCTTGGATTGACTGTCCATCATGCATTTCAACCTTAAAAAGTTGTTTAGTAATCTGATATTTGGCTACGGGACTCTGTTTGCCAAACAACTCTTGCAAGTGAGCCAACATTTGGTGGGTAGCCTTGATATCTTCATATCGGTGCTGAAGCTAATCAGACATTGAGCCCAATATGTAGTATCTGATCTTGTTATCTTCATCCATCCATTTGTCAATAGACGCTCTCTATTCAACGGACGGACGGGCTGGTAAGGTGAGAGAATCCTGGTCCAATACATGAGTTAACTTCTCGAAACCCAAATGATTTTGAAGTTTCAAAGCCAATCCTTGTAATTAAGTTCGGTCAGTCTATGGGTGTCCAAGATACGGGCTAGTGGGTTGGATGCAGACATTATCCTATAGAGAGTCGAAGTTTCTAGTTAGATTTTATAATTAAGACTTGAACAATTTGTTTAGGAGTTTGATTTTTAAACAAATTAGCTTTCATTATTTTCTCAGATTCCTACACTCCCTCTACAGAGATGCAAAAATCTCCATGATTAATGATTTCTAGTTGGTGGTGCAGACCCACCAACTGACTCATCACCTCACCTAACAGTTATTGGTGATGGGTTAGCCAATGAGTGAATAACTTTTATCCAATGATTCTCTAATCATGGTGCACCCATGCTTGGTCTCTAATTCATGAATCTCATCATGTCTAAAATATTGATTCACTCCTTAGTTAAGTCAGATCCACCATTTGCATAGATTGGATTTCTAGTTGGATCTCTCACCGTATCCAAAATATTGAGTTCAATCCATCCTCCAACCCATAGCATTCAATGCCTAATAGACATGGTTGCATCTTTTTGGTGCAACTGAACCACTGTGACCAATCAAGAATAATCAAGCTCGGGAAGGGTCCACATATCTATAATGGTGGAAGACCATAGACTTAATATTTTCTTAGGAAGATTTAATTTAGGTCTCTTTAAACTTGACTTGACATAGTTATAACCATTATGACTAACCTAGTGGCATGGGTTAGCTCAAATTATTAGCCACCTCAGATTAGGACTGAGCTAGAAAATATGGTCAGGTAAGTGAGATCGGTGGAAGGAATATGCCATTAACTTGACAAGAATGCATTCGAGTCGAGTAGCTCCTAATTAAAATTCAGTCGGTTGTATCTGCCAAACATACCTTAGACACCAAATTGTTGAGCCAGAATCAATCGGATTAGCCTACAATCCAAACTCTAACTACTGAGCCTAATCAGGTCTTAACTTGATCGATCACTCATGTAACTCAACCTTGACCCAGACTTAATCCTATTAGGTTGGTCAATTTAAGCACTCTTGATCCCATCTAACCGACTCTTGATTCGATTTGATCAACCACTAGACCTAATTGAGCTACCCAAGTTCGAACCTAATTTTATGAATACGTTTTAAATCTAAAAATTCTTAATTTTAGACCTAATATATTTTATAATCTTAATTATTAATTAAGTTTAGGATTCATAAATAAAATATGTAAATAAAATCCTAAGATTTCAGGATCTAGAATTTTGCAGAAAATAAGTTTTTGATTTTTGATTAAGGATGAATGCGCAGCATCCCTACACATCATAAGAATACCCCATCGAATGAAAAGAAAGGGCCTTTAAACCCTTCTTTGTTCATATGACTAGACGGCCAAGGAGAATGCCTTAATCAAAAATATGATGAATCTACAAAACTAGTTAGATCTACATATATATCACATATATAAAATTGATCTAACTTAAAAATATATTTTGTATATATCTCATGTATCATATCATGTATGATTTTAAATCTAAATTATCTCATAAACATCTAAAAAATAAAATTTATATTTTATCATATCAAATTAAATTTATTCTAGATAACTTTGTAGAACTATTCTACAACAAGTCTAAACATGCATCTATCATATCTCACATGAACAAAATTAAATAAATTTATTTTATATTTTTTAGATCTAATTATAATATTTATAATATTAAAAAATAGTAAATAACTAGATCTAAAATTATAGTTAATCAAATTAAAACTATGATCATCCTAGACTACACATAGAATAATTCTAATCCTAGTCTAGTCATGCATCTCATACATCTTAGATCTAGATTATTTAATTTTTTTAATTTTTAATTTTATCTCTAATAACATCTAATGATACATCTAAAATCATCTAATTATTAAATCAAAATTATATTAAAATTAGATCTAAATAATTCTAGAACCTGGCTCTGATACCAGTTGAAGGAAAAACCCTATTTCTTGGGTCAGGTTCATTCAGATCTGATTAAATCAAGAGAAATATTTTAAAAACTTTTCTCTTAGACTCAAATCAGATCTAAGACTCTTTAGATCTAATTTTATCAATCTGATAAAATAAAATAAAAATAAAAATAAATTAAATCTAATTTAATTATACCTTATTATGGGTAATCCTATTATCCTATGATGATTCTGATGGTTGCCTAAAGTTCTGGATGTAGCCACGCAAGCACCTAGCCTCTATTGATATCCACTCAGACAGGATTTGGAGATCTTCTCCTTCATAATCTGTACTCCATAGATCAGATCTGGATCTGATCTTGAAGATCTTCAAAACACCTTTTGAAGATCGAGTGTTGTCTCTTGCAGCAGTGCTGCCTTCTTACTTTATTATCGCCTTTCTCTTGCTTGGATCACACCAAACTAAAGCCCAAAATCTTTTAGGCATGGAGAGGAGAGAGAAAATCTAAAGGAGGCATGGAGAAGGAGAGAGAAAAGCTATGTGGCATGGGCAAAGGGCAAAACTCTCTATCGTGGATGCAGATAGGGTTTATATAGACCCTGCTGTGCCATGCAGTGCCACATCATCTAGGCCAATCATGGCTCTTTGTGCAATCAGATCTAAATCTGATTGATGAAATGACATCATCTGATTCAATCAGATTAGAGTCCCTCACAAACCTCCTTAGGTGGTGCCAAGACTGGTCAAAGAAGAGTCTTTGGCGCCACCCAAGTAGAGAGGATGAAGTAATTGGAGTCCCATCCGTATGGGACTCTAATCTTTATCCTCTTTAGGCGCATGCCTCCCTAAGCATACACCCCCTCCCTTTTCTCCTTTTAGTAGGGGATAAAGCCCCATCTACTCTCCTATGGGTGTATGATACATGGGCAGATGTCTAAGTGTCAAAGGTCAATGTTTGACCAAAGTCAAAGAACAAGATTTAGTAGGTGACGAAAAATGGCAGGTGTTATCTTAAATTTATCTTATAAATTAAGATAATCCTTTTCTAACCTGGATAAGCTCCAGTCAAACCAAGTAAAGATTTCTGAGTGAGCCCAAACACATTTGGCTCAATCGAGACAACTTTTAATGATTATTGAAGGAGAATATTAGGCTCAATCATTTGCTAGCATGATTTTCTTGAACCTAATTGAATCTTATTCAAGTCAATTGAACTGGATTAGTCTAACTGATGATATCCAGATCCAAACCCTTATTTATGTGATCTAATTAGATTCAGTTCTGTATGGTAATCGGATATGTCATGATCTCTATCATCGACATCATCAAAACATCTTTCGATGGATTAGAACTTTTCTGATTCAGATAATTAGTATGATCGATCATTCAAATCATTCTAATTGCTCCCAAAATCCACCAGTGACACCTAGCAGCATATGGTGGCAACCCATCAAAACTGAAGATGAACCTCTCGGTGTAATTACCTATGTGATTAAGTTCATCTATCTTGAGCTCCGATCGGATTAGGATTAAGGTGATCTCGTCAAACCCTAATTTCCATCATATGAATTAATCATTCAATTCAAGTCCGATGTAAAAACTCTAATAGAAACTCTTTCTATCATTTTACTCTGCCATGGCCATGGGCTTATGGACTTGATTCTCATGATCATCATAGGGCTACTCCTTATCTACCGAGGTAGATAGATCCCCTATTGGTGCAATCTAATTTCTACAATGAACATGCTATAACCAACATACACCTTAGGATTTAAATGGCTAGGAGATCGGGTTATGGTGTAGTCAAACTATAATACCCTCAAGGTGAACTATCGATGCTTCTCAAATCAAAGAACCAAACACACCACTGCAGCTTCGAGCCAGTCATTGACGAGAAGGTAGACTTCCTGATGACTGCTTGAGGTGGTCACACTCAGTACCCTTATTCTCTAATGAGTACTTATACTCTCACTCTGATGTCTCTACACCATAAACTCAAGACTCATCTTTCCTAAAGAAGCAATCTTACACCAATCTTTTGGATCATTCACCATCCTTATGATGATTCTATGGTCGAAAGCATTTTATGAGTTAATAATGAATATTCATGTCTTAAATTTTTAACTCTTGAAAATATGAACTATCATTACCATTAACTTAAGAGATGTATCACAGACACTTTCAAATACACACTATGATAGAAAATAATCTATTTTATTATTTATAGTCAAAATTATAATTTTGCCCTTAGATGTGTATTACAAGTGTTAGCCAATTCTAACTTCTAGGGAAGACATATCTAACAACCTCTTCTTCCATGACTCTAGCTTGATTCGGTATCAACCAAATTTTACACCAATAGTTATATTTTTTTATTTTATTTTTTTATAATTTTTTTATGCAAAGAATAAAATATTCTTCTATCCAATCTTAACTCTTATTCTTTACATGCTTATTATTGATTGATATTAAAATAGACTATATTTATGGAGAGAGATTATGATCGAAAGATATAGTCCATGCTCGATTTAATAGTTTATATTAAAAAATTAATAAAAAAATTATATTATTAATTTTTTTTAAGAATTAAAGATTTGAATAGCTTATGATTCTATTTAGATGGATCATAATCAGAAGACATGATTCATGCTCAAAAAAAAAATATAATTATAACTAAATTCTTAAAATAATAAATTCTTACACTAAAAAGAATTACCACAATCATGTTAGAGATGGATTCAAAATTCTAGAATATTTTTAATTAATTCAAAATCCTAACTAATTAAGTAGTTGCTTTCTTTTAATTGGGTAAATTATAATAATTTTTATTTACTTATTTAAATTTTTAGTTAATTTAAAATTTTATTTTTTTAATTAAAATTGAATGCAACTCAGCCTTTAATCTTCAAGAAAATCGACACCTAACGCACTACTATTCTACTTAATAGTAAAATTAGGTTTAATTTTTATTTATTTCTTTAACAACAAGTAATCAAGGGACAAGGGCATAAAGCGTGATGACCCTTGTTTATAAACGAGGTGGAGATATGTTCAAGATATGGAGTGAAGATCTCAAAACGACATTGACAAACAAAGAAGAAGAAAAGAAAGTAATAAGCATGAAGCAAGAAACTCCATGTGAAGTTAGCTAGAAGATATATCCTTTCATTAAGATCAAAAGAGTTCATCACATAGGACGTCAAGTTTGATTACAAAAAATAAAAGGGGAGGAGAAAAGCAACTAAAGTTTCAATCAGTATCAAACTTCGGACTGTCGGCACTAGCCAATCCTAGGAATAACTTCAAATCCTTAACCTTTTCTTCGAGCTACTAGGATTTTGCTCAATAATTTCTTATGCCTTTAGGAGTCATTTTCAACTTCTCTCAACCTCCTTTGTATGGCTGACTCGGCCTCGACTTCTTTGACAACATCCTTTTGATAGGCCATCTAGATCCTTAGTTGTTGGAGTTCAGCCAATTCTTTTGCATGTATCTCGGATAGGCTTTGCAAGATACTCCTCAAGGATAGAACCTCCTTCAAGTCCCTACTCGAGCTAGCTTGAGCTCCTTCGGACAATTGCCATCGAAGTTGAGCGATCTCATCATCAGTACTTCAAAGCTTTTTTTTGAGGTCGGCAATTTAGCCGCACCAATCACGTCTATATTCATTATGAGAGTTCTCAGCTGTCTGTAATTGATTATGAAGTTTGGAGAACTGCTTCATCCAATCTCAGCCATATTCTTTCAAATTGGTGGATCATGCTAAACTTTCTTCAAGTACCCAAATCCTCTCTTATGCAGCCTTCAGCTCGACCTTCAGAGAGCTTGTCTTGGCTGTCAGAGTCCATGCCTTATCACCGCTTCTTCACTCGTTCTAACTCCTCTGTCAGATGGCACTTCTTATTGATATAGTCCATAGCATTCTTCTTACAAACTAGTCGAAGGTGGATGACTTCAACTATGGCTTTCGAATAGTGCTTCTTCAACTTCAAAAGCTCGTCCTCTGCTTTCTTCAATTTTTTTTTAGTTTGGTGAACCTCTGGTGTGGACACCAAAGCCACTAGAAGCCAACGACCTAATTTAGATTCAATTTGGATTGCAGAAGTCATATCAAAATAGCTCTACTTTAGTTATTTAGTTCCACTCCTTTTGATTTAGTCAATTAGCTCTTTTGATGTATTTAGTTTTGGGTCCATAGGACCATACTTGAGTTTATTTTGGATTGAGTCTTATTTGAAAAGAGACCATCATAAATAAGCAAATTTGGTCCATGTCATCTTTGAAGCCACCACCCTCCACATGTCCAGGGAGGACATACACACGCCAGCATGTGCCATGCCCAAGAATCTTATTGCTAAGTTATGCCAAGCATCAAGCGCCCACATGGAGTTTCTTTTCTTTCTTAGGATTTCTTAAGAGTTCTTGATTTCTTACTTATTTTGTTAAAAAATTGATTTCTTTTCTATGGTTCCATAAAAGATAGATATGATATATTATTGTATTTGAAAATCATACATAATGTTTTACTCTTTTGTTGGAAGGATTGATTTTTTCCTGATAAAGAAAATGGGATTCCTAAAGAAATAGGATCCCTAGGGTCCTATATAAATCCATGTATCTTTCATGAAGGGGACAATAAATGTATGAACGATTTTATCCATAAATACTTATGTCAATCACTCCGAGAGGGAGAGGGTGTGAGACCCAAAATCGCCCCATGAGGAAAGGATGCGAGGCCCACTTTTTTTTTCTATCTCTTTAACCTTCATCTTCTTGAGATCCAGTGTTCCTACGATCCTGATTCGTCTTCACCATCTACCTACATAAGGCTAGTCTACCAAGAGAAGATCTATCTTCTCTAAGATTTTTATCTATCATACTGAGAGAAAAAGAGTGATCTATTATTTTATAAATCAAACAATGACAAGGATCTTCATTCCTTCTCAATTGATCTTTAATTTTTTTTCAGATCCGATGTTGGTAAAGACCCAGTTCTTTATCGATAGATCTGCTTGGTTAAAAGATTAAGAGCCCTAATTAGGATAATTTCTTAACTACCATGATTTGGATTCTTCTTATCTTTTTTTTTAGATTTTCTTATGGGCTTAATTTCTTGCTATCCTTCATTTTATTTATATTTTTTTTATAATTATTCATAACCATGTTTAATTTTTACTATCTATTTATTTACTTTATTATTGCTAGTTGTTTACTAATCTCTAAAATAAAAATCATCAGCATCATTTAGATTGATCGTGCTTTGATCCCGTGTCAATCAGTCATGCCTCCTGAGCAGAGTATAGGCAACTATACTATCTGTCCTAGGAATAATGTTTCACAATCGGACATGATTTGTTATTGACGAATGAAAGAAAGCTTGGTCTTTTTTTTTTTTTAGGTTGTCCCGTATCAATTTGGTATCAGAGCTAGATTGGTTAGGGCTTTAATTTAAATTCTGTAATTTAAATTCCTACAAGTTAAATTTTTATATTTTAAATTTTATAATTTATTTTTTAGCATTTTTTTTCTTTCTTACTGCATTTTATTTTTACATCCTGAACTTGCATGACCACTAGATCAGATTTTCAGTACCAACATCCTACTTTTCCATCCAGTACCAATATGGATCGCAATACAGCAGCCATCATTAATGCCCTGATTGAGAAGTTTGATGACATAAAAGATTTTATAAAAACCATGAGTGAAAGAATAGCAGTACTAGAAGAAACTAGGCAAAAATAACCTGAACCTAAGTCTCCCTAACTGCCTATTGGATAGAGAAGAAGGAATCTAGATCTAGATTGATCTATAGCAGCACGCCCACACCATAACTAGTTCGACCAGGATGAGCATGTCTTTAGAAATGTGAAGATCGAAGCTCCAAGTTTTGATGGTTGTCTAGATCCGAGAGAGTACCTAGATTGAAAATCAAGCATGGACCATTATTTTGTATGGTACAAAATATCTGAAGCAAGGAGAGTTAGATTTGCTAGGATGAAGTTGGTTAGGCAAGCCCAACTTTATTGAAAAAGTATTGAGCATCTTCTCAATCAGAGAAGATAAGATTCGATAGAAACTTGGGATGAAATGAAGGAAAAATTTAGAGAAAAATACTTCCCCACCTCCTATCAACAAAGATTTTTAGATCAGTGGTGGAGACTTACTCAAGAAAATAGATCAATCACTAAGTACATCATGAGATTTAATGCGTACCTCATGAGATGTGAAGTAACCGAAGATAGGGTTATTACCTTATCTAGATTTAGAGTTGGATTATGAGAGGATATCCAACATAAGCTTTTTTTGTGAGAGAGGTAACCATGTTAGAACAAGCTTATCAACTTGCCCTGGACTTTGAGAGATTCTCTAGATATTCAACTATCTATTGTCTTGAACCTAGCCGAATAACTCCTTCTAGATCGAGACCTAATACTAACCAAGCTTCTGGTAATGGACCTCCACATACAAATCCTATTGTGAGAAAAGAAGATAAAGGAAAAGGAGTTGTAGGAGAGTTATCCAAGAGAAGTAGTTTTCAATCCTATTATTTCAAGTGCTATGCTCATGGTCATTTTGCTGCACAATACCCCAATCGATCTTTATTTGAGAAAGAATTAGAAGAGGAGACTCTAGAATATATTGAAGAGAAAGTTTATGAAGCTGATCTAGACTTAGCCGAGCAATTTGAGAGTACTGAGGACATCCTAAGTTTTGTTGCATCGGAGTCAGATCTTAGGCTTGGAGTTGTTAGGTATGTTCTAGCAAAGACTAAGAAGAGTGAAGACTGGTGTAGGACCTCTATTTTTCATACCTTCATAAAATTTAGTGATAAAATTTATAAGATGATCATAGATAGTGATAGCTGTATCAACACCATCTCCACCGACATGGTTAAGCGATTAGGATTAGCTCTAGTAGATCATCCCAGTCCATACTGTGTGTCTTAGATAGATTCCTCTTCTATTCTTATTAAACTTAGATGCTGTGTTCCCATCCAGCTCCATTCTTACTAGGATAATATTTGGTGCGATGTCTTACCCATGGAAGTTGAAAGTATCATATTAGGTCGGCCTTGGTTATTTGACAATGATATTATTATTTATGACCGAACCAACTCCTATAGTTTCACTCATAAGGGTAAGAAGATCACGATCAATCCTTCCTCACCTAAGGCTACCAATAGAAAGATAGGTGATGGACCAAAAAAAACACCAAAAAGAAAAGCCTCCATCTGATAGGTGCTAAGGAATTAGGGATGACCATGAGTAATGAATCACCAGTTTGGATGCTTGCTGCGAGAGAAGATCATGAGGACCCTAAGGTAGATCATCCTAACAAAGTAGTCAGCCTTTTTAGTAAATTTCATGATGTCTTTCTTAAGGATCTTCTAGATCACTTACCATCCA
Organism: Cocos nucifera; assembly: GCA_006176705.1. NCBI lineage: Eukaryota > Viridiplantae > Streptophyta > Magnoliopsida > Arecales > Arecaceae > Cocos > Cocos nucifera. Next base: position 96,756 of record QRFJ01001476.1, on the reverse strand, counting down.
TGAGAAACATTCAACATGCCATTGATTTGGTACTTGGATCTACCCTACCCAATTTGCCCCATTATAGGCTAAACCCTATTGAGCATGATGAGCTGCAAAGGCAAGTTGGAGAGTTGATGAAAAAAGGATTTATAAGAGAGAGTTTAAGTTCTTATGTAGTTTCTGCACTATTGACTCTAAAGAAAAATGGTACATGAAGGATGTGCATAGATAGTCGTGCCATTATTAAGATCACCATTAAGCACCACTTCTCCATCTTGAGGTTAGATGACATGCTAGATATGATGGCTGGAGTCACTATTTTCTCGAAGATTGATCTCAGTAGTGGTTACCATCAAGTAAGAATTAGATCGAAAGATGAGTGAAAAACTACTTTTAAGATGAAAGATGATTTATATGAGTGGATGGTGATGCCATTTGGGTTATCAATGCCCCTAATACTTTCATGAGATTGATGACCCAGGTATTATGACCATTTATAGAAGAGTTTGTGATCGTATACTTTGATGATATTTTGATCTATAGTCAAACTAGAAAGGACCATTTAGATCATCTCCAAAAGGTATGCCAAGTTCTTAGAGTAGAAAGCCTATATGTCAATCCTAAGAAATGTGCTTTCATGATGTACCGTGTCATCTTCTTAGATTTTATTGTTATCCCTGATGGTATATCTATCAATCCTAAAAAGATTAGAGCAATAGTTGAGTGGCCAGTACCCAAGAGTGTGCATGATGTGTGGAGTTTTCATAGATTAGCAACCTTTTATCATAGGTTCATAAAATGATTTAGCACCATAGCCACTCTCATCACTGACTGCATTAGAAAGAGAGATTTTGAATAGACTAAAGCAGTTAATAGAGCCTTCCTAGACATTAAGGATAAAATGAACCACACCCCAGTCTTACGTCTACCTGATTTTTCCAAGGTTTTCGAAGTAGCATGTGATGCATCAAGAGTTGGGATTGGTGGTGTCCTCAGTCAAGAAGGTCATCCGGTAGCATACTTTAGTAAGAAACTTAACGATTCTAAACTAAAGTATTCTACCTATGATAAGGAGTTTTATGCAGTAGTCCAAGCCCTAAGATACTAGAGACATTACCTACTACCATAAGAATTTATTTTATACTCAGATCATGAAGCCCTCCGATTCTTGAATTTTCAAAAAAAACTAAATCATAGACATGGTAGGTGGGTCGAGTTTTTGCAAGCCTATACTTTTATTTTGAAACACCGTGTAGGTGTAGAGAATCACACTGTTGATGTCCTGAGTCATCATCATACTTTATTGTCCACCGTTAGTGTAGAGGTTGTTGATTTTGATAAGATTAAAGAAGATTATGAGGAGTGTTCAGATTTTGGCAGCATACTTATCATTTTATGAAAAGGACTATCTAGAGAATACAGTGAATATACCCTTCAGGATGGTTACTTATTTAGAGGAGCTAGGCTGTGTTCTCCATACATCTTTAAGAGATTTTCTAGTTTGGAAACTACACGCTGGAGGATTAGCTGGACACTTTGGTAGGAATAAAATCATAGAGTTGGTAGAAGTTTAGTTCTTTTGGCCAAGCCTAAAAAGAGATATCGCTTGAATTATTATCCAGTGTAGAACGTGTGCCGTAGCCAAGCAGAGAAAATAAAACACTGGCCTATACACACCCTTGCCTATTCCAGACTATCCTTGGCAAGATGTTAGCATGGATTTTGTTTTAGGCTTACCTAAGATAGTTAGAAAGCATAATTCTGTTCTAGTGGTTGTAGATAGGTTTTCAAAAATGGCCTATTTTTTACCCTGTTACCAAACATCTGGCGCTTCGAAAGTTGCAAGGATATATTTTGATGAGATTGTTAAATTGCACGGATTGCCCAAAACCTTTGCGTCTGATAGGGATGTTAGATTCATGAGCTACTTTTGGAAAATCCTATGCAACCTTCTAAGCACAAAATTAAAATTTTCTATTATCTTTCATCCACAAACAGATGGTCAAACTGAAATGGTCAATAGAAGTCTTGGAAATTTATTGCATTGCTTGATTGGGGAACATATGGGTAATTGGGATCTTTTATTGCCCCGAGCTGAATTTGCATATAATAGCTCTATTAATAGGTCCATTAGCAAGAGTTCTTTTGAAGTAGTTCATGGATATCAACCTAAAAAATCAATAGACCTAATCCCACTGCCCATGCATGCTAGAATTTTTGAATCTACAGAGTCATTTGCATAGCATGTCAAGAGTTTACATAAAGAGATCGGTAAAAAAATTAGTATTAGTAATAAAATTTATAAACAGAATGTAAATTCTCATCGACGTGCTCAAGAGTTTGCAAAAGAAGACTATGTGATGGTTTGAATGAGGCATGAACGATTCTCATCAGGAACCATCAAGAAGTTACATGCTCGAGGAGCAGTTCCATTTAATATTTTAAAGAAGATCGAATCGAATGTGTATGTTGTGGACTTACCTTCTGATTTTGGGATTAGCTCTACTTTTAACATTGTAGATCTCATCATCTATAAAGAGCCAACTTGGATACCTAGTGAGCCATTTGAGCCTGAACGAACCTTTGAGAGAGAGCCTATTCTTGAGTGTCCACCAGTCAAAATGTCAAAGCATGATCAGATTGAGAGAATTTTGGACGAGCAGATCATCTCCACCCAGAGTCGAGGCTATCAATGGTACTTAGTTAGATGATGAGGTCGATCAGAGTCTGAGGACATCTGAATCACTCGAGAAGAGCTGCGGCATATTGATCCCAATTTACTTGAGCATCACCAGAGTGGAATCGACCTCCACTCGATAGGATCGAGTTCTCCCCACCTCAAGAGAATTGGTGCGGACACCAGAGCCATCAGAAGTCGGCAATATAATTTAGATTCAATTTGCATTGAAGAAGCCATATCAGAATAACTCTACTTTAGTTATTTAGTTACAGTCCTTTTAATTTAATCAATTAGTTCTTTTGATGTATTTAGTTTTAGGTCCATAGGACCATACTTGATTTTATTTTGAATTGAGCCTTATTTAGAAAGAGACCATCATAAAGAAGTAAGTTTGGTCCACGTCATCTTTGAAGCTACCACCCTCCACACATCCAAAAAAGAAATACACACGCCAGCATGTGCCATGCCCAAGAATCCTATTGCCAAGTTGTGCTAAGCATCAAGCGCCCACGTGGTGTTCCTTTTCTTTCCTAAGATTTCTTAAGAGTTCTTGATTTCTTACTTATTTTGTTAAAAGGCCAATTTCTTTCCTATGGTTTCATAAAAGATAGATATGATATATTATTATATTTAGAAATCATACATAATATTTTACTTTTTTGTTGGGAGGGTTGATTTTTTTCTTGTAAAGAAAATGGGATTCTTAAAGAAATAGGACCCCTAGGATCCTATATAAACCCATGTATCTTTCATGAAGGGGACAATGAATGTATGAATGATTTTACCTATAAATACTTGTATCAATCGCTCCAAGAGGGAGAGCGTGTGAGACCCAAAATCATCCCATGAGGGGAGGGTGTGAGGTCCACTTTTTTTTTCTATCTCTTTAACCTTCATCTTCTTGAGATCTAGTGTTCCTACGACCTCGATTCATCTTCACCATCTACCAACACAAGCCTAGTCCATCAAGAGAAGATCGATCTCCTCCAAGATTTTCATCTATCATGCTAAGAGAGAAAGAGTGATCCATTATTTTATAGATCAAACGTTGACAAGGACCTTCATTCCTTCTCAATTGATCTTCGATTTTTTTTTAGATCCGATGTTGGTAAAGACCCAATTCTTTATCGATAGATCTACTTGGTTAAATGATTAAGAGCTCTAATCAAGGTAGTTTCTTAACTACCATGATCCAGATTCTTCTTATCTTTTTTTAAATTCTTTTGCGGACTTAATTTCTTGCTATTCTTTATTTTATTTATATTTTTTTTGCAATTATCCAAGAGCATGTTTAATTTCTACTATCTATTTATTTACTTTATTATTGCTATTTATTTACTGATCTCTAAAATGAAAATCATCAGCATCATTTAGATTGATCATGCTTTGATTTCATGTCAATCAGTCATGCCTACTGAGCAGAGTATGGCAACTATACTGTCTATCCTGAAAATAATGTGCCATGGCCAGACATAATTTTTTATTGATGAATGGAAGGAAGCTTGGACTTTTCTTTTTTTCTTTTAGGTTATCCCGCATCAACCTCCCTCTTTAGGACCTTAATGATAGATCTTAGAGGAAGGCCTTGGGATAACAGTGTGGCATCGGCAGGAGGAGGCGAATCATGATTATCTTCACTAGGAGGATTCTAAAAAATAAGCATACCACGGTGCAAATATAAAAGAAAGTTTGTTTTCATTAATTCAAAATGTTCAAGTATAAGAAGAAAAAATAAAAAAAAAGATACAACAAAAAAAGGACTCAGACCTCTGGAAGATCAGTAAAGGAGTTCAGCATGACTTTGGTTGATGCAAGTTCTTCAGTAGTGGAGGGAGCAGATACGATAGGAGGAGTGGTGGAAGAAGGATCAACTGTCGAAAGCTCGGTGGCTGGGGAAGAAGGTCTCACCTCATCATCAGAAGCTCCTTCGTCCAAGAAGCTGAGGTCGAGCTTGGAGAATCTATCGATAATGTTCTTCTAGCAAAACTAGTACCCCTTGATGAAAGATAGATGGGTGAACTTTACCTTTATTTCATCTCTGAGGAGGCTTTGAACTCCTCTACCGCCTAGACCTTAGCCTCCAAAATCTACTCCAAGATCCATCATTCCTTCTCTACCATCTCAACCTCGATCTTCCTCCCCTTTTCGATCTCTGAAGCCAACTCCTCCTCCATTTTAACCAAAGTTTGTTCAGTAGCTTGGATTGTCTCTTGAAGACCCTTGACCTCGATCGTTATCTTCTCAAGGAGATGCTCGACCTCAGCTTTATTTTCAAGAAGGTGGCTAACTTCGGCCTGGTGATCTTCTCGAACCTTCATCACTTTCGATCTCAGGAGGTTCATCATCTTAATATTGGTGATCAGTTGGTGCTCCATCTGTAAAAATGATCAAGTAAATCATACTGATGAAGAAGCATATAGATAAACCAACAAAAAAATGAAAAGAAAGGGAGATGAATTAATTCACCTCAAGGAAGGACCCCAGAGTGTCCCATATGCACTGCTTAAGGTCGAACTCGATAATCCTATCCACGACCTTGGGCAGAGTGCACCCATCAATTAGCCTCCTGATGATTCTCTGATCGTTGAAGGGGTTTTCCTCCAAGTCACTGTTGGAACTATAGGACCCCTCAGAGCTAGCCTTGCATCGGACCTTCACGATGGCCAACTTCTCCTTCTTCTTTTCTATCTCCTCCTCCCTCTCCGAGGGGCTTAGAAGTGTGGACTTCGATCGGAGAGTCCATGGAGGTCGGAGGCACTGCAACCTTGGTGGTAGTGGTAGTAACATAGATGTCAGCAGCAACATCGATGGGCACGATAGAGCTTGAGGCATCGACCTTCACACTTTTGGAAGGCTCACTGATCGTGGCACCCTTCCTTTTATGGGCTCGGAGCTTTTTAGAGAGATGCTAAAGTTCATCTGCATCCATTTTTATAATAAAAAAATTCATAATTAGAAAGAAGAATGAGAAAGAAACTTATGAAATTCATGAATATACCTACTGTGTTGAGAGGACTCAAACCGAGGTTAAATAAGATTTGGTCTTTTATTAGCTTAGACAAATCAAGAGCTCAATAATTCTTAATCTTGCTAACCGATTCTTGATCCTCTTTTTCTAATCTCGGAGTTCGATGGACCAAATCCCTTAGATGGCTCCAAAGGAGAAGTCCTAATTCTAGGATTGGGTAGGACACAAAGAAGAACTTCTCCTTTCGAAATAGGAAAATGGTTGGACAAACTTTAGCAGAGAGACAAAGAAAGATGAAACCAATAATGAACCTAAAGAAGTTTGACACTACGAAAGCAAAGAAAATGTTTAAAATGTGAAAGAGGGCAATTATGAAGGGGGAAGAGAAAGTCTCAGTCAAGCACAAAAAGCTTTTAAATATAGACAAAAATAGCATGGAGGATGAGAACAAGCTTGGTCATTTGGTCTAGGGAGTTCTAATTTGTACTCAGGAGGGATCCTATACTAGATTCTAATTAGGAAAAGATCATCTGGGGATAAGGATCAAGGACTGATTTTGGGTATGAAGTTCGGCTGGGGTACATTCCTAAGTTTGATCTCTTCTTTGGAGTTAGGATTTTGGAAGGACAGACCAGATGGACTCCTAGAACCAGACAACCATGAAGTTTCAGAAGACATTTAAATCAAAGAAAACTTAAAAAATCTCCAAAAAAAATGGTGAGAAAAAGGTTATAAAATCTTATGGGAAGAATAACGAAACTTATATGGATGACTAAAATGCTGAAAAATAAAGAAAAAGAAGAGAGAGAGATGAAGGACTAACCTAGATTGGTGGGAGGATGTAAGGAGATGACCAAAAAGACAAGATGCGATCAAGAGAAACTTTGATGGTCGGAAGGGTCATGGATAAGAAGGAACAAGGTGCTCGAAGAACTTGGGGAGACGATCGAGAGAGTCAAAATAGGTCAGAAAGAACATTGATGGCTAAAAAATCAATGAAAAGGATGGAACACTCGGAGACAAAGAAGAACGAACGAAGGAAAGAGGACAGGTACAAGCAAGAATGAGAAGCCAGAAAGGAGAAGAAGGACTTAAATAGACGTGCGGAATTAGAGGAAGTTATGATTATAGACCCTCCTTAATCAATCCCAGCCTATTGCGTGTCCCACTCATCCCGAATGTCCGATAGGGCAATAATTTCATCATATATGGAGCTCCATGCCAGACAAGTTTTTAAAAAAATTTATCTCTTTAGGTCATCTAGCATTAAAAACATTAGTGCCAATTCAAAAAAGGCCAAATTATTTTATTTTTCGAGAGTGGAAACATGACTGGCATCGAAAGACTTTGGCGTAGTAGTTTTTATACTTTCTTTATCCAAAATTTGAATTCGAGAGTAGGAGGATAACTATTGGGGCTAAAATAACCTCCATCGAAATCCTTGAATGCCGACCTCCATTCTGTAAGAATTCGCCAATCTTCTCAACAACAGATCCATGCTGCAGAACTTGTTGAAAGCGCATTGAAATCTAGCCAGATGATCTAGGCCCATGAAGGAAAAGTATTGTTTTATTAACCCCGCTTTTGACTTAGAATGAGTGACAGGACTGAAGCCCAGCCCTCCCAACCTTGATTAGTGATGAGTTTCGAAGATGGATGGAGTTCCATATTGTAAATGATGGACTTCTCTAGTCGTTTTCCTTCTAGACGGACTCCTTTAATCACACTGCTTTCGGACAAACTCCTTCAATCGTGCTCCTTCCAGACAAACTCCCTCAATCATGCTCCTTCTAGATGGACTTCTTCGATCGCACTCCTTTCAGACAGACTCCTTCAATCATGCTCCTTCCAGATGGACTTCTCCAATTGTACTTCTTTCGAACGAACTCCTCCAGTCATGCACCTTTCGAACGAACTCCTCCAGTCGCGCACCTTTTGGATGAACTCCTTCAATCGTGCTTCTTTCAGATGGACTTCTTCGATCACTCCTTCTGGATGAACTTCTTCAATCATGCTCCTTCCAGATGGACTTCTCCATGCAGTCATGCTCCTTTCAAATGAACTCTTCCAGTCACGCACCTTTTAGATGAACTCCTCTAGTCGCATACCTTCCAGACGGACTCCTCTAGTCACACTCTTTCTAACCGAACTCCTTCAAGTTGAACTCCTTCTAGTGACCACCAGGCTTCTTTCAGCCGAACTTCTTCAAATCAAACTCCTTCCAGTCACCAATTAGTCTTCTTTCAGTCAATCTTCTTTCAGTCGAATTTCTTTTGATGGATAAGTTAGCCACCTTACAGCCTGAACATCAATCGGGCAGGCTTAAATAGCAAGGAAACCTTAGCATCTATGCAAGTTCAACCCTAAATATAGTGGACATCAACCAACATGCAAATAACCTCGGAGAAGTTCGAACCTCTCCTAAGCTACTGAGATGTGAAGTTCTTCACTGATTTTAACAATTTCATCTGAACTTCAACTATTAATTTCTAACAAACTGACATGTCATGACAACGGACACCACCTCCTGTAACAAACTTCATGTGGCCCTAAATGGCCCACTACTAGGTAGTTACGGCTATCACCATCAATTTGTTAGAAGCTCCACCTATATAAAGAACCCTTCAGATATATTTTTTCTCTAAGCTCTTCCTCTCTGACATTACTCTACTCTTTTTTCTTCTAAGTACTCCATTCTAGTTGGTCAGAAAACTAACTTGAACATCAGAGGATCCTGCTAGAGTAACCCATCTCTGGTTTGGGCTTTGCTTTGCAGATCTCATCGGTGACCTCATCAACTTCAGCTCCAATGAATTCTGATGCCAGCACCATTTTCTGCACCAACAATTATTATGATTAGTCAAGTTTAAGAGACATAAATTGAAATATCTCTAAAAAAATATTCAGTCATTGATCTTCCATCATTGTAGATATGCGAGACCTTTCCAAGATTGATTGTTCTCAACTAGATATAGTGGCTTAATTGCATCGAAAAGACGCAATCACATCTATTAGGCATAAGATGCTATGGATTGAAGGATGGGTTGGGCTCAATATTTTGGATATGGTGAGGATCCTAATCACGAATCCAATTCGTACAAATGATGGATCTAACTTAACTAAGAAGTTAAGCAATATTCCAGGCACGGTGAGCTTCATGAATTAAAGACTAAGTTTGGATGCATCATGTTTAGAGAAATATTAGATAAGAGTTATCCACTCATCGACTGATCCATCACCAATAACTATTAGGTAAGGTGGTGAGCCAGTTGATGCGTGCTAATCTATAGCTATAGCAAGTGCACCAATCGATCAAGTAATAAAGTAAATGAGTAGAGTATCATCCTTAGAGGATTGAAAAATAAGTACTGAAAAGCTCTTTCCTACGCTTTATTTAGAAGACCAATTTATGAGAATAAGAAATTAAAGAACAAAATAAAAAAATAATTAAAAATTTTAAAGAAATAGAGAGAGTGTAATTATTAAGATTTTAAACTTAAGAGCAATGTATTACTAAGACAATTGGTTCACCAACTCAGTCAATACAATATTCAGGTTACTAGATTAATTTTATTTCATGTGATGATGGAGTCTCCTAATTTATTCACTATCCATTGGTCCAAGCATAGCAAAACTATTAATATTTATTAATTATCCTTTTGTCTAGGTGTAATTTAAATAAATATTAATGCATTAAGTTTTGTGAAACCCTCTAATTAAAATATGCTGCGTCCAAAGCGCACTAAAATTTCTGCATGCATATGAATTCTAATTTGATTCATAATACAAGGTATATAATCAAGAAGCAATAACATAGATGTACTTGGTCCGTAACATCTATGTTCATCAGATCAATTAGAAGATGGCCAGTAATCTAAAAGCATTAAGATCAGATTTATATACTCCTCATGAATAAAAAAAAATTTAAAAATAAATCATACTGAATATTGCATCAAAAGAGTGGCTACACCTTAGCCTTAGTAAAAAAAATTTAGTTCATGATAACAAGTTCAAAAATAGCAAATAAAATAAAAAACATAAAAAAATTAGACTATTTGATTGCTGAAATTGATTGTCCGTGACTTTTGGTGTGGAGAACTTGGTGAAGAAGAAGAGAAGCTCCTTGATCAATTTTCTGATTATCGAAAGAAGAAAAGAAAAAAAATTAAAAGCCCTTCCTTTACTCTCAAAAATCTCTCTTCTCTTTCTACCTCTCTCCTCTCTTTCTCTTCTTTTTCTTTTTTCTTTTTTTTACTGTCTCCTCTCTCTCTCTCTTTTTTTCTTCGATAATAGCAGAATTTTTATAGGCTGAGAGATGAATTTTCCACCAAAATTCTTTTGAAAATTAGGTTTAAAACTCTCAAAACAACTCAAAAAGATTCCTGGATCAATTCTAACCATTGGATGTTGATCAAATGGTCCAAAAATCACTCAAAAATCCTTTTAAAATAACCCAGATCAAGTTGGATTTCATATCAGCCATTGGATCACCATTGGATTGAATCTAGGCCATCAGATCGTGCATAGAAAAGCTTCTAATCTTTAGTTTAAAGTCGGGATGAATCTTAACTATTGGATCTCGATCGGGAGCTATGGATGCCGTTCATCAGCACTTCGTTTCGACCGTCCGATCAAATCCTTCAGTGAAAAAGCATCCGTTGGATCAGCCAAAATTCCCAAATTGCCCTCTGTAGACCATGCGCGAGCCCGGTGTTGCATGGACCGCCGCATTCTTCAGCCAATCGGAGTGCGCTTCTCCATGTGAAATCTCCAAAATACCCTTCAATGGTCCACCGTGCACCATGAAAAATGCTGACGCTAGCATCAACGTTGCATCAGTGGGTTAGTCTGCTTGCGGTCGAATCGTTTTTGAACCGATTTGAACCGGACCAATTTTTTTTTTTTTTGAAATTCAATTCTGGGCTCGTTTGAAGTCCGTTTTGCCTGAAATTTATTTCATCTGAACCAGAAAAATAAGATCTTCACATTGGTGGCCTTCTTTCCTACATAAGATTAATAAAAGTATCAATTTCTAAAAAAATAGATTAATTTATTTTATAATTTAATACTTTTATTAGTATATTTTTACCACTTATCACACCCCCCAACTTAGTCATTGCTAGTCCCTTAGCAATGTTTTATTTAATACCATGTTTCAATAAGATTATCCATCACAAAGATAAAATCTAGGATTAAAGGTCAAAAAGTTTAGAAAATACTGCTAACTAAGCATTGAGCTTCAGAAGCAAATTTTTCAGTCAATACAATTAAAAACTTTCTTAGAGTACATCAAAGATCTATAGCACTTGTGTTCGTGATGACTAACTTTAGCATTTCAGTATTAAATTAAAAGAACAAAAGTATCCTCTCTTATCACCTATTTTGGTCAATTTTCTATACATTCTCAATTTTATACTCATGAATTAAGGTAGCTTTCACACTGCCTTTTCTTTTCTTTTCTTTTTTTTTTTTTTACTGTGCTGAGCATCCTGGCCTTTCCTTCACCATTTTACGTGAATTTTCACACTTGACCTAGGTGCAGAGACCCAGTTACTAGGCTTTGGGCAATCCACATATACTCTATCTTTTGCACTTTATTTATAGGCAGGTAGCTCTTTCCTTAAATTCAAGTTTCTTTGATTAGAATGTATATTAATTATCAATTTTTAGTGATAATTGAATCCTCAGTTGGCCTTATAATCAATACCTACTTTGCCTTGTTAGTGTGCATGTGCAATAAAAAGTGCTAATATCTTTTAATGACCTAAGTAGGCTGCTAAAAGTTGACCAACTAATCTACTTCTTTAACTCATTACATTCATTAGCAAATAATTCTATCTTTTATCACTTATCCAGTTTATCTTGCTCAAGATTTTCTTCTTGACACATGGTTTTTTTTTTTTTAACTTATTCTACATTGTCTTAAAGGAGAAAGAAAAATAAAGGATGCAATAAAGGATAGGAAGGAATACACCTGATTTGGTTCAGTCTGGTTCTTTGGAGCTTTGAAATTTTGCTTGAGTTCTCATTGATTTTTCTGCAAAATTGAAAATACACACCAGAGCAGTAAAAGAGCAACAACAAATTACTGAAAAATAAAAGAAAAGAAAAATGATCAAAACTAAAAAGAAAAGAAACAACCTATCTAGTAGTTCTGATTTATAGTCTTCAGCTTGACTTTCTTTGAGTTCTAAAGTGGATCAATCTGGTGCCACTTCAATTGGAATACTTTCATGTTTGATCGAGTCCTCTTTCAATTTGACATTGCTCGCTTTTATAGTCTCAAACCTATTTTCTACAGAATTCTCATATAATGGATTGTCAATAATATCAATTAGAAAATAAGTTTGATTATCATCAGGATATGTTTAGTATCTTTGAAAACATTAAAAGTAACTTGTTCATCTTGGACTCTAAGAATTAATTTTTCCTTGTTGAACATCTATTAAAGCTCCTCCAGTAGCTAAAAAGGGTCTCCCTAAAATAAGGGGTACATCATAATCTTCTTTCATATCAAGAACAATAAAATCAACAGGAAAAATAAACTTGTTTACCTTTACCAAGACATCCTCCACTATACCTCTTGGATATTTAATGGATCTATCGGCTAATTGAAGAGTAATAGTGGTAGGCTTTGGTTCTCCTAGACCCAGCTTCCTGAAAATAGAAAAAGGCATGAGATTAATGCTTGCTCCTAAATCACATAAAACTTTATCAAAACTACAATCACCAATAATGCAGGGGATAGTAAAACTCCCTGGATCTTTTAGCTTCTGTGGTAATTTATTTTGAAGTATTGCTGAGCATTCTTCATTCAAATTTATTCTCTCATGCTCCTTCAGCTTTTTCTTATTTGTTAAGATTTCTTTGAGAAACTTGGCATACCTGGGCATTTGAGTAATAGCATCTACAAAAGGAATATTAATATGTAAATTCTTTAAAATTTTGAAAAAGTTAGAAAATTTCCTTATCTGGATGCTGTATTTGTCTCTCTGGGAATGGTAGTGGCGGCACGTAGGGCTTCACATTTGGATCAGCAAATCGTATACCTGGAGACCATCCATCTGCTGGTTGTTTTGGTGACTGACGAATTTTAGTTGATGGTTCCTTATTTGTAGTTGGCTCTTCAGTCTCTTTCTTCTGATGTGGCTCCTCCAGCTTTGTACCACTTCTTAGGGTGATAGCATTGACTTGCTCCCTTGGATTTGTCTCCGTATTGCTTGGCAAGGATCCTTGAGGTCTCTCGGAGATTATCTTAGCCATTTGACCTATTTGCATCTCCAAGTTTTCGAATTGCTGCTGTTTGGTCCTGCCTAAGTTTGGCTTCCAAATTTTTTATAGTTGCTTCTTGGTTTTGCATAAATTTGACCATCAGCTCTTCCATGTTGGACTTCTTTTCAGGTACTTGGAATCCCGGGGGTGGCTGTTGTGCTGCATTTTGATTGCTCCATGAGAAATTTGGGTGCTGCCTCCACCCTTGATTGTATGTGTTGGAGTAGGGATTGTTTTGTTGCGGCCTGAAAAAATTACCAATATAATTAGCTGTATCAGTTGTTTTAGCAAAAGGATTACCTGTCTGGCAATTGCTCGTATCGTGTCCTCCTCCACATAGGTCACAAGTAATGCTCTGAACATGCATAGCTGTTCCCTTTAAGTTGTTGACTTCGGCTCTAAGGGCTGCAATTTCAGCTAGTAAGGTTGGCACGCAATCTACTCCCTGCACAGCTGCTAGTCTTTTTGGCATCATGCGTTCTGTCTGCCATTGATAGCTATTTGATGCCATCTCATCGATCAGATCGAAGGCTTCTTCCTCCATTTTTTGATTAATGGTTCCTCCTGCTGCTGCATCAATCATAGAATGATTAGTAGGAGATAAACCATTATAGAAAGTTTGTACCTGAAGCCATACGGGATAGTTGATGATGTGGACATCTCCTCAGCAGTTTCTTGAAATGCTCCCAAGCCTCATATAGTGTCTCCATGTCCATCTGCATAAAAGAAGTGATATCGTTGCGCATCTTAGCAGTCTTGGAAGGTGGAAAGTACTTGGCTAAGAATTTTTGGGCTAGGACATCCCAAGTTGTGATAGAACCTGCAGGAAGAGAATGAAGCCAACTCTTAGCTTTATCCCATAAAGAGAAAGGAAAATAACCTTAATCTAATAGCATCATCCGACACCCCATTAATTTTAAAAGTATCACAAAGTTCAAGAAAATTAGAAATATGGGCATTCGGATCATCATGCACGTGTCCACTGAATTGGATAGTTGATTGAATCATCTGGATCATCGTCGATTTTATTTCGAAGTTGTTTGCTCGTACAGGCGGTCTCCTGATGCTCGAAGCTGCATCGGCTATAGATGGTGTGATGTAATCATTTAATGGATGATGTACTGGTCGAATAGCTTCATGCTGTCCTTCGAGTCGCCATATCCAATCCTAGATTGATGTCGTTAGGATCTTCAGCTGCCATGTTTCTTTCTTGTTGTAGTCTTCTAATGGTTCTTTCAATTTCTGGATCTAAAGGTAGTAAGTTACTATGTCCAGTACGTGTCATGCACTGAAACAATTTTTTTTAAAAAAAATAATAAAAATTAAAAATAAAATTTCTAAAGTAAAGCTAGGATCAAAATTTTAATATTATTTTAGACACAATCCCCAGCAACGGTGCCAAAAACTTGATGCGTGCTAATTCTATAGCTATGGCAAGTGCACCAGTCGATCAAGTAATAAAGTGAATGAGTAGAGTATCATCCCTAGAGGATTGAAAAATAAGTACTGAAAAGCTCTTTCCTATGCTTTATTTAGAAGATCGATTTATGAGAATAAGAAATTAAAGAATAAAATAAAAAATAATTAAAAAGTTTTTAATTAAATAGAGAGAGTGTAAATTATTAGGGATTTTAAACTTCAAGAGCAATGGATTACTAAGGCAATCGGTTCACCAACTCAGTCAATACAATATTCAGATTTTTAGATTAATTTTATTTCATGTGACGGTGGAGTCTCCTAATTTATTCACTACCCTTTGGTCCAGGCATAGCAAAACTATTAATATTTATTAATTATCCTTTGGTCCAGGTGTAATTTAAATAAATATTAATGCATTAAGTTTTGTGAAACCCTCTAATTAAAATACGCTGCATCCAAAGCGCACTAAAATTCCTCCGCATGCATATGAATTCTAATTTGATTCATAATACAAGGTATATAATCAAGAAGCAATTAACATAGATGTACTTGGTCCGTAACATCTATGTTCATCAGATCAATTAGAAGATGGCCAGTAATCTAAAAGCATTAAGATCAGATTTATATACTCCTCATGAATAAAATTTAAAATTAAAAATAAATCATACTGAATATTGCATCAAAAGAGTGGCTACACCTTAGCCTTAGTAAAAGAAAATTTAGTTCATGATAACAAGTTCAAAAACAGCAAATAAAATAAAAAGCATAAAGAAATTAGACTGTTTGATTGCTGAAATTGATTGTCCGTCACTCTTGGTGTGTAGAACTTGGTGAAGAAGAAGAAAAGCTCCTTGATCAATGTTCTGATTGTCGAAAGAAGAAAAGAAAAAAAATTAAAAGCCCTTCCTTTTCTCTCAAAAATCTCTCTTCTCTTTCTACCTCTCTCCTCTCTTTCTCTTCTTTTTCCTTTTCTTTTTTTTTACTATCTCCCCTCTCTCTTTTTTTTCTCTTCGGCAACAGCAAACTTTTTATAGGTTGAGAGATGAATTTTCCATTGAAATGCTCTTGAAAAAATTAGGTTTAAAACTCTCAAAATAACTCAAAAAGAATCCTGGATCAATTCTAACCATTGGATATTGACCAAACAGTCCAAAAATTGCTTAAAAATCCTTTAAAATATCCCAAATCAAGTCAAAATTCATGGCAACCATCGAATCAATTATTGGACTGAATTTGGGCCGTTAGATTGCGCATAGAAAAGCTTCTGATCTTTAATTTAAAGTCGGAATGAATCTCAACCATTGGATCTCGAACAGGAGCTATGGATGCCGTTCGTCAGTGCATGCGTTTTGATTGTTCGATCAAATCCTAGTGAAAAGCACCCATCGAATCAGATAAAATTCTTAAATTGCCCTTTA